>PVHX01000314.1:0-335119 GCA_004024805.1 Geosciurus inauris
GTAGAACGCTTGCCTCACATGCGTGAGGGACTGGGTTTGATCCTCAGCACCACATAAAAATAAATAAAGAAATTGTGTCCATCTACAACTAAAAAATATATTTAAAAAAAGATATTTGGAGTGTAGTTCCACTGCAATTTCTAACTTGCTATGGGAACTTGGCCAAGTTACTGCTCTTCTCTGAGCCTCAATTTCCTCATCTATAAAATGAAGCAGTAAGAATGTGATAGCTTAAAATCCCTTCTAAAGCTTAGTTGCATGTGATACTTCAAAATCACAGTATTTGATGCCAGTCTACCCTGCACAGTTATCACCTTAACAAAACAATAACACCTCTATTAGTAAGTCTTAGGTAGGCATCTGTACAGATATTTTACTATACCATCAATAATATGGAGGAAACTAATTACATACTCACCTCCAGTCATACATTTTTATATAGTCTATATTTCACAATATGACAGTCCCTAATGTGGTCTACCCCATTTCAGAGAAGAGTGAAATTAAGTTCCAGAAGTAAATAACTTGACTAAGGCCAAGATATCAGTCAGGATTTGATCCCTTGTATTGATTCCTTCCTATTAAAATATTGTTGAGCCCCATGCCAGGTACCAAGTAGAAAAGATGAAGTAGGAGGTAAAATGTCTCTAGATCACATTTCTTCTTCTACACTGAAGGTTTCTTCTTGCCAGAGTTCTTGAGAATATCAAGGAAAAAATTTAAGTTTCCCAAGATAAATCAGGTATTTAAGAAGAGACCTCAACTTACTTTTAGAGTACTTTCCCAACATTTAGACTTTGATTCTGTTCATTGTACATTGGAAACAAGAACTTCATAAGGAGGAAAAATGGCTTTTACTAATCTCTATAAAAACAGAGAAAATATGCATTTCTCATTTTGTTAAAGGAATAATACTAATCCTTTATAATTTTACTATTGAATGGTAGACTACAAACAGAATTTTAAGACAAAATAAATTATTTCAACAAAAATAATTTATTATTTTTCTGAGGACAAAACTGCTCAAGGATAGCTTTGTAAGACTCGTAGCACAACCAAAATGAATAATGAAACAACATTAAGATCAGAAATTTATGACTGCTACACCAAAAGCAAGTTAATGCTAAATAATAAATGAACATTTATTATATTCTATTTGCCTGACATAGTGTTAAATGCTTGAAAGTATTATAGCATTAATCCAATGACTCTTTAAGTATTATTGTAATTTTCATTTTATAAATGAGGAAATCTGAGAATTAGAGATGCTAAGTAACTTCTACAAAGATCCACAGAGGAAAAGTAGTGGAGCTGATATTCAAAGCCAGATTGTTCTGAATCCAAAGCTAATGCTCTCAACATCTAATCTGATACTTGTTTTGAGACTTCAATCCTAACTAATTAATAGAAACATGATAATATTACTATAATAAAAATCAAGGCATTACATAATTTGGGATGAAGAAGATGAGTTAAGGTACAAAATATTCACACTTAAGTGACACTAAGTCATATAAGTAGACATCAAGGGGATTCTATGAGTATTGAATCTTCAAAATCTATCATTTTGAATCTTGCAAAATGTCAGACATGTATGTAGCTTACAGCAGGGCTTGGAGGACACTATGCAGGAGCTCAGAAATTAGTTATGGTAAGAGCTATGGAGGAACCTAAGACCCGTAAGCACCTCTGGAGAGGCCAGGACTTGTAAGACCATGGAAACTTGGAGGTAGATTTCATCAGTCCCACGACCTAGAAGCATAGAAAAGGAGTTCAACATTTTTTCAAAAATGTTAAGGATGTATGGGGTTACATAGAGAATTTCAGAAAGCAACAGCATGAGAACCTCCTTTATATAAGGCAAAATGGAGTCTGAGAGATTCCAGCAGGTTTGTTTTTTCTTCTTCAAAAATTTTTAACATGACCCATAGTAAGAAACACATTTTTTAAAAATCACAACCCAGTACACATATTCATATAGACACATATATTTAGCTGACACAAGTATCTTACAGAAGGAATTTTTGCCCATACTATAGCATGACACTGACATTTTTCGACCACATTCTATTTCTATTTCTATTTTTTTTATATTGCAACTCACTGAATTGATTTCACACCCAGTAAAGGAACACAACTTGTTATTTGAAAAGCATTGGATAAGAAGATATTGTGAGCCAAGCGCAGTGGCTCAAGCCTGTAATCCCAGCACTTAGGGAGGCTGAGACAGAAGAATCGCGAGTTCAAAGCCAGCCTCAGCAACGGCAAGGTGCTAAGCAACTCAGTGAGACCTTGTCTCTGCATAAAATACAAAATAGGGCTGGGGATGTGGCTCAGTGGTCGAGTACCCCTGAGTTCAATTCCCAGTACCCCCCCCCAAAAAAAAAGATATTGTGGGAAGCAAATGCTGACAACCTATGTGCTCTAGAGAAGAGAAGGACTCAGGTAACCTGTAGCCCACCTTGGCCCATTATTAAAAACTTAAGGATGAAAGTGCATTTAAGGTCATAAATGCAGTTTTGACATCCTGGAGTAAGTAAGCTATTTGGAAGGAAAAAAGCAAAATAATCATAAAGCATAAGATAAAAATTATGCTCTACAGAATATCAGCAGTTCTGCAATGAATTAAGGAAGAAGAATTAGAGTGAGAACACATAATATATTTATATGAGAAATTTAATAAAGTATAATAATTTGGGGAAATTGTTTTGGAGTCAGGTTTCATTGATCTATTTTTACTGATTTTTAAGATTAATATTGTTAATATTATTGTCAGTGTATGCTGGTGTGTTGTGAACTATAAAATAATTTCTTCTTGGTGAAGTTGCAAATCAATTGTCTAAAAATGATTGCACAAGTCCAGGAATGATAGCTTATTCTGCCATCTAGTGGCCTGTTTTATTATGTTATCAGCAACAAATTAACAAGTACTGACAGCTGGGGAAAAAAAACAAATTTACTCAAAAATACATTTTAATTAGGGTACATGCCATGGGTATATTGGAAGTCAGCCAACTGAAGTAAGAACTCGAAATCTGAGGTCGACTTTCCTCATAAAGTTGAAATTTGATACCTTTTCAAAATATTCCTACTCATAAAATTCTAAGTAAAAACCATGAACAAAGTAGGAATAAGCCTAAAATGAAATAAACAATACATTTATGAAGAAAACTATAGAACTTTATTAGGGAACACAGAATAAAAATATGCACTGTCCTTCTTAAAGATTCATTATTAGACATATACATACTTTCTCCAAAGTAAGTCATAAAAAAAGAAATGGAGGCAAAATTCCAGAAGATTTTTGGTTTATATATTTTAACAATACAAATTGGTTCCAGAGTTCAAATACAAGAGAAAATGTGAGACAATAACCACAAAAAAGAAAGAAAAAAATAAAAATATTATTAAATCATAGTCATTAAAAGATGTAAAATGTTCAGGAATATTCAAGTAGGCCAATTAAATAGCACAGAGTTCATAAACAGATTCATGAGAAACATGGAGACACAGCAAATTATTAAAGTCATACTTCAAGTTGGCGTAAGGAGAGCAAGTATTCAATGAATGATGTTGTGAAGATATCTTATATAGTTGGAAAAACTAATTATTTTCTCTTCAAGTTATAAACCAATATGAAATACTTATATTCATAGAAATAAATGCTAAAACAACAAACTATGAGAGTGTTAAGGAGAAAATGAAGAATAATTCTTATAATCCCGTGGGTGGAAAAATTTAAGTAAAACAACCCTGGAGCCATGAAAAAAAAAAAGGTTTGGCATGTTTGATTATGTAAAATTTTTCAATTTTCCTGTGATGAAAACAAAATTTTTGACATCATAAACAAATTTAAATGACCAGTGATGGACTGGAAATTGTCATCAGAATATAAAAAAGCCCCTGCACGTCAGTACAAAACCAAGTCAATAGAGAATGGGCCAATGATTTGAACTGCAATTCCCTGAGAAGTACAAAGGGTTGATAAAAAGATGTTCGATCTTAACACTGATCAAAAAGTGAAAATTAAAAGAAACATGAAATGCTCTTGTTGTTTCTCAAGTTTGGTAATTGCAGGAAAATATGATAAAGTGGAAAAATGGGAACTCACAAGCACTCTTGAAGTGTAACAATTTTTTGGGAGGCAGTGTGGTAGAACCTATGACATTTGTAAAGGCACGTAGAATTTTTTTTTTTTTTTTGGTACCAGGAATTGAACTCAGTGGGCATTCGACCACTGAGCCACATCTCCAGCCCTATTTTGTGTTTTATGTAGAGACAGGGTCTCACTGAGTTGCTTAGTGCCTTGCCATTGCTAAGGCTGGCTTTGAACTCGTGATTCTCCTGTCTCAGCCTCCCAAATTTCTGGGGTTACAGGCGTGTGTCATTGTGTCTGGCTTGCCCTTAGTTTTTGACATAAAAACTCTTAAGGAGGGGCTGAGGTTGTGGCTCAGTGGCAGAGCGCTTGCCTCGCACGTGTGAGGCACTGGGTTCGATCCTCAGCACCACATAAAAATCAGTAAACAAAATAAAGACACTGTCCATGTATAACTAAAAAATATTTAAAAAAAAAAACTCTTAAGGAAATATTCACATATGGGCATTAAGATACACAGCCATTGTTTCCATTTAAAAAAACAACAATAAAAATGGGAAAATGAAGTGAAATAACTTTCTTCTGCTTCCAGAGGACATTCTCTGCTTCTTCAGTGGCCATGCAGACTCAGTCTCCTTTCCTGGTTTCTTGTCATCTTCCCTACCTCCCCAGGGCTCCATCCCAAGAGGTCTATCTGTACCTACTTCCAAGGTAACCTCCGATCTCTTGGTCTTCTCATTCAACCTCACCACTTTCTACTCAACTCACTGATGACTCCCAGTTTATATTGCTTGCCCATATTTTTCCTTTACCTTCTATCCAGATGCATTCATCTACCTGCCTGCTTGACATCTGCTTTTCTGTATTCAGATGTATATCTCAAACTTAACTTGAAAAACAAACTCTTGCCTTTCTCTTCCAAACCTGTTGTTCCTTAAATCTTCTAGATCTCAGTAAACAGAAATGTCATCATCCCTGTTGCTTAGGCTAAAACTCTATAATTCATATTTTAAAGTATTTTCTCTGATGTTCTCCAACTAATTTGTACAACCCTATTACTGGCTGTACTTCCAAGAGGCAGAGGAGTCCAACCATCTCTCTCCTTCATTCTTCCTGCTCTGGTCTAAGCCAGCATCATTTCTTCCTTGAATGACTGAAACAACCTCCTAAATGGTCCCCTAGCTTCTACCCTTATCCCCATAGGGTCTGTTTTAGGAGAGCAGGTAGAGTCTCTTGTGCTCTTTTGAATCTTCAAAATCCACAAACAGGGCATGTCCCTGGGGCCCTGCATGTACTATTTCTTCTGTTTATGTTTTATTATTTATTTTTTCACCTATTTCAAGTTTTCACTCAAATATCACATTCATATTGAGACTTCCCTACCCACTCTATTTTAAACTGCAAGATTCTTCACCATCAGATATAGTCTATTTTATGCTTTATTAGTTTATGTTTACTTTATCTCCTATAATTAGATTTTTTCTGGGTCATGATTTTGTTTGCTCATTTGCCTGATTTTTGTTGTTTATTATTTACATATGTACCTCTGCTCTTAAAATAGTTGTTTGACACAGTGGGTATTTGGTATCTGCTGAATGAAGGAAAGATGGAAATTTATCAGTAGGAGAGTATCATAGAACAATGGTCTTCAAACTTTAGTTCATGTATTCCTCAAAAGTATTTTAAGAAACTATGGTATTTACTTTATTTTAATTATAATTCTATATAGCAAAATGTGTGATTTCTTGTTTTTAATATTGTACCTAGGCTTTAAAATACATTTTCATCAAAACCTAGACATTTTAAATTTACTTATTCAATTTATAGAAAACATCTGCCATATAATCCAAATAACAAAGAAAATTCTTTGTGTCAGAAAAATCTGACTACATTTTCAACTGAAATAAATATGTAAATAACAGTTTTAGGGGCAACCATCACATTTTTAAATAACAGATCTAAGGTTTTCCAATTCCTCAATATGTTAAAACTCTGCCTTGCTCTTCCTGGCTCTTGCCCCCTGACTCATGCATTCTTCCAACTGTCTCTTGATCCACATCTTAAAATACATTTATGCCTTATGCAATGGCATCATAGGAAATATCGAGGATTGGTGAGAGGTATGTGTTCCTGCTTGTCATGGTGATTGAGTGATTATGAAAGTAGATGGAAAGAAGAGTCAGACCATAGTGTATTATCAAGATAACTGATGTTGAAAGTGAATTTGAGAGTTGAAGATCTGGAAATCAATCCCTTGAAATTTTTCATTTCTGCCTTTTATTCCAGCAATTTGGGAGGATGAGGCAGGAGGATAGCAAATTTGAGGCCAGCCTGGGCAACTTAGAGAGACCCTGCCTCAAAATTAAAAAAAAAATAAAAAGGGACTGGGGATGTAGCTCAGTGGTAGAGCACCCTTGGGTTCAATCCCCAGTGCCACACAAAAAAGGAAGCGGGGGAAGAAGAGAGAGAGAGGGATAAAAAGGAGTGGGAGAGGAAGGAAAGAATGAAGGAAGGAAGAAAAGAAAACTTTTTACTCTCTTATATTTCTGAAATATCTAGATAGTCAGGAATTCATATTTATATTTAATTTTAAAGATCAGTTACTCCATGGAATTATGCAAAAGAAAAATGAAAGAGGTATATCTATATATCATGTATATAGAGGTATATCTATATGTATATCTACATGTTATATAGAGGTATATCTATATAACATTTCAAGAAATAATTTTTATTGACAAAGACAACTTGTGTAACAATGCTTCCTGTTTAGCCTTGAAATATGATTGGATTCTACATGGCTGCAAATACATATGAGTTCAAAGGAGGGCAGGGCAAGGAATCGGACAAAGCCATCAGCTGGGCACCTCTGAGGAGTAGTTGGGTGATGTGGAGGAAGAGATTCCTATTTTGCTCAGTTTACATTTTATAGTTTGAATTTTTTTAAATTGCATATGTCAATTAAGAAAAGATGAATTAAGATTAATTGAAATTAAGAAAAATGTTAACAGTAAAATGGATTCTGCTACTGTTGATATAACAGTAACTTGTAACTGGCTGAGACATAATGCACTTTTTGAATTAGAGAGTGAATAAATCACTGGTAGTAAGTAGTTTGTCTCCCTGTTCTCTTCTGTCTCATCAATTTTTTTTTTTAAAAAAAGTCCGTTTTACCGTGCATGCCTGTCTCTTCTATACTTGTTAAATAGGAAGTTCTAGATACTTAACATATTTACAGACATTATCTCATTTTTCTTGCCTATTTTGTAGTCAAGAGCCAAGAGCAGAGAATTGACTCAGCTTGAACATAGAGAAGTAGAAATCCACAAACAGAAAATATCTTTCTTTTTTCTTAATACTTTAAAAAGTGAACATGACCTTTGAACATATATATGTATAGTATAGTAATTTGTATAGTATATGTATAGTATAGTAATATGTATAGTATAGTAATATGTATGTATAGTAATTTGATATATTGTTACAAAGTGTAAAGATTAAACAAGGGTAATTAACATTTCCATCTCCTCAAACATTATCATTTCTATGTGTTGGGCAACTTTGGGCTTCTCATTTCTGGTTATTTAAAAATGCATAATAAATTTTTGTAGGCTATAGTTACCCTACTGTGCTATGGAGCACTACAACTAATTCCTTCTGTCTAACTGTAATTTGGTAGCTGTTATCTAACTTCCTTTTATCCTCCGTTTTCCCTTCTCCTTCCTAGACTCTAGTGATCATTGTTCTACTCTCTTCTATGAGATTATTTAGTCAGCTTTTTTGTCACTGTGATCAAAGACCTGACAAGAACAACATAGAGAGCTGGGCACAGTGGCACAAGCCTGTAATCCCAGCACTTAGGGAGGCTGAGACAGGAGAATCACGAGTTCAAAGCCAGCTTCAGCAACTGCGAGGTGCTAAGGAACTGAGTGAGACCCTGTCTCTACATAAAACACAAAATAGGGCTGGGGATGTGGCTCAGTGGTCGAGTGCCCCTGAGTTCAATTCCTGGTACCAAAAAAAAAAGAAAGAAAGAAAGAAAAAAAGAAAGAAAGAAAGAAAGAACGAACGAACAACATAGAAGAGGGAAAGTATATTTGGGGCTCATGGTTTCAGAGGTTTTAGTCCACAGATGACTGACTCCATAGTTCTGGGACCCAGGTGAGACAGCACATCATGGCAGAAGGCCATGATATAACAGGAAAGCAGCTCAGGACATGGCAATCAAGAAGCAGGGAGATAGCTGGGCACGGTGGTGCAAGCCCGTAATCCCAGCACTTAGGGAGGCTGAGACAGGAGAATCGCGAGTTCAAAGCCAGCCTCAGCAATGGCGAGGCACTAAGCAACTCAGCGAGACCCTGTCTCTACATAAAACACAAAATGGGGCTGAGGATGTGGCTCAGTGGTTGAGTACCCCTGAGTTCAATCTCCAGTACTAAAAAAAAAGAGAAGAAGAAGAAGCAGCAGCAGCAGCAGCAGAGAGGCACAGAGATAGAGAACTCTGCTTATCAAGGATGAAATATAAACCCCAAAGTCACATCCCCAGTGATCTTCCTCTAGGCACATCTTGCCTGCCTCAGTTACTGCCCACATAATCCATATGAGTGAATGAGCCCATTAAGATTAGGCTATCTGTCTTATAACATCATCATTTCATCTCTGAAAATTCTTGTACCGTCTCACACATGAGTTTTGGAGGACACCTCATATCTAAACTATAACAGAGATCAACTTTTGCCACTTCCACATATGAAAGAGAACATGTAGTATTTGTTTCTGTACCTGACTGTACCTGACTAATTACACTTAACCTAATATCCTCCAGTTATATACATGTTGTTACAAATAACTGGATTTTATTATTTTGTATGGCTGAATAGCATTCTATTTTGTATATGTACCACATTTTTCTTATTCATTGATCTGTTGATAGACACATTGGTTGATTCCATATCTTGAGTATTGTCAGAAAACATCTGTCTAAAATACCCAGACACAAACACTGTGACTATTAGGTTATAATTGTTAATATAGAATCATGAAGATCCATAGAAAATAATAGCCAAGAGCTCTTCTAATGTATGATTTGAGATTTAAAAGGTATTAAAGAAACTGAGAATTAATAACAAATATAATTTATTATATTTTACACACTTCCTTAAATATCATTTGAATAAACTTTTACCTAGTATTTAAAATATTCTTAAAACATATCAGAGAGAGATTCAGCTCCAAGATGGTGGCCTAGACGGACTCAGTGGACCTAGTCTCTCCAGAACCGGAGCTTGAAGTAGTGGAAATACCGTCTCCCAGCCAGCTTCTTGACATCATCCTACAGCTCATCATCCCCCGCAGGAGTTTCACTCGGGCGTGTACGCAGGGCCACCAGGCAGCAACGATTGCCACAAGCAGCATGACTTCAGCAGCGAGCGGTGGAACACAGCTGTGGCGCGGGGCTCCAGCCCAGGGCTCGAGCCCAGGATTCGCCCCGGGTGGGCGGGGCCTGCTTCTACACGGGGTACCTGGCTCCAGCACCCACCCAACCATGCAGGACCCCTAGCAGTTGCTCCTGTGGACAAACGTCTCCTGAACGGGACACCTGGTTACTGTTCTTTGTGGATCTCCATCTACCAGGGCAGAACTTCCTGCACCAGAGGATGCCAGACAGCATCTGGGGACAAACTTACTTCAACGCAGCACACCGTGAAACAGTGTCTCCATTGCATCCAAGACCATCCAGACCTTCACCCTGTTGCTGAAGGAGATGGCTTCTTTGTGAGACCCCCACCCAGAACATTCTTCACTCAGCGGGAAAATTCCAGTAAGCAACGGACAACGCCACCTACTGAAGGTGAAAGGCAGCAATCCTGTTTATTTACATTGAGACTTTTTATATATTTTTTAATTCTTGTTTCTTATTTTATCCTTTATCTTTTTCTCCTAATATTCCTTTTGTTTAATCTTTTTGTTTTGCTTCTCTGCTCTTCTTTTCTCTCTTTTTTCTTCTTTCCTCTTTTCTCTCCCACTCTTTTCCTACCCTCTCATCCTCAACATTTGTGAAACCAAGTATTTGCTATACAGTAGGACACGGTAGACTGGGAAACCTGAAGAGTATACTGGAGTCTTGTAACTCCCACTTGCACATGTTTTATTTTTCTTAACTATCATGTCTCCTCACTAGCTGTACTCTTATTTTTCCCCCTCTTACTGGTCTTCCCCAACTCTCTTTCATTCTTTCTACTAATAGCCAACTTCTTTTGGATTCCTTTTTCATGCTTTCTAGGATCTTATAAACATATCCTCACTTCCTACTACCCTAACATTCTATCCTACACCCCACCATCAAGTTTCTCTAGCCCACCAGTGGAAACTATAGACCCTTGTGCAAACCCATTGTGTACATAATAGATGTTAAATGAACTCATAATTGCTGTATATTGTGACTAAACTGTAAATGTATTTAGGAGCTATTAGGAGGTACTTGGTTTAAAACTATATATAGTTTGTATTGAGATCTGTCAATATTGGTCTCCCCCTTAAAGGAGAAGTATCGAAACCCTGCAGGGAAACTATAACCCTATAGGATTAAAAAAAACGTAGCACCTTGGATCAGCAGAACTAGAAGGAAAGACACACAAACACCATGAAAAAACAAGGGAAGAAAGTGCCTCAAACAAACAAAGATACTACATTATTAGAATCCATGCTCAGTACAGCAGAAGAAATGACAGAACAGGAGTTCAGGATGTACATAATTAAAATGTTCTGTGACTTAAAGAATGATATAAGAGAGCAAGCTCAGTCAGCAAAAGATCATTTCGATAAAGAGATACATAGGCAAATACAGGAAGTAAAAAATCACTTCAATAAGGAGGTAGAGATTCTGAAAAGGAACCAAAGAGAAATCCTTAAAATGAAAGAAACAATAAACCAAATTAAAAACTCAATAGAAAGCATCACCAACAGACTAGACGACTTGGAAAACAGAACCTCAGATACTGAAGACAAAATATTTAACCTTGAGAATAGAGTTGACCACACAGTGAAGACAGTAAGAAACCATGAACAAAACATCCAAGAATTATGGGATAACATTAAAAGACCAAATCTAAGAATTATTGGGATAGAGGAAGGCATAGAATTCCAGATCAAAGGAATGAGCAATCTATTCAATGAAATAATATCAGAAAATTTTCCAAATATGAAGAATGAATTGGAGAATCAAATTCAAGAGACTTCCAGGACACCAAATGTACAAAATCACAACAGATCTACACCAAGGCACATCATAATGAAAATGCCTAACCTTTAAAGTAAGGAGAGAATCTTAAAAGCCACAAGAGAAAGGAACCAGATTACATATAGGAGGAAGCCAATTAGTATCACTGCAGACTTCTCAACCCAGACCCTGAGAGCAAGAAGATCATGGAACAATATACAAAGCACTAAAAGACAGTGGATGCCAACCAAGAATCTTATATACAGCAAAATTAAGTTTTAGGTTTGATGATGAAATAAAAACCTTCCAAGATAAACAAAAATTAAAAGAATTCACAGCAAGAAAACCAGCACTACAGAACATTCTACAAGACCTATAAAGAAGAACTAACTCCAATACTCCTTAAATTATTCTATGAAATAGAAAGGGAAGGAACCCTTCCAAACTCATTCTATGAGGCTAGTATCACCTTGATTCCAAAACCAGACAGAGACACATAAAAAAAGGAAAATTTCAGACCAATATCCCTGATGAATATAGATGCAAAATTTCTCAATAAAATTTTAGCAAATAACTTACAAAAGCATATTAAAAAACTAGTGCACCATGATCAAGTGGGGTTCATTCCAGGGAGGCAAGGTTGGTTCAACATATGGAAATCAATAAACATAATCCATCACATCAATAGACTTAAAGATAAGAATCACATGATTCTATCAATTGATGCAAAGAAAGCATTTGACAAAATACAGCACCCTTTCATGTTTAAAACACTAGATAAACTAGGAATAGTAGGAACATACCTCAACATTGTTAAAGCAATATATGCTAAATCTAAGGCCAACATCATCCTAAATGGAGAAAAATTGGAAGCATTCCCTCTAAAAACTGGAACAAGACATGGATGCCCTCTCTCACCACTCTTATTCAATGTAGTTCATGAAACTCTAGGCAGAGCAATTGGGCAGACGAAAGAAATTAAAGGAATACGAATAGGAAAAGAAGAACTCAAACTATCATTATTTACAGACGACATGATTCTATACTTAGAGGATCCAAAAAATTCCACCAGAAAACTTCTAGAACTGATAAATGAATTCAGCAAAGTTGCAGGATATAAAATCAATATCCATAAATCGAATACATTTCTATATATCAGTAATGAGTCCTCTGAAAGAGAAATTAGGAAAACTACCCCATTCACAATAGCCTCCAAAAAAATAAAATACTTGGGAATCAATCTAACAAGAGTGGTGAAAGAGCTCTACAATGAAAACTACAAGACACTAAAGAAAGAAATTGGAGAAGATCTTAGAAGATGGAAAGACCTCCCATGCTCTTGGATAGGCAGAATCAATATTGTTAAAATGGCGATACTACCCAAAGTGCTATACAGTTTCAATGCAATCCCAATTAAAATACCAAAGTCCTTTCTTATAGAAATAGAAAAGGCAATCATGAAATTCATTTGGAAAAATAAGAGACCCAGAATAGCCAAAGCAACCCTGAGCAAGAAGAGTGAAGCAAGAGGCATCACAATACCAGACCTTAAACTTTACTACAAAGCTATAGTAACAAAAATGGCATGATATTGGCACCAAAATAGACATGTAGACCAATGGTACAGAATAGAAGACACAGAGAGTAATTCACATAAATACAGCTATCTCATACTAGACAAAGGTGCCAAAAGCATACATTGGAGAAAAGATAGCTTTTTCAACAAATGGTGCTGGGAAAACTGGAAATCCACATGCAGCAAAATGAAGCTAAACCCCTATCTCTCTCCATGCACAAAACTTAACTCAAAGTGGATCAAAGACCTAGGAATTAGACCAGAGACCCTGCATCTAATTGAGGAGAAAGTAGGCCCAAATCTTCATCATGTTGGATTAGGCCCCGAATTCCTTAAGAAGACTTAAAAAGCACAAGAAATAAAAGCAAGGATCAGTAAATGGGATGGATTTAAACTAAAAAGCTTCTTCTCAGCAAAAGAAACTATTAATGAGAGCCTACATTCTGGGAGCCTACATTCTGGGAGCAAATTTTTCACGCACATCAGATAGAGCACTGATCTCCAGGATATATAAAGAACTCAAAAAACTTAACACCAAAAAAACAAACAACCCGATCACTAAATGGGCTAAGGAGCTGAATAGAAACCTCTCAGAAGAAAATATACAATCAATAAACAAATATATGAAGAAATGTTCAACATCTCTGGCCATTAGAGAAATGCAAATCAAACTACTCTCAGATTTCATCTCACCCCAATCAGAATGGCAGCTATCCAAAATACCAGCAACAATAAGTGCTGACAAGGATGTGGTGAAAAAGGTGCACTCAAACATTGCTGGTGGGATTGCAAACTGATGCAACCAATTTGGAAAGCAGTATGGAGATTCCTTAAAAATCTTGAGATGGAACCACCATTTGATCCAGCTATTCCACTCCTTGGCCTATACCCTAAAGATTTAAAAACAGCATACTACAGTGATGCAGCCACTTCAATGTTTATAGCAGCACGATTCACAATTGCTAAACTGTGGAAACAACCCAGATGCCCTTCAATAGACAAATGGATAAAGAAACTGTGGTACATACACACAATGGAATATTATTCAGCAATAAAAGAGAATAAAATTACAGCATTTGCAGGTTATTGGATGGAATTGGAGAACATTATGTTAAGTGAAGTAAGCCAATCCCCAAAAAACCAAATGCCAAATGTTCTTTCTGATTAGTGGATGCTGATACATAAGGGGGGGTGGGAATGGGAAACATAGGAGAAATGGAGGATCTCTGTATGGGGCAGGGGGAGGATGGGGGAGGGAAAGGGGAATGGGTGTAGTAAAGATGGTTGAATGAGATGGTCATCACTACCCTAGGTGTATGTATGAAGACACAAATGGTGTGACTCTATCTGGTTTGCAACCAGAGAAATGGAAAAATTGAGCTCTATATAGGTACTATGACTTGACTTGAAATACATTTAAATAAATAAATAAATAAATTAAAAAAATAAAAAATTAATAAACTAAAAAAATATTAGGGAGAGACAACAGAAATATCTCTCAAAGGGAGAAGGTTATTTTTATGATTAATTTATTTTTATTTTTTAAAAATATTTTTAGTTGTTTATAGATCTTTATTTTATTCATTTATTATTTATATGTGGTGCATGCTAGGCAAGTGTTTTACCACTGAGCTACAGCCCCTATTTTTATGATTTAGGCATGTGTTTATTTGTATATATTTATCCAAATTAAAACACAATGGAAATTTACAAAAACAGGAAAATTTCTATTTGAGTTTGAGTTCTGTGACACTTGTAGTATTGGATATAATAGTATCAGATATTACAATGTCCATGGAGGAAAATAACAAGAAGGTGGTAGAAGATTTCAACACCATTACTCTTCCTCTTTCAGAGATGTGAAACATATACTGAAGAGAAGAAATAAAACCATTTCTAGTTTGTAAATGAATTATTACAAAGGTTTATATGGTAGCCAGTGTCAGCATAATCTCCCAGGTCTCTAATTAATGTTGTATTTCCCACATTTATTTTGATTCTGTGCAATATTTTCAGGAATAGAAGTGAATAGGAGATGGACTGTTATATCCTCACTAAAGTATAGAGACTCACTCCCTAGTCCAACAGATCTGGTCTACTCCAAGAACAGTTTCACAGCTTTTCTTCTGTTCTTTTATTAAGAGTGCATAGCTAAATTAAAATACAATATTTAACTGCAGTTTTTTTTTTTAGCAATATATTCTCTTCCACTGAGACTCAGCAAGAAAAGCTAGAAAATCTTAGCATAAAATTTTTTATTTAATTATTACACAATCACACTATAACTCATAAATACATATGATTAGTATGTATCAATTAAAAATAAAATAAAACTTTTAAAAAGTTTCATAAATTACAACTAAATATTAGCAGTTTAAATATGATACACTAAATGTTAAATGTTTATCTTGAGAAAAAATATTTTTTCAGTAATCAATTAACCAGAAAAATAAACTCATAGAAATTCACTCATACAAATTCTAATCTAAGGGATCTCAGGGATCTCACTTCAAAGAGTGATGAAGCAGAAAACAAAATAAAGAAACACTACGTATGTGCGCATATAAAAAATAGACACATCCCACAGGAACTAGGGAAAGATTCTTCATCAGGATGTAGGTACATAGCTGCTAAGGTGTGGATCACTGACATTGTGTATCACATCACTGTAGACCTCTCAGCAATCATATCAATGGATCCTATTCATAATCATCACAATTATTGTTGAAAAGACATGCATTAAGTTTAATTCTTGTATCTGATAAAAGCTTTCATATGCATTGCAATTATAAAATTCTAGAAGCTGTATTTTTTAGTATTATATTTGAACTCTTTATATCAGCTTTTAATAGTTTATCCAAATTTAGCAATGCTTACTTGCTAATTTAGTTCCTGTCATGTTTAGTATATCCTTCTCCATCTTATAAAAATGTTGTTGAACAGTGAATAAAGACAATTTTAAAGGTATACTTTTTTATTTACTTACTTATTTTGCATGTGAAGAGAAGCAAGAAGGCCTGATGTCAAAAATGTAAGTGCCTTAATTTTGGACTTTCCAGCCTATAGAACTGTGAGAACATAAATTTATTTCTTTTTTTTATAAATAACTTGTATCAGGTATTCTGTTATAGTAGCACAAACAGACCAAGACAAAGTGGTACTTATACCTGCAGATTGATTACAACTCTTAACTTGTGGAACATTCTTCTCACACATAATCAAGACCTCTACTCTAGCAGAGCAAAAAATTACAGTTATGGGATTGGGTTAATAACTGGGTCACTATGACTCATGATCAGAGGTGCCTATTTCTACTCTTTGGTTTATTTTCTTGACCCATGCATTTTAACTGTTGGAGATATGACACCATATATTGATTTTTTTTTTGTTCAGAGTGTATATACAACATCCTGGGGGAAAATACTTCAATCAAGCAAGATGTTATTACAGAGCTAGTACCCTAGCTTAACATTTAATAGACCATTCCATCATTCTGCCAGGCCAGCTGCTTCCAGTGGTGCAATTTATGAAAAGATCAATGGATACCTTGGCTCTGTGTCCACTATTGCAACTCCTTTACTATAAAATGAGCACCTTGTTCTGACATAATGTTTTGTTTGTATGTAAGTATTTTGTGAACTTTTGTTGTTTCTGGAAGATCACTATATTAGTTATCTTGTGCTGTAGTAACAAATTATCATAGACCAAGTGGCACAGACATCAGAAATTCATTTTCTCAAAGTTCTGGAGGCAAAAATCCCCAGATGTAGGTGTAATAGAATCAGTTTCTAGTGAGAACTTTGTTCTTTTCTTATAGATGGCCAGCTTCTTGTTGTAAATGCGTAGGGAAGAGAGATAGAAACACACACACAGAGATCTCTGTCTCTTCCTAGACCACCAATCCTATCAGATTAGTCTCCACCATTATGACCTGTTATGGTTTAAATAGGCAGTGTTTCTCAAAAGCTTATGTTTGAAACAATGCAAAAAACTTTGGAGGTGAAGTGATCAGGTTATGAGAGTTTTTAATCTAATCGGATTAGATTAATCTCCTAATAGAGATAAAGTGGCTGGTGACTATAAGCAGGTAGGGTGTGGCTGGAGGTTATGTCTTTGGGGTTTATATTTCATCTGTGGTGGGAAGAGTCTCTTTCTCTGCTTCCGTGTTGCCATGTCCTAAGCTATCTTTCTTCACCCTTCCACTATGATGTTCTGCCAAACTTCAGGCCCTGAGCAGCGGAGTCAGCCATCTATGGACTGAGACTTCTGAAACCAAGAGACCCCCAAATAAACTTTTTCTTCCTCTAAAATTGTTCTCATCAGGTATTTTGGTCACAGTGGTGAAAAAGCAGACTAAAACATGATCTCACTTAACATTATTTACGTAAAAGCCCTATCTTCAAATAAAAGACACACGAGAGACTAGAGTTACGATCCAGGAACAGGGGTGCAGGATGATCCATTGCAATCACTGTGGGTGAGAAAGGCATATCCATAATCCAAGACAGAAGAGATGTCAATTCTAGGAAGGAAAAATTGCTGCTCCTTTCAAGGGAAAACACATCTGATGTATAATAAAATGTCTACCAACTACCTGTCCAAGTTCTTTAAGAGATACCATATTAAATTTACCATTTGTCTCAACTATTGGTACATAGGGCTACAGCAGTAGCAGGAGCTAGGCCATTTTTTTCTGGAATGATGGCCTACGCATCCCTTCCAGTTCCACTATTATGCTCACTACATTCATTCAAGTATCTGAGTGACCAGCTACAGAGGCTTAATGACACTCCGCGGAAGTATCCTGGTTTTCCTCAATGGGTTTCCCATTGATTCATCCATATGCCTCTTCATCTTATTTTTCTTTATCATAGATAGTCCAAAATAGTTCCTTAAAGTCAACCAGACTAATTTACACTGTCTAGGAATCTATGTAGAAATTAATTTTAAGCCATTTCTTCATCCTCACAAAAAGAATGGCCAACTGTATGACTCATAGTTTCAGTTATTAAATAAATTCCACTCTATCACTGAGAAAATCAGTTGTGTGTAGCAGTCCAGTATAGTCTTGGATCAATACAAATATTTCCTATGAGATATCTATTAAGTATAGGTACTTTTCAACTTAAAATGAAGTTATGTCCCAATGAAATTGCTGTAAGTTGAGAATATCATGAGTTAAAAACACATTTAATTCACCTAACCTACTAGGTATCATAGCTTAGCAGTGAGGTACGCCATGCAGTATTGACTGTTTACCCTCGATCTTGGAGCTGGTGGGGAGCTATAGCTTGCTGCATCTGCCCAGCATCTGGAGAAAGTACCAAACAGCATGTTGACGTAGGAAAAAACTCACAATTCAAAGTCTGAAGTGCAATTTCTACAAATATGCATCACTTTCATACCATCATAAAGTTAAAAAATCATAAATGAAACTGTCAAAATTTATGAAACATCTGTATCTCCAAAAAAAAAAAAAAAAGCTTGAAAACTAGACTCTTAATTTTCCAAGCCCAACACCTGTTTCTCCCTTGTTTTTTCCTATCATGGTAAAGGATATCACCATCAACCCAAATGCTCAAGCCTAAAATCTACAGATCTTCCCTTTGCCTTACTTTCTTTTTTCCTGATGTCATCAAGTCCTGCTCATTCTATCTCCAAATCCATCTGTCTGTATTCCTATTACCATCATGTTAGTCCAAAACCACCATAATATTTTGCCTGTATAAAAATCCCCTAATTGATATCCCAAATTTTGGTTTGCCCATTCTAATTTATTTATTTTTAAATCAAAAAAAAACTATTATCTTTCAAAATTAAATTGGATTGGCCATTCTCCTTCTAAATACTCTCCAATGTTTCCCACTGATGCTAAAATACAATCTGAACTTGCTGAACTGGGGACTACATCTCCTGAAGAGTCTGGCTCTAAACAAACTCTCCAAAATCACCTAACTTCTCTACCATAGTTCCTATATGCTTCACGGTGGCCAAATATCTGTCCCTTGAATCTGGCAGACATTTGCCATGTTAGGGCCTCAATATACCTGGTGTATCTCCTCCAAAGCACTGCACTGCTTTCTCTTCTAATTTTCATCTTTCAAGTCTCTGGTTACTTATTGGTTCCTTAGCACAACTTTTCCTGACCTTTTAAGCTCAGTGGTCTTCTTCAGTTAATTTCTACCTTATCTCTGACTTTCTTTCACTCAAAGCTCTTACACATCATTATTTTATGTATTTGTTTACTTATCCCCCAGTCATATTGTAATGTAAGTTCTATGATCTTGCTTCACTGTTTAACATTTCTATATTATCAAAAAATTTTTAAGGAGCATGTTTCTAAATATAAGAAAAATAAATTAAAAGTGTCATCTCTCATAACCCATGAAAATGTTACATCTAGCTTACTAAGATTGGAACTAAATATTATATAGAGATATAAATGCAAAATTGCAGGCTCAGGGTATGTAGTACTTGAGTAAAAGAGCATGCCTGCTGCCCTAGATCCTCCACATCCTGGAGATCAGAAGTTTCCTAATCTTTGAAAGTGCCCAAACCTACTCTGTCCCCGTTTTGCACTATCCCTTTAGCATTATGTTTTTCTTAGGTTATATAACACAGCTTTATGTTGCTTTGATTGATGTTGTCTTTGAGAATCTTAAATTGCTTTGTGCTTTGAACTTTTCCTTCCTTCATGAGTTTATTTACTCAGTCATTAGCAAGTATGTAATTCAATTCTCTTATCCAAAACCAGTTATTTGAGTTTTTACCGTGGTTGGCGTTTGCTTGTTCTAGGCACTATGTATTTTTGTGCATATAGTTAGTTAATTATATCCCTCCTTGTCCTGGTGCAAATTTAGGAAATTAAAAAAATAAATAAACAGAAATGTGTGTCTCTTGTCTTTAAGTAGATCATAGCATAGATCTAAACTCAATAATTATCACATTTAAATAAATATTGAAAAGACCATAAAGAGATCAAAGTAAAATGTGTCAGGAATATAGAACAGAAAAAGCTTACTTGTTGAGTCTGAAAATCAGGGAAACATTAATGAAGGAGATATAACTCCTCTGAGCCATAATGTGTCATCTTAATTTTCAGAAACAGAAATGGCAAGAAGATGTTTCAGGCATTCTTCTGCAGTACAAAGGGCACTGGTTCTTGAACTGCAAATTCTTCAGGTCTATGTCAATGTGATCCTTGAACTTCGGCCAATAATTGCACTCAAATTAGTACAATCATATTCTTTTTTTGTCATGTTTTTAGCATCTATCCAATTGAGAGAACAGCAATATTTTAAATCTGCCCTATTAGAGAGATTAACTAATAAAATGGCATCATAAGACTTACATTCTATAAAAGATATTATGTTGTTGCAAATATTTATAGTTATTGGTTTTCAGCAGTGCTGAAAATGGACTACAAAGAAATCATAACAAAAATTGTATTTTAGTATGGTCTCTAGTGTGTGTAGTCTTGCTAAAATTTATTACTGTCTCAATCACACCAGGAGTGTTAATGTAACTCTTTAAAATCAGTAGTAATTTTACATATCTCCATACTCATAGACTAGGTAGCTCATTTCATATTCAGGATGGGAAGAATCTAACCTCAGCCCTGTTCCACAATCTGAACTGTGACTTTAGATATCAAATGCAGCTTGAAGGGCTTGGGAGGATCAAGAACCTGAAAGACAATTTTTACACCTATAGGTGGAGCCAGAGGAATATAATTTGAAACTTTTTTTTTTTTTTTTGCATTATTTAACCTTAAATCTCAATCAAGCAGATATGTTTCCTTTCCTTTTCTTTCCCTCCTTCCTTCTCTCCTCTCTCCCTTTCTTTCTTTGCACAGAAGCCAATTTTTCACTACTGTTCTTTGGGTTGTTTCTTTTTTTTTCTCCTTTGATTCTTTCTTCATTTGTTCCATCCTACCTTCTTTATTAAAAAAAAAGTAACACATTTCAAATATACGTTCTTTTAAAATATTGAAATGTCAAAATCAGATATTTACACTTAAAAGTATCCTTGGTGATTTTATATTCTAATCCCTTGTGCATGGGTTTCTGGGATCAAAGATTTGGGAATTTTAAGGTTCAACAGAAATCTTGCTGTCCCAAATTATCAGGCATATAGCAGAAGTCTTGAAAAAAAAACATTTTTCTCTTTTCTTTTTATAAAATAAGTCTATATTTTCCTGTTTTTTTTTTTTTCTTCTGTCTATAATCAAGTGTTTTTTTCTGAGCTCTGTCCCTCAAGGCCAATTATCTCTCAAGATTCTCTTCATCCCTACAAGAGGGGCTGGGGGTTAAAATGATTTGAGGCTGCAGTGGTGATGATGGTAATTCTATTATTTTCTCAGCAAATATTTCTCAAATTTCTTAAAGGTTCAGGAAATTTAGGCTGAGTATTTCTCTTTTGTAACTTTCTTTTCTAAAGTGGCTGAGGCATATGTGATGAGCTGAAGCAACAGAAAGAAAAAAACAAAAAGAGAAATAAGGGTAACTATAAGAATGAGAGAGGATCAAACCCAAATCCCTATATTTAGACTAAAAGAAGTAGGAGCATTAGACAATGGCCTGCCTCAAGTCTGCTGTCTAGATATCAGGTCCCAACATCACTTCAGTCCTTGCAGCTTCCTAGAAAAGTCAAAATCTTCTGAATCTCTAAACATATCTCTAAAATATCAGAAATCGCATCCTGGGGGCTCACATGGCAAAAGACATCGCATTAGATTTTGTGGTAAATTATTATTTAAATGATAAATAACATCTTTGTTTTGGGGGACCTTTAAATGTGGAGCTAACTCTATCTAAAAGACACAAGAACTCAAAGGTTGTCATGGAAACATACCACATATCCTTACACAAGTGTGGTGGCCACGAGATAGTCCCAAGAAGTCAGATCAAAGTCTTTATGGAAGGATCGGTGGTTAGCAGTATTTAGGAGAAAAGAGGCTCCTCAACTCACTAGACAGGAAAGATGAATGAATTTGCAGGGACAGTCCAAGGACTTTGCATGGCCAGCATTCCACGTAAAAGGGAGGGACTATATGTAAGTTTTAAGGACAAATCTATGACTTCATTTACATTGGAATGTGAAAAAATCATTTTCTGGCTAGAGATAAAAACATGAATTTCAGTGACAGAAAATATTTTGAAGATATTAAATGAAAGTAGCACAAACTTACAGTTTTACAGTGATTTCAATAGCAATTTGGAAAGCTATGAAAAAACCCTGTTTTACTAGGGAAAAATTTAAACTTGGAACAAAATAAAAGGGTATAGTGCACCTCCATGTAGCCATTACTTATATTTTAATAAACATTAACATGTACCAAATATTTGAATGAATGTATTTTACTGACCTAAGGGTCAGTGAATTGTTCAACATGTGAATTGTTCAAGTTTCTGCTGGAGGTGACATGTATGTGAATAGGTTATCAGACAGGAATCACTGGAAAAGTAGATTTTTAAGCCAGAATTGTTTAAAATATTAGGGCAAATCAAACTAGTTCTGCTTTCAAATTGATTTCCCTCAGACTAGAAACAGGAACATAATGGGAGTTTGGTTTTTCAAAGGACTATCTTGCCAAAGAGCTGATGCAAAGTAGGAAAGTATTCATTGGGCAGTTCCTTTCACTGGGTGCACATAGAAGTGTAATTTAATTATAATTAAAGAAACCAAGTAGTTCCAGCAATCACAACTGGCTAGTAATCATATTTCAAAAAATGGAAATCTAAACAACATTTGGTAAGAACTCTGCTGGGTGACATACTGAATATTTCACCAATGTTATATTATTTGAATCCCACAAATCCCACCAAAAGAGGCTATTGTTTCTCATTTCACATATAAGTCAACAGAGGCATACAGCTGTTAATTCACTTATGACAAATGACCAATAAGGTAGATCACAACTAAGACCACAATCCAGTTCAATCTGGTTCCCAAGTGTATTTGTTTCCCCAACAACCAAGAAGCTACAGAGAAAACCAGGTCTTACTGGCATCCTGCTCCCCAAGGACGCATGACCAGAATCATGTTCAGGAGTGATGTAATAGACCATGCTGAGCAGTTTAGGGTGTTCTGATATTCAGAAGATGAACATGCAATCCAGATAAGAAAGTACCTTCTTCAGCAGAGTGTGGTAGGGCACGCCTATGATTCTAGCTACTCAGGAGAATCCCTGCTACTGAGGCAGAAGGATCACAAGTTCAAGGTCAGCCTGGGAAACTTCATGAGACTCTGTCTCAATATAAAACATAAAAGAGCTGGGGATGCAGCTCAGTGATGAATCACCACTGGGTTCATTCCCCAGTCCTATAAATAAAATAAATAAATAAATAAATAATGATAATAATAATAAAATAACCTTCATTAAGGACGAGGAGGATTGAGAAATAATTAAAAATCTTACTTCGGCTGTCTAGATACAATTTAGACATTTTAAATCACTACTTAATGTGTAATTTAAATGAATCTTTGGAATATTTGACTTGTCTACTCAATTTTATAATAGACTGCCAATTTGGCAGTGAAAAAAATTTGTCCACAGATACAACGCTATAGAACAGGGCTCAGAAAGGCGGGTCTGCATGGTGATGGAAGCAGTACTTGGATGGATGGGTGGACCCAGTGAGCTGAACTTGTGTGAGTAGAAGCCTAACAGGTGAAGAGAGGAAACTGCTCAGGCTGTGGCTCCATCCTCAACTGGGCTTCCCCTCATAGTCTGTCCTTGTTTTCCTATTATGAGGACAGCTTCTGTGTGGAGTCCAAATAATTTGGGACACATGGATTTCCCAAAGTACACTTTTTTTTTAAATAACAATATGCAAACTTTTAGGTGTACATAAGTAAACATTTTAAGAAGTTACCTATTAATATTCATGTTTTTTTTAAGCATCTTTTCTGCAAGTATATTCCTGGGTATTTTTAGCTAGAACAATGTTAAAGTTGTATATATTGATCAATGTAGAGAAAAATACTAGGTGAAAAATAACGTAAGCATTTGTATTGGATACTAGATGAAATATGCCCAGGCAAGATGCTACTTTGCCAAATAAACATAAATCAGATGATTAGGAAAGAAAGAATAGGCTATGAGTTTGGAAATAAGATCAGAAATGCCAAGGCTACCATTCTGTAAGTGGCATGTCATACAACTTTCTCCCCTCACAAATGGAAAAATCTGAGGTGTAGAAAGAGGAATTACAATTGATTGCACAGGGAGTTATTTATAGAGCAACAACTGGAAATTGGAGTTTTCATTTATAACCTAGCAATTAAAAAAATTAAATTTCTCCCTTTTCCTTAGAATGAAGTATCTTGCTTAGTTAAAAATGTCACAACTTAATTCATCTTGTGTACTCTTATGTGTACCCTATGTATATATTATTGTTTTCAACTTAACTCAAAAAACATTTATTTAAAAAGTGTTTGATATTTCATGATTTCATTTGAAACTGGTGGATCCAAATGACTCAAAACATTTTTAAATAGTTCATGTAATTGAAGTGAAATATTTTTGAAAGGGAAAAGGTCAGGATTTGTCAGAAAGGCAATGATGTCTAAAAACAAGAGCAGGAAAGAGCAGCCCAGAGGCTGGTTTGAATCCTGGCCCTTAAGAAGAACCTTAAGCAGTGCACTCAGATTCTGAGGGTCTTGGCTTCTATGACATGAAACAAAATTACCTTCTTGCAAGACATATTTGGAGATTACAGATAAGGAGATTACCAACATAGCTCCCGACATCCAGTAGTTGTTAAATATGTGACAGCTGTTGTTATGAGTGTGATGGGGGTTAGTTGACAGTAAAAGAGAGGACAGGGACTGCTATGGAATGTTCTCAAGGCTAGAAACAGGAAGCATCTGAGGTGTACCAACAGAAAATGGGTAAGTAGGAAGGGAAGGGTGGGAGAGGATTTTCCCATCACTTCCAGAGGAGCTCTGTGTGTTCCGCTTGTTCTGCTTCAGGATCCTCATTCTTGGCAATGAATCATTTACTTTCCCTTAGAGGTTTTGGTAGTTATGCTATTTCACTTAACAGTACAGCAAAGAATAATGAGAACTCAAAAGGGAATTTCCCATGCTAAAGCTTAAACTCTGGAGTCTGGATTTCATGAAATTACAGCGTTGACAGCTTTTAATGAATATTTTCAGCATCTGGATTATATCAGCTGTCATTGAATCAGATTTTAAAAAAATTTCTCCTTTTGCAAAAGCAGCTTTTAATAATATCATTTCCAGGTGTCCATATTTCATACATACAGAGCAGGACAATGTAAAGTGCTTTTGGGGGAAGTAAATGTATTTGCATGACTGGGATTAGCTGCAGACTCCTATTTAATGTACATTATTGTTAAAGTAAAGAACAAACACATTCTATACATTTGTATAATTCTTATGAGCCTTTATAGTACTTTTGCATATGTAATTTTATTTATTTTTCATGAAGTAGCTCCTCATGTGCTTAATTTCTAGATGAGGCAATAAGAGCTCAGTTAAATTGGTTTAGGGTCACTTGGCTAATGAGAATTTGATCCAGATCATCTGATACTAAATTGAAGAATTTTTATTCTGCATTCCATCATTCAATGTAAAATGAAATATGAAACATGAAACATATTTATCCCTTTTCACAAAGAATTCTTAACTTCGTTTGGCACCAATCACACACACAAATCGTGCACATGCACATAAGCACACACACATTTGAGTAAACCATGAACGAGGAGAAAGAGACATTGGTATCATGGTGGGTGAGAAAGAACAGGAATATAAAGAGTAGGTAAGAATATTTTTAGACTGTGGAAAACCACAACCCACTTTGGATGACTGTCATAATCAAGTTGTCCTCCACCCCCAGATGCTCTCATCTGTAAACATTCCAAAAGGAATAGGACATTGCATTCTTGGCTGGAAGTGAAACCAGCAAATGCATCATCTGAAAATTCAGTGTTGGAGTAGATTTCCACCTGATTAGAATGGCAGATAATCCATGTTTGCTGACTCCCTGCTGCTTGTGTATCCCAGAGTAACCGTATCTGTGATATCTACCACTTTTACATCCTCCTACTGAGAGCCTTGTCCGCAACCAGGGCTCAACAAACCAAATCATAACTTCTTTGTGTCCTTGTGGTAAGTATAGTGGGTGGGGAGACAGATGAAAGAGGACTGAATTAGGATTCACAACGAATTTTGTCTAAGTGCTGCAGCAACTGTATGAGTATAACCATCAGCAACTCACCTCATCACCCTATGTTCCTGTTCTTCATCTGCAAGATGAATCTAACTATACCTATCCAGCCTACCTCTGGTTAAAGAACAGATGAGGTGCCATATGTGAAAGTGCTCAGAAAGAAATAAAACTTAAAAAAAAAATCACATAAATGTACAAACTGTATAAATATGCATGATAGATAATCTATCAAGATTGCAAAGGGATCCTTTTTATAAAATACCTTCCTTTATTTTTCTTTTTTGGTACCAGGGATTGAATCCATGCTCACTTAACCACAGAGCCACATCCCCAGCCCTTTTTATATTTTATTTAGAGACAAGGTCTCACTGAGTTGCTTAAGGCCTAAGTTGCTGATGCTGGGTTTGAACTCATGATCCTACTGCCTGAGCCTTCTGAGCCACTGGAATTACAGGTGTGTGCCACCGTGCCCAGCCTAAAATCTCTTCCAATTCTCTCTTGCAACTTAGCAAGGTACTCCTTAAAATACTTTCTTTGCCTCATCATAATATTTGATGTACAGAGACATAATAGTGAAAATATTGCATGCAAAACATAAAATAAAAAAAGTTATTTTTTTTCCTCAGTCTACTCTTCAATCAAACTATTACTTGTAACTTTAGGTAGGGTTCACTATGTTGGGGGCATTTATACTTCTACTAGATAAGTGAGCTAATGTGGAGAGTTGAAGTAGGAGTCAGTTAAGGAGAAGAAAACTTAATTGTAAGGGCTAAAGAATATCCTTCCCTGCAAACTTGGTAAAATAAGTTGATGAGCCATTAGTAGATAACACTTTGATTTCTACTACCTTGCTATTTAAAATGTGCTCTGCTGGATCAGTAGCACTGAACATCAGCTGAGAGCTGGATAGAAATCCCCAGGCTTCACTCCCCACCCCCCAAATCAGAACCTGTATTTTAACAAGATCCCTGGGGTAGTTGTATGCATATTGAAGTTTGAAGTTTACTGGCCTATGAGGTATTTTCAGAGACATTATATGATTCTTACAACTTTTCTACCAAGGACAATATTAATGTCTTGCATTCTCAAACCTCATTTTCCAGGGAAAATTTGAGAAGTTCAGTCAGAGTGAAACAGCTAGATATAGAAGCTGAGGGATTCAAATAATGGACTTCCTGATTCCAAAGCCTATACTTTTTCCACTATAGACCTCCTCTGTCCCATCTGTGTCTCTCAACTACTATATATGAGGATCTATCTGGAAGCCAGATCTAGCCTCCAACACGCCTTTCTGGCTTCCGAAACAACTTATGTATCTAAGATACCTACTGGCATAGGTCTGCTTCGTGGTGTAGGAAACATCATAGAAGCAAAGGAGGAACTGCTTCCTTTTGTGGTACACACAGACCCTTTGGGTCTGTGCCAAGGAGATGACAGGGGAAGTTCCCATTTCATAGTTTTATTTTTAACTTGGATAATTGAGGTCTTAAATGACATCAACCTTTGAGAAGTTTTCCTGTGAATTCATTCCTGGATGATCCCATTATCAGAATACCACATTACAGGTGCCACCCCTGGAATTGCTAAACCTCAGTGCCTAAGACTGCTCTGAGGTACCTTGAGGAGGCCACGTGGAGGGCCACTTGGAGCAGAGTTGGTTACATTATAAGGTGAAGGCCTGATTCACTTGCTTATTAGAATTGCTTAGAATATGCAGCTGGAAGTTTTCCAGCTTTCTCTTTCTTCACAGATGCCAGGCTCATCAAAGAAATGATGCTTGAGATAGCAGTAAACAGGTTGTGGTGTGAAGCAGTCTCTCATCAGTGATTTATTACAGCTGAGAATTGTAGGATGAACCACACCCCACTTAATGCAATGTACATAGATGGGGGTAGGGAGAAAGAGTGATGAAAAATTAAAGAACAAAATAAAAACCATAATTAGATTGTACTGTGAAGCTCCCTGGCAAACCAAATGTCCCAAAAACCTTAGTGCTATTTGGAGATGAGACTTTTATTGAATGCCTTGAAATGAAATCTCATAATTGAGCTTTCTGCCTAGATTAGCTGTGCAGGTAGAGAGACCTGGCCTTGCATTACCTTTTCCTATCTACCCAGGATGCCGCACAGAAGTCACCAAGTCCTAGAGAGCCGTAAGGTAAGACACCAATGGGGATCCTCAGTAGTAAATTCAGAGTCACTCCCCAAATGAGAATTAATCTCCAGATGGTTGTTTCTGTTCAGCTCATGTCAACGAAAAATGCCACTTAGTCCCTACTAAGTCTTTCTGTCCGTCACTGGCACTCTGGCTGCTTGACAGAATGCACTTAACTTTTGCACTCTTGTTTTGCCTATCTGCAGTTGTCCACAGATCTTTGCTTATGGGGTTTTTTCCTCCTGACATGTTCTTAACCACCTCTGCCTTTTCAAATCCCAGGCATCCTTCAGTGCAATTCCTTTCTGAAGCCTTCACTGATGAATAAAATACAATCAGTTCCCAGTTTCGGTTTCTACTAGAGCACTTAGGTGTTCTGCCTGTTTTTGAGTTGTTTATATAATAGTTAGCCTCCCCTACTCTGCACATATTAATCTGTTTTACTAGATTGTGTTTTACTTGTTTGTGTGATTTTACACGCTGTTATAGCATCAATTTCTCACCTATTCTGAAACACATGGGTGCAATGATAGCTCATCATTTGAATGTGAATATCTCCCTCAAATTAAGAAATGTTAGGTCTTGCTCTTGAAGTATGGAGTTGGCAAGTCATGATTATAACCCTCAATCCCGTGGTCTTTTGAGGTTGCCTCCGCAGCCCAGGGCTGTAGACAAACCTGTGGGACTTGTTTTCCAACCTCCACAAACAGAGCTCTTCATGAAAAGGTCCCACCCTTTCTCATTTCATAAAACTCTATGCCTATCTTGGCTACAACATAGATATATGTACAAGACTTTACATATGTTTTTAAGGTGTTTTATCTTTAAGAAGTTACCATTTGTGGCACAAGTGGTAGAAGAAAAAGTCACAGAAAATTAAAAGAATAGACACATAAATCCTACTACTTTCTTGACATAATTGTGTTTAAATTCTTTCCTACTTTCCTGAATAAATAAAAATATTTCAAACAGTTCTGACAAAAACTGGTAATTATCCCATCACTGAGACTGGTTCAAGGAAGATAACTTAAAAGAATAGGTATATAGAAAACATGTAACGATTCTGTGAAGGATTCTAATGGAGCAGACATGGAGGTTTTATAATGGACATGTACTGGGAATGTATCTTAGTAGTAGAGCAGTTGCCTAGTATGAGGGAGGCCCTGAATTCAATCCTTAGCACATTACCTAAACAAATAAATAGACATAAAAAATGGAAAGCAAAGTTTGAAACACAATATGGCAAGTGGAGCTTAAAAGACGATTATTTTGAGGGCTACAAAATCAAATATTTCACAAATGAAAGCCCTTCACCCTAGTCACCTTTAGAGGAAGGTACACTTAAGATTTAGGGATGACAGGGGCTCCTGCTTGAGGTGATGTTCTAAGAGATAAGGACTCCAAAATCAATGTTTTAGGTTCTCAAATTTCCTTTTACTCTGTCAAGAAATATTTGAAGGTCAGTTGCCCTCATGAAAAACTAGATTTAGTTTAGTTGTGTCCAGTGGGCATACCAAGATTAATTCTTTTAGCCACCAAACAAATCAGTAGAAACTACAAGGACACAATTTTTGAATCAACATAAAGAATATTTTTACTAACAGGATAATATGGTACAGATTTAGGCCACTTTTAGAGATGGGAGTTCCCACTTCTGAGGTTGGAAACCACTATTTGACCACATGAGGTGAGTCAAATGTGGGGAGTAAGAGTTGGATTCTCAATTCAGAGTGTAGTTGGCTCTCTCCTTGCTAGCCAACTTCGAGCAGTTGCCTGGCTTCCTTAGTGGGCCTGTCCTCGGCTTCTCTCCTCTCTGAAGTATGGATAATGGTATTGCCTCAGTGGAGTGTGTGAGCGTTAATGGGGTTATCATACGTGACAGGCTTAGAACAGAGCTTGTCACAAGACACAGGCTCTGTGTGTGTAGCTTCCTTTTTATCTCTAAAACTTCCTCCAGTTGAACAATTCCATCCTTATATATACTCAGAAATCCAAAATGCTTTATTAGAAAGGCAACAAAGCCACAAGCCACATTGTACGGAAAACCCTGTGTATTCTAAGCAATTCACACGTTATTTTACATAATGTTAATTTTTCATGACTATAATACTGTATTTAATATACCCTGAAATAAGTTTCACATTTTTTGTTTTGGTTTTTTTTTGTGGTGCTGTAAATGGAATTCTGGGCCTGGCACATACTAGGCAAATGCTGAGCTACACCCCCAGGCCAAGTACCACATTTTTATGAATCCTTATTTCTGAGATGTCAAAGTGTGAATGTATGTATATCTTAGGATCAATGACATGGGAAACTGACTCCTCTTTTAATTCCCATTATATTTAACAAACAAGACGTAAAGGCTTAAGTAGCTTAAAAAATTTTTTTCCTAAATCACATAGTTGGCTGTTTACAGAACTGTGATCTGATTTTGAAGCTCTGGATATTTCTTAATAATCTTTGGAGCCAAAATGACATTATAAATAATAAAAGAAGGCCAAGTGGAGTGTCATAAGCCTGTAATCCCAGTGGCTCAGAAGGCTGAGACAGGAGAATCGCAAGTAGTTCAAAGCCAGCCTCAGCAGTGGCGAGGTGCTAAGCAACTCAGTGAGACTCTGTCGCTAAATAAAATACAAAATAGGGTTGGGGATGTGGCTCAGTGGTTAAGTGCCCCTGAGTTCAATGCCTGGTATCCCCCAAAATAATAACAAAGGAAGATAAACTAATGAAATATGATTGATTTGATAATGTAAACATTAAATAACTTCATGTAAACTACAAACCAAGAAAAAAATTTTTGACAAAAAATTGATATACTAAATACTAAGTTTAACATAAACATTGTGCCTACATGTCAAAGTTGCTTCTTTTTTAACTTATTATTTAGAAATAATTTCAAGTTTACGAAAGATTGCAATAATAATAGTTCAATGAATTTCCACATGCCCTTCATCCAGATTTATCTACTAATATTTTACCTCATTGCCTTTGCTTTCTTGGGTTTTACTCCCTCCTATGGTGAGTGTGTGTGTGCATGTGCTCATGTGCAAAGGCATTTCTTTAACTATTTGAAAGTTAGTTGCATGTACCACGGTCCTTTCATCTAAATACAAATAGGGATATTCTCTCACTAAATATAGTTCAGTCACCATAAATTGACACTGATCTATTTTTCAAATTTTTTAGTCAATCTTGTAATTTCCTTTCTCGCCTCCCCCCTGTAGTAGAGTAATTTTCTAGTGCCAATCACTTGCATTTATTTGTCATGTACCAAGACTAATTATTCATTATTTGCCTGAAACATTACCAATTTTTGTACTGAAACTCATCAGTTTTAGGAAAATTCTTAGTCCAGGTAAATCACAACATGTCATGTCTTTTTTGCTTTTTAAAATCTAGAACTTTTCCAAAGCCATTCTTTGTCTTTTATTCAGTTACTGTCTGTCCCATCTAATTTGTTGCTTCTGTTATATTTCTTTCTGACTTTGTGTTTTCTAAAAGTTAGATTCAGGCTATACATTTTCAACTAGACTAACACATATGTGACACTAAATCTTTCTTGTGCACTACATATGAAGTCACATCATATCCAACTTTGTCTTAGGTAATGCTAATTTTTGCTCTTCTTGTAATGATGTCAATTTCTCCACTGTATAATCACTCTTCTTATTTTCTTCTTTGTAACTAAATCCATGGAGGATTCTTGCCTGATCCAATCTTTGCTATGATGGTTACAAAATTTTGCTTCTTATTATGTTCACTAAAGAGAATTTAGAAAATATAGAAATAAATAATAAGTAAAGAAAAAATGTAAAAAAGACATTAACTCATTATATACATATGTATGTACTAATCTTGATGTATTCATTTTCTTTCTTCTAATAAATGTGCACATAACGGGAATCATACATTGTGTGATGTAATTAGGCAACACAAGCACTCCCTACACGTTTGCCATTTAGCCTTTGTCATTTTGCTATGAACAAGAGATTTCTTCCCCTGTTAATTAAATAATCTATACATTTTAGTATGGATTTATACTAATCAGTTTTTTCAATATTTTATAATTTATTATTGTACTTACTTATTTTGGTGCTCAAAATTGTTTTGTGTTTGGCTTTTGGGATTCTCTTCAAGATGTCTCCTGTGTTCTTGTAACATGCCCCATCCTTCTTCTTTCCTTTCTTCCCTTATCTCTTCTTTTTCTGTCTCCTTCCTCCTTCCCTCCCCCATCCATCCCCTTTTCCCTTCCTTTCTTCCATCATAACATGATGGTTCAGACTCATCGCTTACATTGATCCTGCCCTAGCTATGGAATCAACCATGTTTCTTAGGCACCACAGTTCAGTTTTGTGGGGAATTGTGTTAGTGATCAGGATTAGGAACTCTAGGTGAGCTCATTGCTACTAGAGTAGGACCTACTCTGGCCAATGCTTTCATGCAGGGGTAAATATGGAGTGAACATAAAGGGAAAATCCTCCAAGTTGATAGGATACAACATCAGATGATACAAACATGTGGAGAGAGAATTTTGAGAGTGGAAATTAAGCTATCATGTGAGCTATAAAAGAAAAATTGATGTGATAAGCCACGTATGCAATTTTGGGTCTCAAGGTTTTGGCAACACTCCAAATTTCAATCTCAGTAACAGATGTGCCATTGTTGAGAGGCAGTCTGAGAATACAATTTCAATTTCAGTAAGCAGACACCTGAATGATTATTTATTGTCACATTTGTCATATTTGGAGAAACTGTGAATAGAAGAGGATGGCATAGTAATGCCGTTTTTTTCCACCTGAGATTGAACCCAGGGCTTGGTACATACCAGGGAAGTACTCTACCACTGAGCTGCAACCCCAGCCCTCCAACTTTTTTTATTGTACATCCAAATATTTAAAATGTGCTTCTTTATAAGCATGCTAAGAATCAAAAGTGGTCATTGTCACTATCATTGGTAGAGTGAAATTTTGTAAATTTCCAGATCTAGAGTCAAATGCCTTTAACATGCATGTCTAACATACATCTCCCAATCATTGAAAGGAAAAGTATACAGGTTATGTTTATTTTGTGTGCTTAGTATTTAAATTTCTTCTTAAATATGATGCCTCCATACTTTAATTAGCTAATATCTGAAGATATTGTACACTCTGGGCAATGTCTTCTACTAAAAAATGGTGTGAGCCAATTTATGTATCAAGTACTCTTAATGGAAATCTTTAGTGGATTGCAAGTCAATTCTAATTATATTGTGTAAGAGAGGAAAGATAATACTCTCTTTTCCTGTTCATAGTTCTTAGTTGGAATGTATCCCTGTAACAAAAGAAAGACCCCCAAGAAAAAGATACACAGAAGTTTAATGGTAGATTTTTCTCATGTATACATGGAGATATCCAGGCAAATGAGCAAATCTCACAGAACTGGCTGTGAATTGAGCCATATCATTTTCAGATGGAACAAAGAAAAAAGGATGTGGGATAATGCCAGTTAAGTGGGAAATATCCAGGAAAAGTAAAGTAAAAGAGAATAAAGTTTGTAATGAATGTTTAATTTGATGCTTTCTCCATTGATGAACCTCTGGTGATTTAGAGTTTTCCTTCTTTTCCTTGCATGGAGGAAAACATCCTTACAAATTGAGATGTAAATTCATAGATGCAAATTTGTCTTAAATCTACTTTTGTTTTCAGAACTTATCCAGTGACTACAGTCTCTTAAAATAATCAGCTCAAAATAATCCTTATGCCCAGAAGGCGTGCTTTGAAGTGGGATATTCCTGTCTCCTATCATCCTATTTTGGAGGTGCTATATTTTTGTACTCCTGTAGTCACCACTGTTTTTATATCATAAGATGATTGAGGAAGAGCTCATACTATGGTAGAGGTGTTGGCACTATCTGGGTTTTTATTTCTGTTTTCTGATCGAATTGAGATTCCATTCATTGCAGCATACATCATACTTTTCTGTACCCTAAATAGAAAAATGTTGGTAATTAAATAGAAAATGCCACTGACTGAAGGAGCAATCCAAATTTCAGAGATGTTAAAAAGTATCTTAGGGTTGGTAACTGATGATATTATTATTCATTTCTTGGTAGGAATTTTCTAAAGCCTCTTTGTAATTTTGTGAGAATCAGTTCAGCCAGAAGTGAATAATATAATCCATACATCTGCTTAACTGGGCTTTTCCGGCAACATATTAAAAATGAATGAATGAGTTGGAGCACAGTGTTCTCCAGACTGCAAAACTCCCATCCTTCCCTTAAGACATCTTTGAGAATGTGAGATACAGGAGATGTAGACCACACCACTGGGTGACATACAAGCCTAATCAGGCCACCAGTGTTTTGAGTGCATTAAATATAAGTTCATATACTTTTTCTCTTTCTTTAAAATCTTAATTTGCTTTAACTGTGATCAAACTTGCACATAAACCTAGTTCAAGGAGTCCAGTAGTGAGACAAGGTCTGCTATGAAACATTGTCCCCCTCCTGTGCCCACTATTCCCACTCCGGGGAAGGGATAATAATTTGACATATATTTTAGCTGAATTCTATCATGTTTACTCCCTGTCTTTCTATTAGATGTTTTTGTTGCTCCTTAAGGAATTTTCCACTGGGAGAATTATTTATTGGCTCCTGATTAATGAAGATCAGGATTTGGTTAACCTTTAGTCCTGCCCCACACCCCCCTCTCCACTGCACCCATCTCCATTTGCCCAGCATTGGTGTATTTCTCATACCGTCAACTACATACCTTTAGTACACATTACAATCGATTTTTCCTTTCTTACCACAATCCGTCATGTTTTCCTGGAATTAATAATTATCTTTTCTTCTTGGGGGAGGAGATCTTGGGTTTCTATGTACTTAGTACTAATTTATCATCATGTTTTCACTATTAAATTTTTTCTCTCAATGCATGGAAACATATTAGATAATCTATCACTTTCAACTCCTTGAAGATGTGTCCAGGAGCTTTCCAGTGAACTACTGTGCACCTCCAAAGAGAAGCTTTAGCATTTGGGCAGCTTGTTTTACCATCATCTGGAATTCCACAATGTTCTCTTCTGCATGGATACTTTTCTACCTCTCCTCAATTTTCTGCATTTTGGTTTACACACTGGTGTTTATGGAGCATGGGTTAAAACAATTTTACATGCCTGCATACCTTTGTACTATCTATCCACTTAACTAGCTGTACTTGATTCAGGATTCTAGATTGGGAAATTATGCTCAGAATTTTGAGAATATTGTTTTATTTTTCTATTAAGAAAGGCATTGCCATCTTTGGATATTTGAGCATTATTATTATTATTATTATTAAATTATTTGTTAATTATTATTAAATTCTGTGGAGTACTAGACAAAGGCATCAAAAATATACACTGGAGAAGAGATAGCCTATTAACAAATGGTGCTGGCAAATCTGGAAATCCATATGTAGCAGAATTAAATTTAACCCCTATTTTCACCCTGCACAAAATTGAACTCAGAGTGGATCAAAGACCTAGGAATTTGATCAGAAACCAGCACATACTAGAAGAAAATGTAGGCCCAACATTCTAACATGTCAGCTCAGGACTTGACTTCCTTAACAAGATTCCTAAAGTACAAGAATTAAAATCAAGAATCAATAAATGGGATGGCATCAAACTAAAAAGCTTCATCAGAGCAAAGGAAACAACCAAGAGCACGAAGAGAGAGCCTACAGAGTGGGAGAAGATCTTTTCCATTTGCACCTCAGATAGGGTGTTGATTTCCTCAATTTTCTGCATTTTGGTTTATACACTGGTGTTTGTGGAGAATTAAAAAAACTTAACATCAAAGGAACAAAAACAAAAACAAAACAAAACAATCAAAAAAACACCAAGAACCCAATCAGTAAATAGGCAAAGGAATTAAACAGACTCATCTCAAAAGAAGAAATACAGATGGTCAACAAATATATGAAAAAAATGTTCAACATCTCTAGCAATTAGAGAAAGTCAAATTAAAACTATACTGAGATTTCATCTCACTTTAGCCAAATGGCAATTATCAAGAATACAAGTAACAATAACTGTTGGCAAGGATGTGGGAAAGAGGTATACTCATACATTGTTGGTGGGACTGCAAATTACTCTGCAAAGCAGTATGGAGATTCATCAAAAAACTAAGAATGGAACCACCATTTGATCCAATTATTTCACTCTTTGGTAGATATCTAAAGGATTTAAAATCAGCATACTTCAGTGATGCAGCCACATCAATATTTATAGCAGCACAATTCACATAGCTAAAATGGGGAACCAACCTAGATGCCCTTCAACAGATGAATAGATAAAGAAATTGTGGCATATATACACAATGAAGTATTACTTAGCCATAAAGAAGAATGCCTTATACATTTGCTGGTAAATGGATGGGTCTGAAGACTATCATGCTAAGTGACATAAGCCAATCCTAGAAAACCAAAGGTCAAATGTTTTCTCTGATGCAGAATCTAACCCAAAATAAGATGAGGAGGGGAAGAATAGAAGTTCTATGTATTAGATAAAGGGGAATGAAGGAAATGGAAGGGGAGTAGGAAAAGGAAAGACAATGGAATAAATCTGATATAACTTTCCTGTATACATACATGAATATATCACAGTGAATCTCTCCATCATGTGCATCTAAAAGACTGGGGTCCTAATTAGAATGACATATAGTCCTTGCTTGTATAATTATATCAAAATGACTCTGTAATCACATAAAACTAAAAACAACCAATAAAAACAGTTTCTATAGCAGCTCATAGGAACTTACTGTTTTTCATGTTCTGACATTTCATTAGCCTGTAAGCTACTTTGGATCTACTTTTTTCCATTGTGTGGTCACTCAGAAGACCCTTTACATCAGTGAGCTCATGTATTTTATTTCTGGACCACTTTCTTTAATTCTTTCTCTTTATTGGTGCCAGGATTGAACCTAGGGGTGCTTAACCACTGAGTCACATCTTCTGCCCTTTATATTTTTCAAGTCACATTCCCAGCCCTTTTTATTTTTTTATTTTGAGACAAGGTCTCACTAAGTTGCTTAGGGCCTTGCTAAGTTGCTGAGGCTGGCTTTGAATTTGTGATCCTCCTGCCTCAGCCTCCTGAGTCACTGGGATTACAGGCTTGAACCACCACACACAGCTTGAATTATTTCTTCATATTGTCCCCCTTTCTTGTTTTCTCTGTCCTCTCTTTATGAAACTCTTGTGATTCAGATTTTGACTCTTATAAACTTGCCTTATTCTTATGTCTTATCACTTACCTTCCATATCTTTAGCCATTTGATTTATTTTGGAAAATTTGCTCAATTCTATCTTTTAATCCTTTCATTTTTATATGGATTCTTGATTACCAAGTTTCTCATTTTTCTCAGTGTATTTTTATAGCATTATGTCTTGTTCATGGATGCAATGTTTATCCATATAAAAGGATAATAATGGATTTTAAGTTGTTTATTTTTTATTTTTTTTCTTCTTAGTCTGAATCTTCCTTAAGATTTAAATTTTAAAATAAGGGTAAATAAAAGTTTAATATACTTAAGCATGCCCAGTGGGCCTCTTGTGTGATTTCTGAGGTAGGGTATCCTCCTTTCAATAGCCTCCATCACAAAGAGGGGATGCCCCCAAATAGCTTTCTATGTTAATCCAAGTACCACATGGGATGAATGAGCACTAGCTCAGTTGTACTGAGATTATTGCAACCATGGCTTCCCATTAGAGTCATCTGGAGGTCTTCTAAAATTCTATCTTCCTAGCCACACCTCAGATCAGGTATCAGCTGATTTCATGTGCAGCCTAGGTTGAACATCAGTGCTCCAACCCTGGTGTTATCCAGTGGTTCTCAAAGTGTGGTCAAGTGAAAAAGAGTAGAATCACTTTAGAACAGGGTTTCTTAACCAAAGCACTACTGCATTTTGGACCACATAATTATTTATTGTATGAAGCTGTCCTAGAAGGATGGTCAGATAAAATATGGGATGCCAACTTGAATCTGAATTTCAGACAGACAACTGATAAAATTTTTAGTTTAACTATGTCATATGCAATCTTTGAGACATATTCTTTTAATTTGAAATTATTCATTTTTTATCTGGAATTGAAATTTAGCCAGTGTTGGGTATTTTTATTTGCTAAAATTGTTAACATTGGTTCTAATCATTGTAGGCTAGTTAGCAGTATCCCTGAACCTCTATGTATCAGATGCAGGAACAATTCCACATCCCAGTGGTGACAATTAAAAATGACTCCAACTAAGTGCAGTGGAGATTGCTTGTAATCTCACTGGTTTGGGAAGCTGAGACAGGAGGATCGTGAGTTCAAAGCCAGCTTTAGCAACTTAGGGAGCTGCTAAGTAACTTAGTGAGACCCTGTCTCTAAATGAAATACAAAAATGGATGGGGATGTGGTTCAGTGGTAAAATACCCCTGGTTCAATCCTTGGTACCAAAAAAAAAAAAAAAAAAAAAAAAGACTAGGCAATTTCAAATATCCTCTTGGAAGCAGAATCTCTCATGATGAGAATCATGGCTTTAGCACTTTGTTAGAAATGCAAACTATGGAGCTCCACCCCAAAACTATTTAATCAGATACTCAGTAGGAAGAGATTTAGCAGTTTGTGTTTTAACAAGCTTGCAGCTTCTTCTGATGCAACTGAAGTTTGAGAACAACATTACTCTTTTCTATTCTTTAAGCAAATGTTTCTCAGAGGATATAAACAAGCATTCCTTAGTGTGGGGACTGATAAATTATTAATATCAGAATCACCTTTGTTGTGTATTAAAGCACATGAGCACATATGACTGGAATAGACTCTTCAGACTTAATTAATATCCCAAATTCCAGTCTCAAGTTTACAGAACAAACTTCTGATGACTGGTTCAGACCTACCTACAGCAATGTTTCTCAACCTGGTGGTATCATTGAAAAACGAGGAGAGCTTTTCAAAAATACCAATGCCAAGTCCTCACCCAAGAACAATTAAATCAGAATCTCTGGGGGTGGTATTTTTCAAATACACAAGAAGGCTTGGAAACCACAAGCCTATGGGGAAAAATGCACTATCTTTTCAATGGTAAAATTCCAGTTGGTTTAAGACTTATGTTTCTAATTACCAATTACAAAATTGATACTCTGATTTGTATTTTAGACTTTTTCTGTGTCTCTTAAATTATTTCAAGTTCTGGGGTCCTGATCAAACTGTAGGACCACAGTACAATATTAGACCCTAGGATGCAATGGTATAATTGTGATATTCTCCTTCTCCCCACCCTACTTGTTGGCCTTCCCTTTCTTTTCTATCTCTTGTAAAATTCATTCAAACTGCAACAAAATTTTATATTTTTTAAAAGAATTAACTATAATAAAGTCATGACTACATATCTCAATCTTTAGAAATAGAAGCACTTTGATGTTAGCTCTAACTCCCAATTCATAGGAAATATGGAAGTTAGAGGAAGAAATTAAGCACTCATAGTGAATAATTTAGACTAGTGCAAAAGGTTGGCATTTTATAGAACTTACCTGTCTCTTCAAAGAATCATTATTATGAAAACAAAACAGTAAATGAAATAAGGTTATGACATTAAAAAGGAGAAAGCTTTTAGTTAACAGATATTTAAAAGACATAATGCTGAGATTAGAACCTGGTTGGACAAACCAGCTATGAATAAAATAACAATAGGAAGAATTTGAATGGATCAGATATTAGATGATGTTAAAGAGTTGATCCTTGGGACTGGGGTTGTGGCTCAGGGCCAGAGTTTGCCTTGTACAGGTGAGGCACTGGGTTTAATCCTCAGCACCACATTAAAAAAATAAATAAAATTAAGATATCGTGTCCATCTATAACTAAAGAATATTTAAAAAAAATAAAGAATTGATCTTAAGTTAGGGGTGGTACTAGTATTGTGGTTGCACAGGGAGATACCCTTACTTTTTAGAAACACATAAAAGGAAGAAAATGCAGTATTGTCTTTAACTTAAATTACTTGGGTCAAAATAGATTAGACAAATATAGCAAAATACTAACAGTTGTTCAACCTAGATTATGAAGGTGCACAGCCATAACATTATTTTGTCTTTTCATTTGCTTGAAAATTGTCATAGTAAAAATAGAACAGTAAGAAATAAAAACAACAAAATGTATAAAGGCAGAGTAGGTTATTCCTCTGTAACAGGAATAAAACCACTTGAGTCTTGTATTAATTCTGACTAGTCCCCCTCCGTGCCCCATTTGCCTCCTATGCCAAAAGAGGAGTTAGACCAAGATTGTTCTTTCTGTAATTTGCGTGGTGATTATCCTCATCATAATTTTATTAGAATTTGGTACAGTAGCTGGCAATTCTAAAAACAAATATTGTCCCCAAATAAAATTTAGATCACCTCTAGGTGGTAGTAATTGTGCTTGGAAAGTCCTCCCCCCAAGCGTTTACTATTGCTAATATTTTCATAATGAATATTTAAACATTTCTCTTTAGAGCTTTGGGAAACAGGAATACTGTAACACAAAGTAGGAAAACCTAAATACAGAATTTTTAGGTGAAAATGAGCAGGAAACATTCAGGGTGAAATAATGTCTAAAGTGTTAAAAAAACAAAAAACAAAAACTCAGTGCTTTTTTATTCCAGACTAGACTATGGAAAAGAAGGATAAAATTCTAATAGGTCCATTGTGCTTTATCAGAGGATCAAGTACAGGCTGTTCTAATGTTCCCAAGGCCTAAGCTGCTTCTGCAAGTGGGTAAGCAAGCTATGAAATATTTTAATGCCATTCATTTGAGCAAATTCTCACTAAGTACCTCCTGTGTGTCAGCCTTGTGTGGGGAACATGCAAAACAAATATTTCCATCGACCATGTGTCAGGCTCTTGTCAGCATGGGGCACTACACATTCAGTGTTCCAGGTAGTGATCACAATAGAATCCCTGTCTTCTAGGAGCTTGCTTTCTTCTGGGGAGAGATGGTCTGAAACATGCAAATAAATAAATAAAAAGGAAACATGTCAGTTACTGAGAAGTGTCATTTTGAAAACAAAAGCCATGTGAAAGAGACCAAGAAATGTTGTTTTAGGAATGGTCAGTGAAGGTCTCTTTAAGAAGGTTATATTTTAAGTGAGACTGGAATAAGGAGTCTGTTAATGACACTGATAATATCTGATGACATCTTATGTGAGCTTTTTACTTTGGGGAGGTGGAGATGCTGGGATTTAACCCATGGCCTTGCACATGTAGGCAAGCCCTCTACCACTGAGCTACCTTCAGTCCAATTACTACTTTTATCAACTAATTTAAGCTTCACACAGCCTTGTATAGGAGGTGCTATTATTTATCATCTTCATCTTACAGATGAGGAAACTGAAGCACAGAGGTAGAAAACCAGTCACCTGATAGGATAGAGCTGGGGTTTGAACAAGCAGCTTAGCTTCAGAGCCTGCACATTTATACCACACCATCATCTGACAATCTGGGGTCCTAGTGTATTTCAGGAAGAAGAAATAGAAATGGCTGAAGCCTTAGCAGAAAGATGAGCTTGATGAATTGGAGGGGCCAAAAGAAGGCCAGTGTGGTCTTCCCAAGGGGAGATTAGAAGCAGGCTTAGGCTGGAACCTGAAAGTGTAGAACTGTGAGTGATTTTGTTCTTTAAGAGGATTTGGGCATAGGAGTGGTATTATCTGGTGTTCCTTTGGGGACAGAAGTAAGGCACAGAAATCAGGATGTTGCTGTCATAGAACAAGGAAGAACTCACTGGCTTGAGTTAGGGCTGCCGTGATGTCATGGTGAAACATTGTTGGTTTAGGGCTTATTCTTAAAAGGATAGACAAGAGGACTGTTTTTGTTTTTGTTTTTGATGTGTCAGACATGGGACATGAGGGTAGGAGAGGAATCAAAGATACCTCATAGGATTTTGTCTGAGCAACAGGGTGGAAGTGATGACATTTACTGAAATAAAGAAGCCATGGGAAGAGGTGGCTTTGGAGAACAGGGTGAGGCAGGAATTAACAGTTCTACATCAACTACACTAAGTTTGAGTTAGTTGTTAGAGTGTCTAGGTTTTGAGTTTAGAAAGAGTTCACTTGGTGTATTATAAGCAAAGAGAAAAAGAAGCTTTTACAAATTTTTGACTGATCCATAAAATTTGTACATATTAATGTTCCAATCAGGATAAAACTATCTCTTCAAATCATTCTTTTATGGTGAGACATTCAGAATTCTTTCTTCCAGCTTTTAAAGATACATAGAGCATATTATCTTTATTTATAGTCATCCTACTGTGTGTTGCACACCATAATCTCTTATTCCTATATAGCTATAATTTAGTACCTGTCAATCAACTTTTTCCCATCCCTCTTCATCCTCCACTTCCCAGTCTGGAAACTACCATTCCATCCTTGATTTCTAGGCAATAGACGGGTTTTTTGTTTGTTTGTTTGTTTTTTGGTACCAGGGATTGAACTCAGGGGTGCTCAACCATTGAGCCATGTCCCCAGCCCTATTTTGTGTTTTATGTAGAGATAGGGTCTCACTGAATTGCTTAGTGCCTCGCTGTTGCTGAGGCTGGCTTTGAACTCACGATTCTCCTGTCTCAGCCTCCCAGAGTGCTGGGATTACAGGCATAGGCAATAGACTTTGATGAGTATAATTTCTGCTGAAATAAATTTAGTTTGGGTGGTTAAAAAAAGGGCATATATGGCCAAGAATTCATAAGTCTAGATTCAAAGTTGCAAGCAGGTGGCCCTAGGGTTATGTTTTGTTTGGATTTCAAAAAAAAATTTTTTTAAATGAGGATATTTTACATGAAATATTTCTGGCTTCTCTTAAAAAATAAGAAAGCTAGGTAATTTGGGGTGAACATCTCCATTTTTATAGCTCTCTGTCTTTCTAGCGATTTCCCTATCCATAGTCCTTTCTTCCTATATGGTCCCTATGGGCATTCGAGTTCATGGTGCTTGCTAGAGATCCTGGTGTTCATTCTTCCACTTAAGATTGCTTGATAATTTTTCTGTCATTTAGCTTTTCCGGGCCTCAGGTCTTTAGCCATAAAATGTGGATTGTGACTAATTGACAGGATTCTTTGGGAAAACCAATTTAAATAACGAATGCAAGAGCATCTTGTATTGGTGATGTGCTCTAAAAGTGAAATATTTCCTTTGAAAAGCTAAAGTTCAGATTATTAATTTATACCTGCACAATGAAAGCTAGAAATACCTAAATTTAATTATTTAGAAAAGATATCCATTTTCTCTCTCTCTCTCTCTTTGGTGTTGTTTGTAGTACTGGGGATTGAACTTAGGGGTACTCAACCACTGAGCCACATCCCCAGCCCTATTTTATGTTTTTTTTTTTATGTAGAGACAGAGTCTCACTGAGTTGCTTAGCGCCTTGCCATTGCTGAGGTTGGCTTTCAACTGGCAATTCTCCAGTCTCTGCCTCCCAATACTCTTAAAGTATAACTTAATTTAAAATAAAGTATAAATGAAAGGGAATTGTTTCCCCAAATTGAGAAGAAATTCTTTGAGGGAAAACATAATCACAAAATATTGAGGCTTAAATGGGACAAAGGTGAAAGGGTGGAATATAAAAAAAGGAAAGAGAAATTAGATTCAGAAATCATAGAATTTTGTCCTAGTTTGTCAGCTTATCTATGTGAACATGTGAATATGACATTGGGAGTAAATATTTAGGAGCTTTACATGTACTAATTCACTTAGCATAATAATCCTATGAAGTAGTTAGTCATACTATGCCCTTGTAATAGATGAGGAAACTGAGGTACAGACAAGTCAAGAAATCTGCTCATAGTGATGCAGCTAGCAACTATGATGAGTCATTTGTTTTGTTTCTCAGTTTCTCAGAATAAAATATGGAAAAAATGAAACTTTATAGAGATTTTTCTAAAGTGCCATCATGAGGTACAGAGCCTACTGTTGACTCCAATAAGGAGAATGCCTATAATCATTCAGGGGATTTTTCAAGGTTGGAAAATTACAAATTAAGTCATTAAGTTTGGTAACCTATGAAAATCTATTCACAGATATCAAGCTATTTAGTAGTTTCGTTTAACATTGTTAATGTATGCGTCTACCTGATAGGCATATTCCAATATTATTTATCAAGTACCTTCAGTTTCAAATCCAGCATACAGCATCAAAATTAAGCTCTTCATGTGTCTTGGTTATTGTCATTGAGACCCTAAAATGTGTTAGTAAATTAAATGCCTTCTCTTCAATCCATGGCATTCCTTCAATACCAATATGCCCATTCTCTTGATGATCAATAAATAGAACACAAAGTTGGGAGGCAATTTGTCTGTGTTCTAGCACTTGCTCTGCCACTAATCTTCTTAGTGAAATTTGAAAAGTCCATATCCCTCTCTGGCAGGTGACCTCCATGTCCTCCTCCTGCTCTGACATTCTGAAATTTTATGAAATCTCCACATAAAGTGAAAAATAGCCCTTTCATTGTTATTAACAGAATATTAGTAGAACTCCCCATATTAAAAATAAATGAGCCTCCAAGACTTTCCAACACTAGTAGAACAAAAATGAAGCTTGAGTTACTCATTCTTTTTCCTGAGGTTGACATGGTTTATGCCTGAATGCAGGCCTTATATACTTTACCAGCTCCCAAGGGCTCCACTCCAATGGCTGAACTGAATGCTAATCAAGGACTCTGGCTGTGCAGGGTGAGCCTTGTCTGATTACATCAGCAGGGTGGGCTGGGATGCTCAATTCAGTTCACAGTAGTTATTCAGCAGTTCAGTGACACATGGAAGGTCATGGACTTCAAAGAGAATGCTGAATGCAGAGATGAAGGCCTGTGCAGAATGGCCCAGTTAATGATCACACTTCATGATTTCACAGTGTGCTCATTCTCCCAGACACGGGGCTCAACCCAACTCTTACTCGTCTGGCTGGGGAATCAGGAGCCTTCACTCCAGTATTCCTCCCTGATTCCTCAGCCTGCTTCATTGAGTATTTTTCTTTGTTTTTTTTTTTTTAATGTAAGAGAAGTTAACAAACGAATAACCCTCATCATGTTGTGATGTTTTGTTCCATGACTGGCAGAACACTTTGCACATCCTTGTTGCATTTATCTTCTCACTGAGCCTGTGAGCTATGCAGGGCTTACACGATGACTGATATATTAGAGAGGAGGAAACAGAGCCAGAGAAGGAAGGGCTTGCCCTAAATCATACTGCTGGTAAGTAGCACGTGCACTCTCCGCCAGTATTCTTTCCTCTTTGCCATAATCTGTCAACCAGACAGTAGAGAGGACATTTTTAAGGCCTTACATCTTTTATGTACTCTGGAGGAAGTGGTAAGTTTCTGCTTTTATACCATAGATTCAATACCATTTAATAATGTTTACTCTTGCTCCCTTGTGTGATGCCTAACATAGGTACTATATAGGTGTCCATCAAGTTTCCTTTTGTATATAATGCTTTCCAGTGTTCTATAGAACAGTGGAAGCTTCCCAGAGGTTCTAGAGGACCATCACAGTGTGGCCCTAGGGAGAGGGATGAGCAAATAAACATATAGGGTTCATTGCTGCTCCAGCTAGGACAGATGTGCCTTCCTCATTGAACTTCTTCATTATGTTACAAACAAGGGAATCGCTAGACAGAGTTTCTGGGACAACCAAGTTATCCTGTTCTGCTGAAAGGAAGCATGCTGTAGTCCAGAAACAAGTTTTAATGGGATAGCAGGAATGGAGCTGGACTTCGCACCAGGAAGTTCTGTGTTAGAGTCCCAACTCACCAGCAATGATAAACCAAGGAACCTCTTTGAACTTTGGTTTTCTCATCAATGAAGTGATTACAATAGTGTCTTCTATATTAGTTTGATAGGACCATCATAACAAAGAACTATAAACTGAGTGGCCTAAACAACAGAAATGTATTGGGGCTGAAAGTCCAAAATCAAGGTGTCTAAGAGATGTAAGGGAAAGATGAATTCCAGGTCTCTCCTTGGCTTGTAAGTGGTCACCTTCTTTCTGTTGTCACTTCACATTATTTTCCTTCTATGTGTGCATTTCTCATTGTCCAAATTCATAATGACATTGGTCATATTGATTGGATCTACCCTGCCCTAGTCTGACCTCATCTTAACTAATTACATTTACTACAAGTATTTCCAAATAGGGTCACTGCGGATTTAGGACTTCCACATATGAATTTTGGAGGAGCACAATTCCACCCATAATACCTTCTCCACAGGATGAAAATTAGACAAGACTATGCACTTAAAATGTTTCACAGAGTGCCTAAGACACAGTAGCTATTCAAGAGGCATGTGTTCCCATCTTTTTGCACAATGCATTTCCTATTCTTTTTCAAACACACCCTGATATTCTTCTCTTCTGTGATCATTTCTAACTTTGTTTTCCCTGAGCTTCCTATTGTGAGTTTTTGGGACTGCTCACTTCTGATATTTTCAGGGGAATTTCTGAAGTCCAGGATGGGGTTATACAGATACCCAATCTGCACTTTTCATGGGGGAGTATTATAGGAATGAGCACCAGATTCATTTTTTTGAGATAATTTTTAGTCTTTCCACCTTTCTTTTTAGAAAGCTGAAGTTGACCATCTTGGCCTCAAACACTGTGAAGTCTGAGGGAGGCCCCAAATTGCTGCCTAGAAGAGTAGTTGCAAATTTCTTAAGGTTTGGCTACAAGAAAAAGCTTCTGATGAAATGTCCCAGAGCGTTAACATCAGAACTTGCTGAGAAGAGTTCATAAACATGTCTGAGCATGAGGGGGTGGTTTGAGTAGCAGATGCCAGATTCCAAAGAAAAAACAGTTGTGATGGAACAAAAGTTCACTGGGGCAAACAAAGGAAAGGAAAATACAGCTGCATTTTTTTTTCTATTCGGGTTTGTCTAAAACCAATATGTCAGAAGTACCTCCAGTCAGTTTTTGGTTAGTCATCTCTCACGCAAAATGTGGCTAACTCCCACAGTAACCTGGCATATTCTCTGGTGACTATTAAGTATTATTTACCAAGAGAACGATTTTAAAGTGGAATACTTAAATGGTTCTATAGGTAGTTATATGTAGGATTGCTTTCCAAAGAGCAGCTCAGAATATAGGCTGAAATAGAAATGCTGGAGTTCAAAGATCGGGCAGATCCCAGGCCTGCCTCTGATTTGCTGAATATACCTGAGTATACCTGACACACATCAACTGGCCAGACAGAACCATATCATTATGGGTGGTAGAACTGTGTTTTGTTCTTAATGTATACAAAATGTATCAGGTCAGTGAGACAGAAGTTGATGCTGGGGTAGATGCGTTTTCAAGATAAGAGATGTGTGTTGAGAAATATAAATTTCCTGATCCTATGCTCAGGCTACTGTTTAAGAAAATTAAGGCACTGGATTGGGAGTTCCTTTTGTAAACCTGTCCCTAGAGTCTTGAGTTCTGCATTCCTAGATCTCTGGATGTCAATGGGTGGGAAACGGGAGCTTTGGAAAGACAAGAGAAACACTTTCAGATGTAAGGACTGAGTGGGTGAAGTTGAGGCTACAGGCTAATCTCTCTATGCAGGTGGTGCAAGTGTGTGTGTGCATGCACACGAGTGTGTTTTGTGTGTGTGATGACCTGGGCTTGGCCTTCCAAAATAACAGCTCTTAATTCCCCAGTGAACCATCAGCCAGTGACCCAGCTCTGCAATGGTGGTGGTCTTGGGAATCAGAGCAGACCACCCACAAAGAGAAGAAATAACAACAACATTTAGCTCCTTAAGCAGGTTTGCATTTATAATTTGAAAACACTCAGAAGTAGGGAATCTTTTAGTTTATCATCATGAAGTCCCTGGAGCAGGCATCAACATCTTAGGAAGAGCAAAACTAAATCAACATGAAGCACAATAATACCCATATTGTACAGCAATTAAAATGCCAATTTAAACTTTCCATCTATCTTTGAACATTTTTCCCCATGGAGGTTTCTTGAAGAGGAAAATGCCCTTAGTTTGATGCAATTTAAATTACTATTTTGACTTTGGCTTTAGCTCTATTACTTTGTGCAATTATCTTTACTTCTCTGAATGATGTTTTTCTCATCAGCAAAAATGATAAGAATACTCCCTGCTCAGAGCAGCTCTCATGATTGGTTAATCATATATATAAAAATTTGATAAGCTGAAATATTAGAAGAAAATTAAATTTTAGTTTCACTCTATTTTGCAAAAGTCATGAAGACTCTTACACAGAAGATTAATAACCCCATTTTTAATTCTATTTTTGAAAACTAAGCTCTTCTACACAATACCTTACCTAAATTATAATTGAATTTTTATAATCACCATTAATAAAGCAACTGATTAAATATATTTCACTACACCAGAGCTCAGAGAAATTTCAAAGGGGTATGGAAGACTATTTGGAGAGGCAGTACTCAAACACAGCCTTCAGGACAGAAAGATTCATATTAAAGTGAAAAGTCACTCTGATATTTGAAGTATGAAGATTCCTCATACTTGATATTATGCTCATTGTTGTGACTGTGACCATAGACTCTTCCTTCTGCACCTTTCAGAGGAGATTTTGAGAATTCACAGTCTCTGCATTGTATATCAGAGTGACAATTTTTATATTGGCATCTCTTGCTTTAGAAAACACTCCTGAAGGACTCGTTGAGGTTTACTCTTTGCCCTGACCCCATTTTTGAAGAAAGTACTATGGAAAGAATAATCAAGGAGGGGGATAATTTTTTAACTGCAGAGACCTTGCAGCAGGAAGAGATACTATTTAGAAATCTATGCAGCCTTTCTATAAAATATGAAGTTCTAAGATTTTATCTTATTCTCTTAATTAATTAATTAATTTTTGTGGTGCTAGGGATGACACCAGAGCCTGGTGCATGCTAAGCAAGGGCAAGTAAGTACTTCACTATCAAGCTACATCTTCGGTCCCAAATTCTGAAAGTTTGTCTTCACCCATTGCCATTATTTCTAAACATTTAAAGTAGAAGGTAACAAAAATCTCCAAATTCCAATTCTGCATAAAACCTGGTCCAAGCCATTCTGTGCAGTGCCCAAATAGAGAAGCACAGCACCCTTGATAGCTGTGAACTCTTACACACTGACTACAGTCATTACCCTGTAATTGTACCATTGGCGTGCATTGAAGCCCAAAGATTTTCTATGCTCTTCACTTTTTCTTACAAAAATTTTTAAGAGTAACAGATTCTGGTGGTTCTCAAGCCTTGATGCTCCAAATGCAGAAGACTATGCCCCATCTTCAGAAATTCCAATTCTGAAGACTTGGGGTAATAGCTAGGAAACAGATTGGTTAATATATTTCACAGGTAAATCTAACGCATGAGTTTTGCATATCACACTTTAATAAATACTAACATGGGATCTAAGAGCCCAAGTTCATGTCAAAAAATTCTAAGTTTAAGTCCCAGAGTGTGAAATTCCCTGCTATTCACCACTAGGTTAAATCTTAGTTTTATCAACTATAAAATGAGAATAGTGACACCCTTAAGTGGTGTCATGAGTTTTAAGGGAGACGAAGTATGCAGAGAACATGGCCTGCTTCATAGTAGGCACTAAATCAACAATGACTCTTCTTCCTTGATATGATTCCATACTTAAACTTGGGTGACTCCTAAAAGGCTTGACATTTTGAAGATTCCAAATGAATTCCTGAATAGAAAAATGAATGATGTAATTTTTCTCACAATGATGGTGAAGTCCAAGAATATAATGAGTTTACTACTTTTTAAAAATCAACTCTAAGCCAGGAGCGGTGGCACAAGCCTGTAACCCCTGCACTTTGGGAGGCTGAGACAGGAGAATCGCGAGTTCAAAGCCAGCCTCAGCAACAGCAAGGCACTGAGCAACTCAGTGAGACCCTGTCTCTACATAAAACACAAAATATGGCTGGGGATGTGGTTCAGTGGTTGAGTACCCCTGAGTTCAATCTCCAGTACCAAAAAAAAAAAAAAAAACTACTCTAAATACTACATTGAAGAACAGCAACCTATTTGGAACATCACTATATAACATGTTTGTCCTTTAGGAATCTGTAGCTTCCTAAGTCAAGGGCTGACAAAGACTTTTGAGACTGTCTTGAGGGAATGTAGAAAAGATTTTGACCATCACCATGATATGAGCCAGTGAATGGAACCCAGCCATCTGAGTGCATGTCCTCATGATGTAGTCACAGTACCAGTTCTGTCTTCTTCATGGGAATGTAAGAATCTATTGAAGAAACACAAATGAAAGCAATTTGAAAATTGTGCAACAATTTAATTTAATAGGATTGTTATGATGACATCTTTGTTCTGAAATCTAGAAAAGATAACATACAAAGGAATTAATAGTGCACTTCATAAAGCAGGCTCAATGAATGGAGTGCTCATAAGCAAAGCAGCCCGCCACTCACTGTTGGGCAACTGGAAGGCTGAATGTCCACATGGAAGGGCAATAGGCAGTCTTATTCAAGGACAGGACAGAAAGCCTGTTCCAATCATTTTTAAGATTCCCTTGTATGCAGATAGCAGATTATAAGAAACACCACATCTAATGAGACATTTAAGAAAACTGAGAAGGGAAAATTCTTCCAAATTTTCAGTTAAACTGTACACTTTCTTGAAACAAATATAAGTAAAATACGTATTTTTAAAAACCTGTATTTTTCAGGCAACAGCTCAATTAAATAAGAAAATGAAACCCAAATTATGGACCAAGTTGTTTACTAAATGAAAATTTTGGCCTTCGTTGTGGTTGTGGGATTTTGATTTCCCAGAGTGATCGCACCTGGCCTGTTGAGCAATAAATACCTGTGGCACCATGAGTCAGATGGGGCATTAACTGGTAAGTCAAGAGAATCAGGAACACAATCCTAAAATGACGTCTTTCCATCTGCTTAGGAACAACACTTGCTACCCACAAACGAAGTAAGCATGAAGGAAACAGGAAAGCAGAAGAAGAGAGCAATACTTTGTGTGTATCTGTATAATGCATCAGATAGTAATCACAAATCTTTTCTGCATGAGGCAGGGACATACCTCATTGAACTGTGCCTTTAGTGACACACAGTGTTAGTGGGTGCCCCTCAGAGCAACACAGGGCTATTGAATGAATTAATAGCATGGATTAAGAAGTATCCCAGATCCAGAAAATATTTCCAGTAGATTTTAGGAAATCTGTGTCCTGTTGGGAGCCTTCAGGAAAGAAATACCCAAATTTAGTCATAATAATCATGGTGGTTTTAAAATAAAAGAATCCAGTAGGCAGAGCTCAGAGTAGCATCAAGCTCTATAAAAGCAAAGCTGTCCTCTTGAGCCAAATAGGAGTCATCACATGCCGGCAGATAGACAAGGGTACCCCTCTAGTTTTGCTGTTCTTCCTCCCCAAAGACATGAACTATAGTACTTCCTCATATTAGAGACAAGCCTTCATTCCCAGTTTAGCACACTGAATTCTCCTGCTCCACTGAAAACTACATCAGATTTTATTAGGAACCTCATTTGGCCAGTTCGTGGTCAGCAATTTCCCTGACCTATCTAGAAGGTTAGAATTTGCTGATCATTGCTTTCTGCTTGAAACTCTCATAACCTTATTTTTTATGTGAATATTCTTTCCTGGTATTCTTCTACTTTACAGGTGTTTTCCCTTTTTTTCCTGCTTATTTTTCAGGCTTCTCTTTAACCTCTCATTAAGCCATGGATATCTGTCACATGACTTGGCCTTTGGCTATCATCTCTTCTCTCTGAAAAATGCCCTAAGAGATTCATTCCACTTTCAGGACTTTAACTACATCAGGGCTGAATAGATCCTTCATGATATCAATGTCTGGTCCTCATTATTCAAAGATTCAATGAAACTTCCAAGTTAAAGTTGGAGATTTTTTTTCCAAATGAAATCTCTAATTTTTCTAACATTTTGGCAACTACACATTTTCAATCATTTTTGTTTTGGTATTTGGAATGGTCAAGCCCCATCCCCCCAAAAAATTCAAATTTAAAATTTAATTGCTAGTATTAAAATTCTCAGACAAGTATTGTTATCTTGATATTTTCCAGGATGACCTGAGTGTAACAGAATAAATTAAGAAGTATTCTAGGTCCTGAAAATAGTGCCAGTAGATTCTTGCAATGGTCACCTGTTCCAGAATGACCATTATTGGAATATGCCAAGAGAAGTGAGAACTTGAAATCTCAGAAGGAAACGCTTAGAATCTATTATTAATAAAGATTGTTTCTTAGTCTGCTTTACATTTTATTTATTCTAATGAGTTTATTTTTCCAACTAGACTTGAGGTCCTAGGAGGAAAGACTGATATTTGATTTATTTTTAATCTTATCTTCAACACAGTGTCAATAATAGTTGAATTATTTCAATTTCAAGTTCTAGGTTCTTCACATCAGTGATCCCAAATTAATGCAGAGGATATTGCTTAATCTAGACAATTACAAGGAATATATATTTTATATGTGATATGGGGTAGAGGGTTCAATTCAGTATCCAAGAGATGTACACAAGGTAGAGCAAAGGAATAGATCCTCTTCAGTCTTTAAGAGAGCCACAGACTGAGGAACACAGTGCTGCTGCCTCTGGATACAGGTCAAGGCCCTTCTGCATCTGTGTTGTGACACTTACCAAGAATAAATCTCATGGTCATTTTGTAGATGCCAGAAAGAGGTAGAGGCAGAGAGCAAGTCTTCCACCAGTCTTGGCACATCCCATGAAAAGTTTCTCTGAGCTTCTTGCTATTGAAATGGTTCAAGCCAAGGTTGGGCAACTGCAACGCAAGGATGCTGTAAGGAAAGTAGATGAGTCTTAAATGGAAATGAATCAGGTGGCCTTTGAGTCCTTACCTAAGTGTCATGCTTTTCTCCAACTATTATATTTTAAAAATAAAAGCCTCATCATTTACTGGGCATTGTGTTTGGTACCAAACAAGGTAATATGTAATTATAGCTAATATTTACATAGCATTTTCTATACATTGAGCAAAGTTCTTTGAGTATATGTATTCTTCAAACCTTCGTGCAAGATTATGAAGCAGGTATTACTTTAAGTCCCATCCTACAGATGGAGGAAACTGAGGGTCAAGAAGTTCAGGAAGTTTCCCTAGGATATTCAGTTAGTAAGTGTCATAATTGTGTGTCAACCCACAACATGTGATTTCAGACTGTGTACTCAAAACCATACTGTCACTACTCTTCCTTCATAGATAGAAGCTGAGTTGTTAGGTGTACTATCATGTGCCCTGGATCCCTGTGGAGTTCTCTCCAACTTCCCTGTTGCACCACCTGGTTCTAGTCCTCCTCAATCCTTGACTGAGATCTTGCAAAAGCATTTTTTTCTCTTTCAACCTCTCTCCTTCCACTCATCCTTCACTTTGCTGCATGATGTCCTTCTAGGCTCTCATGTGGCTCCTTCTTGTCTTTGTTATCATATGCAAATATGTTAAAGTCCTGTCACTTCACAACCTGCATCCTTTACTTTCAAACCTCTCTTTTTCCATTAAGCTTATTTCATCACTGTTCCACTCATTTATTTTGAGCCTGATTTCTTATAAATAAGAATAGAAGTATACCCCCACTAGGGAATATGTTTAGTTTATGTAATCCTCAAGAGTAAGTTTTTTTTCTCTATCTTTCCCCAATATTCACATTGGTCCTAGGTCTTCATTGTTTTCTCCAACCTACTCCTCCTCTAAGGGATGCCATCACGTTAGTTTAGATACTCATGTAAATTACTTCTATGTTTCCTAATCACCTCATCACCAGTATTGTCTGACTAAAATTCACTTTAAGTAATATTGCTGGAAAATCGTTTATTTATGTTAACTTCCTGGATTAAGTTCAAAATATCTAGCCTGGTAGGCCTTGAACAGTCTTCTGAGGAATTGGGTAGAAAAAATTTTTGTATAGGATATAATAACATTGGGAAAACTTAGACGTAATTTATTCGGCACTGTATTGACTTAGGATTGTATTGTAAACCAAGCATAGGTTATCAAAAGTGCTAGAGAAAGGGCAGAAAAAAATTTGCTACTAGAGCTTCTTTTATGCTTCATCCCTGATGTGATTGTATTTGGAGAATGTTAAGAAAGAGCCAATAGGAAATGAGAGCAATGCTATACATAGCAGGGTGGTAGCACAAACAGCTGCAAAGCTGTGGCCCAAACTTGACTGGCCTGACCTTTAAAAATCATGCTGAGAGCCTCTATCTCTTACTGTAGAAGACCTCTATAGTTACTTAACAGCAGGAATGGGTTCATATTCAACAAATTTGGTCAAGTTTCTGATTCCATCTCTAACCTCTTAAATCTTATTTCTGTTTTTAAGACCCTACATGGCTTTCTCTATGTTCACAAAGTGGTATTGGCATACTTGCACAGATAAAAATTACTCACACTATTCCATCCAGATCATAGTTTCAAACTTTCATTTTCAATCTCTCTTGCGTCTCCTTTTAGTACTACAATTACATATGCATTGCACTTTTTGATATTGGTCCACAGTTTCCAGATTTTATGAGTTGTTCTTGCTTATGTTGTTTCATTCTCTTTTTCAGTTTGGGAAGTTTTTACTGGTCTATTTTTAAACTCACTGATTTCTTCCTCAGCCATGTGTAGTCTACTGATAAATGCATTGAGAGTGTTCTTCATTTCTGTTATAGTATTTTTTATTTCTAGTACTTACTTTTGATTCTTTCTTAGATTTTCCAAATATCTGCTATATTACGCATCTGTTCTTTTATGTTGTCTACTTTTCTGCATTAAAGCCCTAATAACTCATTAAAATCCCCATTTTAAATATTCTTGTCCATTTTAAATATTCTTGTCAGTTTATACCTCTAGTAGCTTCAGCTCCAGGTTAGTAGATCTCTGCTCTGTCTTTCTGAATTCATCTGTTTCTCCAGGGTGATATTTTGCTACACAGTCCTGTTTTTCTGCTGAATCCCTCCCAAAAAAGTCATTTATTTTCAATTTCTTCATCTTTTTCTTATTGTAAGCTCAGGAATGATGACTTTCAAACTCTTTATATTGTCAAAGACGAAAGCAGAAATCCTCTGAATCCCTCTTGATTCATCAAAGATTTGGAATGGTATAAGAAAAAGAAATATATAGCCGGGCGAGGTGGCGCATGCCTGTAATCCTGCACTTTGGGAGGCTGACACAGGACAATCGCGAGTTCAAGGCCAGCCTTAGCAAGGGTGAGGCACTGAGCAACTCAGTGAGACCTTGTCTCTACATAAAACACAAAATAGGGTTGGGGATGTGGCTCAGTGGTCGAGTACCCCTGCGTTCAATCCCCAGTACCAAAAAAAAAAAAAAAGTAATATATGTTCTGTAACTTACTGAATTTTGTATTCATCTCTGTGCCAAGCAGCACAGAATCAAGGCTCAATAGGTTGAAAAGAGTTAAGTGTTGTGTCAACAGAAAGAGCCAAATTATCTTATATACAGTCTAGTATACTTAGGTTAATCAGCAGAACCAGTAAATATTAATAAGTGCAATAATTGCATAAAGCATATGAGACATCTACAGTATAAAAGTGTAATAATACATTACAGTGTTAGATGTGTGTACTTGCATTCTTAAGCAAAATTACAACTTGAGAGATAAAATTACAACTTTGTTATTCATATGCATATAAACATGAAACTCAAAAGGGAAACCTATATATTTTCTCTAAACAATAGCACCCACACAGCTAATTCGTATGTCTACTCATTCTAAAGCACCAGATTTTACACAGCTGTTGGAATTTTGGCAGAGAGGATTCCAGGCTGCCAAGATCATGACAGAGGAAGTACATCTTAACTCAGCCCATTTCAACTTTTGATATTCAAAAGCATACCTTTCTGAGTGTTTGGAAAACAGTTAGGAGGTAAGAACAATGGGTGAAGAGGAGGTAATTTCATCATGACAGAAACTAAGCTTTATGATATAATTTCAGAGACTTTTTTCTGATTTCTGATAGATGGGTTAAGAAACAATCCAGATAGTATGAAAGAGAAAAATATCCCTTTTCTCATCCATTGGAGGCACTTAAAACAATAGACATGTTAACAAAAGAGGAATTCTCTCTCTCTCTCTCTCTCTCTCTCTCTCTATATATATATATATATATACATATACATACACACACACACACACACACAAGTTTTATGTATATATATTTATATACATATATATTTAAAATTTTTGAAACAGGTATCTTGCTATCTGATCCCTGGGCTCAAGAGATTCTTCTGCCTCAGCCTTCCAAGTAGCTGAGACTACAAGTGTGCACCACTAAACTCAGCTTTAACACTAGTTTGTGACACAGGAATATTCAGAAATAAAGACTCAAAAAAACAGAAAAACTTGTGGAAAAACTTCCTAAGCCTAAGTGCTTAGGCTTAAGGAAAAGTGGAAAGTCATGCAGAAGTATGATTGGACAAAGGGAGTATAATTAAGTGTAATTAGTTGAGGGAGGGCTTTGTAAGTCCTGTGTGTTCTCTGTGGCTCTCCCTGTATGTTCAGAAATAGGAACATTCCTTTACTCTGGTGTAAGAGGGTATGTTGTATAAGGGTATTATGACCTACTTCAGAGAAAGATCAAAATTTTTTTATGATCTGCTTCAGGGGAGAAGGATAGGAGAAGGCCACAGAAATCTTCCTGCTTTTATTGGTTTCTCAAATTCCAAGGTGCCATATATTGGGGTAATATGTCCTAAAATCCATCAATAACAATAAGAAACTTGGACAAAATCTAAGAAATGACTCTTTATTCCATTCCTGCTGTATGGGTTAGAATTCTGTTAGGAATCCAGTAGAGTTCCAAAACAAGTGTGCTAAGCAGTCCCTTTCCCTACAGCTGTAGAGTGAAAAAACCTGGCTATAGTTGTGGGAGATGCACAGACCTGGCTTGAGACAGAAATTTAGGAGCAAATTTTAAAGGCAACTCATGTTCCTAAGAGAGGACTCTCTCAGAACCCATCCCGTGAAACCTGGACATTTCCCACGAATTTCACATTCAAACTTTAAGTTCAAAAAAATAATTGTGACCTTTTTCCTAGGAAAAGAACATACTCTAGCAAAAGAATCTGGAATGAGGATCAAGACAGACCAATGACAAATAGGTCAATAGGTACCAGATGCTGGCATGATGTAAGTTCCTTGGGTTCTCCTTTCTTTTCTTTTTTTCCTTCATTGTTTTTTGGGGGGCTGAATTGAACCCAGGTATGCTTTGCCACTGAGCAATATCCTCAGCCTTATTTTTTAGGTTTTATTTTGACCCTGTCTCACTAAATTTCTGAGGCTGGCCTTGAACTCCTGAGTTGTTGGGATTACAGGAGTGCACTACTATGCCAGACCTGGGTGCTCCTTTCTTATAATTACAAACACTTTCTAAAAGCTAATTCCTATTGTTCCATAGTTTTATCATGTAAATATGTGCCACAAGATATATCACTTTGTTATTAATCTTTATAAAATCATTGAAAACTATATGCGTTCTTTTGTGTTGCTTATTTTTACTATTATTTTATTTATATTCATCCATATTGCTATCCATAGTGTAGTTTGTTCATTTTTGTTGGTAATTTTCCACTGTGGGACCGAACTGCAATTTACTTATCTGTCTTTCATTGATGGACATTTATTTATCATAAACTATAAATAGACTCCTGTATATGAAGCCTATTGCATATTCACAATAATTTCCCTTTTTTACAATAATGTTTTCTTATTTGTTATATGTTCATACATGTACACAATAAAACAGTATAATTTGATCTATTTCATTCCTCAGTCCCTCCTCTTTCCCTGCCCTCCCTCCTGTTGTTCCCCTTCTTCTATTCTACCGGTCTCCCTTCTATTTTTAAAAAATTTTGTTCTAATTAGTTATACATGGCAGTGGAATGCATTTTGACACATTGTACACAAATGGAGCACAACTTCTCATTCCTCTGGCTATACATGGTGCAGAGTCACACCAGTAGTGTGATCATACATGAGATCATGAGACGGGGTGTTAATGGCTGTCTCATTCTACCATCCTTCCCATTTCCACAGCTCCACCCATCCTCTCACTCTCCTCTACATAATCCAAAGTTCCTTCATTATTCCCTATCCACCCCCACCCTACTATGGATCAGCATCTGTGTATCAGAGAGAACATTTGGCTTTTGGTTTTTGGGTTTGGCTTATTTCACTTAGCACGATATTCTCTAGTTCCATCCTGCAAATGCTGTGATTTCATTCTTCTTTAAGGCTGAGTAATATTCCACTGTGTTAAGCACCATATTTTCTTTATCCATTCATCTGTTTAAGGGTATCTAGGTTGGTTCCATAGTTTAACTATTGTGAATTGAGCTGCTATAAACATTGATGTAGCTGTGTCACTATAGTATGCTAATTTTAAGTCCTCTGGGTATAAACTGAGGAGTGGGACAGCTGGGTCAAATGGTGGTTCCATTCCAAGTTTTCTGAGTTATCTTCAAATTGCTTTCCATAGTGGTTGCACCAATTTACAGTGCCACTGGCAATGTATGAGTGTACCTTTTTCCCCACATCCTCACCAATACTTATTTTTGCTTGTATTCTTGATAATTGTCATTCTGATTGGAGTGAGATGAAATCTTAGAGTAGTTTTGCTTTGCATTTGTCTAATTGCTAGAGATGATGAACATTTTTTGATATGTTTATTGATCAATTGTATTTCTTCTGTGTAGTATCTGTTTAGTTTCTCAGCCAATTTATTAATTGAGTTATTTATTTTTTTGGTGTTCAAGTTTTTGAGTTCTTTATATATCCTGGAGATCAGTGCTCTATCTGAGGCATGTGTGGTAAATATTTGTTCCCATTCTGTAAGCTCTCTCATTGCGTTACTGATTGTTTCCTTTGCTGAAAAGAAGCTTTTTAGTTTGAGTCCCATTTATTGATTATTGATTTCTCTTCTTGTGCTTTAGGAGTCTTGTTAAGGAAGTTAGGATCTAAGCTGAGATTTGGGTCTATTTTTTTTATTAGGCACAGGGTCTTATTCTAGTGCCTAGGTCTTTGATCCACTTTGATTTGATTTTTGTGCAGGGTGACAGAGAAAGGTTTAATTTCATTTTGTGACATATGGATTTCCAGTTTTCTCAGCACCATTTATTGAATAGGCTATTTTTTCTCCAATGTATGTTTCAGGTGCCTTTGTCTCATATGAGATAACCATATTTATGTGGGTTTGTCTCTGTGTCTTTTATTCTGTACCATTGGTCTACATGTCTATTTTGATACCAAAACCATGCCATTTTTGTTACTATTGTTCTGTAGTATAGTTTAAGTTCTGGTATTGTGATGCCTCCTGCTTCACTGTTCTTGCTAAGGATTGCTTCGGCTATTCTAGGTCTCTTATTATTCCAAATGAATATCATGATTGATTTTTCTTCTATGAATAATGTCATTGGAATTTTAATAGGAATTGCATTAAATCTATCTAACAGTTTTGGTAGTATGGCCATTTTAACAATATTAATTCTGCCTATCCAAGAGCATGGGAGATCTTTCCATCTTCTGAGGTCTTTTAAAATTTCTTTCTTTAGTGTTCTGCAGTTTTCATTGTAGAGTTCTTTCTCCTCTTTTGTTAAGACTTATTCCCAAGTATTTCATTTTATTTTTTTGAGGCCATTGTGAGCACGGTGGTTTTCCTTATTTCTTTTGCAGTGGATTCATAGTTTATGTATAGGAATGCATTTGATTTATGGGTACTGATTTTATATCCTGATACTTTGCTGAATTCATTCATTAGTTCTAGAAGTTTTCTGGTGAAATTTTTTGGATCTTCTAAATATAGAATCATATCATCAGCAAATAGTGATAGTTTGATTTCTTTTCCAATTCATATTCCTTTAATTTCTTTAATCTGATTATTCTAGCTAGAGTTTCAAGGACTATGTTGAATAAAAATGGTGAAAGAGGGCATCTTTGTCTTATTCAGTATTTAGAGGGTCACAATAATTTCTCAAATCATATATATTTTTTGTTCTGTGGATTGAACCCAGGGGCTTTAACCACTGAGCTACAGCCCGATTCTTTTATATTTTATTTGAAATGGGGTCTTGCTAAGTTACTGAGGACCTCACTAAGTTGCTGAGAGGCTGGCTTTGAACTTGAGATCCTCCTACTTCAGCTTCCAGCCTAAATCCTTTGTGCAAAGGAGTTAATACAAACCAAATGAAGAAAACAAAAGCTGTTTACTGAGAGCTTTCTGTTGCAATGGATTTATCCACTGTCAGAGTGGCAGAGGCTCAAAGGCAGACATAGGGAAGGGAAATCTTCATAGTAAGAAAACACTAAAACTGCAGATTCATAAAGGCTTTTGTCAAACTGAAGGTGGTTAACTATAAGCAGAGCATCCTATGTGGTTGGTTAAGGGTTTATGTTTAGTTTTCTCTGGTTGATCTTAAGCTGGGAGTTCTGACAAAAATTAGGAAAACTGTCACTCATTAGCCAAGTCTTGGCCATTTTGGACTGATTGTTACAAAAGTTATTTTTCAGCCTTTCGGTTGTTAGTAGAGATTGCAATCTGGCTATCTTGCAGCTAGCTGGCCTTCTGGTCTGTTTGTTGTAGATACAGGGTTACTTTCCTAAGAAGGTTGCTGCAGGTTGTGGGTCAGGATAATAAGTCTATATATGGTCTAGCCATTGTTTATTTGTGTGCTTGGTCTCTTCCTTGTGATTTTTGTCAAGCCATCTAGATGTCCTGAACTTTAGGGCATGATAATAAAATACATTTCATATAATTTTTGTGAAAGTTGAATAATCTGATCATTTCTATATTTGTATCACTCTTTGACACGTGTAAATGTTCTTCTTTTTAACCTTCTTCCAATTTGATAGATACTTGACAGTGTCTATTGTTAAACATCAAATGACAGCTTGAAATGTAAAAAATTCACACTTAACAGTATTGGAGTAGCTGTCTTACGCTCCTTTCTGTTCTGAGAGTCTATGACTGTGCTGCCAGCCCTAGCGTCTCTGGTTTCATTGTAAAAATGAGTGTGCTTGGAGAAGTTCATACACCTGCTTAAGGCCAATCATGTAGCTAGTAATTGAAAGAACCAGTATTTAAATACCATGTTATATCATTCCAAATACATGTTTTAAATTTCCTTAGTATAATATTAACAAAAAGATTTTTACAAATGTAAATAAATTTTATCTACCTTTGTAGACATTTAATAACCAAAATTTAAGTTTTTGAATATTACTACCTCAGATTTCTCTTTTATATTTTTCTGATTTATCATTTTCATCCTTTTATTTATTTTTAACTTTTCTAAAACATTCAGTTTAAGTTGAACTCTTGAACACTTCGATCTTATGTCCTTTTATAATCACTTCTTTTCCATGTGGAACCTAATCCATTTCATATTTTCTAACCTTGTGAAGTCACATTATCTGATATACATTGATCTTAAATGTTTCCTGAAGGCCCATGTATTAAAGGTTTGCTCTCCAGAAGGTAAATATTGGGAACTGGTGGAATCTTTTTAAGAGGTGGGGCCAAATCTCCAGATCACTTGGGGTCATGACATTGAAGAGGATTGTGGGATCCCCTTCCTCTCACTTGCTCCTTGGATATGAGATGAGCAGTTTTGTTTCACAATGAGCTCTCATCAAAATTATAAAAATAATTCAGGGCAAAAAGAATTACACAAGGGCTGGAGTTGTGGCTCAGTGGTAGAGCGCTTGCCTTGCGTGCGTGAGTCACTGGGTTCGATCCTCAGCATCACATAAAAAATAAATAAAAAAAATAAAGATATTGCGTCCATCTACAACTAAAATAATTTAAAAAAAAAAGAATTACACAAGATAAAAATAGTCATTTTATATGGAAAAATATTTAATCCACAATGAATAGACAGAATTTTCATAAATGAAATATCATTGCAATAATCCATAAGCCAAAGCTTTTAGAATCTTGCAAAATTATATTCATGTTGGAAGACATATCACCGGCAAATACAATGGGCAAAATTTTAAAAATGAGATAGTATTAATAACATGAAAAACACAGTATATGTACAATCAGATGATTACATTATTTTTATAGAATCATTCAACATTTATAAATAATATTTATTCATGATGCACTAACATTATGTATCAGTTTCAAAAATTTAACCAGAAAAAATTCAGCCACTTAAAATTTGAATGCTGAACTTACTGGCAGATACCTTCATTAAGTTACTTAAAAAAAATGAGCAATAGATAAAGGGAATCAAAGTTAATTAAGAAGAAAATTTAGAACAAGAGATATATGCCATTAGCAGTGTAAATCATAGATATATTAGTTCAAATTTTGAAGCTTATATTTATATATTGTAACTTATAAAATGAATGATTTCTTGGAAAAATCCACATCCAAAATAATCATATAAAACTGATGAAAATCAGACAACAAAATACTTTTAAAAGCAGTCAGAGAGAGAGTATTATTTGTAAAGATATTAACAACTGACTTTTAAATAACAATTATAGAATAATATGTGCAATGTTTTATAAAAAGTCTGACCTAGAATTTTCTTGCTATTCTTTAATAGTAAGGATAAAAATAAAGACATTTTAAGAAAAACAAAACTAGAGAATTTAAAACCAGAACTGCTTTAGGGAAAATATGAAAGATACTCTTCAGACAGAATGAAAATTATTCCAATATGAAGATTATAAATCCATAAATGAAGTTGAAAAAATTAGGTAAAATATTAATGCATATTAACAAACTATATTAATTGTATTCTCTTACTGAGTTCATAGTATAGACAAGATTGAATTCTATTCTTAAAATGGTATCTAAGTCTTGAAGGGAGCAAATGGAATTAAAGTGTTCTCTTCCCTGTGCAAGTCAAAGATAAAAAGCCAATTCATATTAGACTCAATAAATCAAGTACTCATGTTCTAATCTCTGATAGAATATTGAAATCTCTCAAAGAAGAATAGAAAGGTATTGTATGAAATACAAAATAGGCAGAGAATGCAGTAAAAATACAAAAGGAAATAAAAAAGAAAAGGAAAACAAATTTGAAACTGGGGAAAACTGTAATATGCATTTTTAAATAAAATATATTCATAATTACATTAAATGTAAATTTACATTTTAGTCTAACTGGAATTTAAATATTCCAACTGAAGTAAAACATTGACATTTAGGATAAACCAATGTTTTATGCTATTTACAGGAGACAGATTTAAAACCTAAGGATATAGGAAAAAATGAAAGCTGATGGATAGAAAAAGATACAATGCAAATGTTACCAAAAGATAGCCAAAGTAGCTATGATGAGTTCAGGCAAGTGTGCTTTAAAGGCCAAAATTCCTTTCTAGAGATAAAAGGGCATTTTCAAGATTCAATTCATCAAGAAAATTTAATAATTCTAAATTTGTGTGCAAAGAGCACAGAATCAACTAATTATAAAGAGTCAACTATATCAAATAAAGTTATTTAGTTAGCCAGAAAAAATAAATTCTTCTATGTATATATATATATTTTTTTAATTTAATTATTTTATTTAAATGCGTTTCAAGTCAGTACATAAACAGAGCTCAGTTTTTCCATTTCTCTGGTTGCAAATCAGATAGAGTCACATTATTTGTGTCTTCCTACCTGCACCAGGGGCAGTAATGACCCTCTCAATCAACCATCATTACTATACCCATTTCCCTTTCTTTCCTCCCCCCTTCCCCCTGCTGCATCCAGAGCTCCTGCATTTCTGCTATGTTTCCCGTTCCCATCCCCCTTATGTATCCTCATCCACTAATCAGAGAGAACATTCGGCATTTGGTTTTTTGGGATTGGCTTACTTCACTAAGCATAATGTTCTCCAATTCCATCCATTTGCCTGTAAATGCCATAATTTTATTTTCTTTTGTTGCTAATAATATTCCATTGTGTATATGCACCACAGTTTCTTTATCCATTCATCTATTGAAGGGCATCTGGGTTGCTTCCATAGTTTTGCAATTGTGAATTGTGCTGCTATAAACATTGAGGTGACTGCTTTATTGTAATGTGCTTTTTTAAAATCTTTGGGGTATAGGCCAAGGAGTGGGATAGTTGGATCGAACGGTGGTTCCATTCCAAGTTTTTTAAGAAATCTCCAAACTGCTTTCCAGATTGGTTGCACCAATTTGCAGTCCCACCAGCAATGTCTGAGTGTACCTTTTTCACCACGTCCTCGCCAGCACTTATTGTTGCTGGTATTTTGGATAGCTGCCATTCTGACTGGTGTGAGATGATATCTGAGCGTAGTTTTGATTTGCATTTCTCTAATAGCTAGAGATGATGAACATTTCTTCATATATATATTTATTGATTGTATATCTTCTTCTGAAAGGTTTCTATTCAGCTTCTTCTATGTATATTTGAAAACTAAAACTAAAAATTTGATCTGATTGATACAAATTAAATAGCATATCCCAACCCTCAGAAGACATATTCTTTTCATTCACAGAAGGAGCATTTACAATTACCAACCATATTCTACACTGCAAAGAATATCTTAGTGAATAAAATGGGCTAATACCACAATGTATACTTTTTTTAAAAAATTATTTTTAGTCACTGATGGACTATTATTTTATTCATTTATTATATGCAGTGCTGAGAATTGAACCCAGTGCCTCACACATGCTAGGCAAGTGCTCTACCACTGAGCCACAACCCCTGCCCCACAATGTATACTCTTTGACCAAAAGGCAATTAATATTGAAATTAATGCTTGTTTAAGAAGCTAGTACAAGTGGCGCAAGCCTATAATCCCAGTACTTAGGGAGGCTGAGACAGGAGAATCGCGAGTTCAAAGCCAGCCTCAGCAACATCGAGGAGCTAAGCAACTCAGTGAGACCCTGTCTCTACATAAAACACAAAATAGGGCTGAGGATGTGGCTCAGTGGTCGAGTACCCTTGAGTTCAATCCCCAGTACAAAAAAAAAAAGAAGCTAGTACAAAAATAATTTCACAATTAATTATTGAGTTAATTAATTAGAAATTAATAGATGAATTTCTAAATAATCCACCAGCCAATGAGATAAAAATGGAAATTAGAACATATATTTAAATAACAAAAATGCTACATTTCAAAACCTGGTGGATGCAGCTAAATCCGTACTTAGAGGAAATTTTTCGTCTTTAAATTCATGTATTAGAAAAGAATTGAGACAGAAAATCAATGAGCTAAGCATCTATCTCAAAGAAACTTTTTTTAAAAAATAGTACTGGGATTGAACATATATGGCTTTGTACATGCCAAGCACTTGCTCTACCACTGAGCTGATCTACCAGCCCAGATTTTTATTTTTTGAAGAATAGCATGTTAAATTTCAGTAACACAGAATAAAGACATGGAGGACATTGCTATAAATGAATTAAAAATACAAATATACCCTAGTGAGGATCAAGTAAATCAAATGTTGATTGTTAGAGAGACTAAGGCTTAGTGATATCTCAGGGGATGGGGAAAAGCCAGAAGAAAATAGATTTCTTTCAGTTTAATGATTGGAAATAGAGAGTGCAGGTAACAATGAAGTCAGGAAATTGTTACCATGGGTAGTGCCCTGGAAATGTGGGTTAGCAATTGATGTGTTTGTTTTTGCAAAGCAATTGCTTATAAATGATCCAGATTTCACCCTACATGTATTTTCTACAGCAGCTGAATTTTCCCATGGGAATACTCATAAAATTCTCAGTTACTGATAAAAATATTTGTATTTTATCTCTCTTACATGTAACACATGTAATACACAACAGTCTCTTTTTTCTTGAAGCTATATTAGAAAACGAAAAATGTATAAGTCAAACCAAACACTTGAATTTTTTCTCTATGTTTACAGTAGGCAGGAGAATGTGATTTATTTTTTTTGACATGCCTTATGGCTTATAATGAGACTAAGCAATCACATAGATACACAAGTAAGAATCAGAGCTGAATATATGTATTTTCACACCAGAAGTATTTAAAGCATAAGGACACTGACGGCTGAAAAACTTACTAATACAAAAATTGTATTTTAATGAGAGGAATTGGCTGATGCTTATATTTTGAGTGTTGTTATATTTCAAATCTAAGTGTTTTAGAATTAGAAGCAAGATAACAAAATAAATGGCAAGATATAAAAATAGAGCAATAAACACCACTACCCTGGATTGAAGTTTTCCTTATTGCCTTTCAAATCAAGTGCACATTGTTGTAGGTATTGCACTAAATAGTTCCAGTCCCTTTCTCACTCTTAGCTACCTACTCTAGTTATGAGAACTCTCAGGCACACTCTTCTATGCTTGCCAAAAATACTCTCAAGGTTCCGGGGCTATCTTCAATTATGCTCTTCTTGTCTCTTCATGATCAAATCATAATCATCTTTTAAGGCTTCTTTGTGTTTTTTAAATCTCCTAACAAGATGTGATCTCTTTCAATTCTCTGTAACCTGATAATACCTTTCTTACCTTTCTTTGGACTTTTTTTTTTTTTAACACTTGGGCATCAACATTTGTGAAACTTTCTAATGTTTGAAATATGGGCTGGACCATGTCCTCCAAATACTTGTATACTTGTGCCTAGTGTCATGAGTAAAATTAGTGTCAGTATAATTGGATTAACTTTAAATTGTTTGGAGCTAAAGAGACGGGAAATGAGAGATACTGGGATCTGATGAAGGAAGAAAGACATTGGAAACACTGGCTGGTTGAGAGAAGGGTGAAGGATTTACTTGGAGAGGAAGGAGAGAGAATAAGAGACAGGGGGGTGAAGTTGACTTTAGCTACTCTGCTATATATCAGATCACATACAAACCTGGAAAAAAACCTGAATTTTGGTGGCCGAAGACTTTAATTTAAAATGCACACTTTTCCTGAAAACTGAATTTCTATATTTGTAAAATAGATGAAAATAGATGTTATAATTTTTATTTGACTCTATGTTCCTGAGTTCAATGAAATAATTACATAAGAATGTTCAATTAGTTATGATAGAAAGTACAGTTTTGATTCAGTGCTTGAAATTAAAAAACGAATTTATTTAATATGGTGAAGACTTTTTCCTAATAAAATCAATACAAAATAAGCAGACTTTTAAGAATAAAAGCAATAATGAGAAGGGATAAGCTAATATATATCAAATTTCCTAGGTGTGAAGCAATTGTGGTAAGCATTTCACACAAATATGTCATTGACCACCCAGTAATTATATTATTTTTCCTGCTTTAGAGATGAGAAAATGTACCCTGGTACTTCAAATAATTTTCTCAAGATTAAGCTGCTCATAAGTGCTAAAGCTAGGACTCAAATTGAGATCTTGGAATCCATGCTCTTAACCACTATACTACTAGACCAAAGGCACACACTGAGATTAATTTACTTTAACCTAGAAAAGTCATGGTGAAAAGAAATACTGTTTTCCCCTTGTAAGTATGAAATTGTAAACATTATGTTGAACTTAACTGAATATAGTCTGAAGCCCTTTTGCTTCTATTAAGTTTAATTGCAACAAGATTACAGCAAATTAAATCTGTAAGGAAAGGAATTCTAGCTAGACCCAAAGTATGATTTCCCTGTGATATGAATACAAAAGTAAGTATATTTTAAAATTATGCAATGATCCAAAAGTTTTGGACTAAATAGTGCTTTTTGGCCACCAACATTGCCGAGAAACTGCTAAGACTACAGAAACGGAATTGCATGCACTGCAGAGAAACCTGGCAATTACAAACCAGGCCCATAGGGTAGTCTTTGCTTAGTGACTCTTCAAACAATAGGACAAAAAAGACTCTCCTCATTGCAGCTTTCATCTTAACACCATTTGCATATTGCTGCATCTCTCCATGCACAGTCTGTCTAGCCCAACACAGATGCTCCCAACAATTATCATATTCCAAAAGAAAGAGTTAAACACCCAAAGAGAACACACATGGTAAACAATCATTAGTGGTCTAAGTGGGGAGTAAATAATTCATAGTCTTCTTTTTGTTAGTTGTTTTCAATTTTTTCCTTCTAAACAGTGTCCCTGTTCAGTTTCAGTGGTGGTCTTGTAGTCTTGGCTCTTTCAAAGAATCCTCATCAACTAATCCATGATAATAGACATCTTAGTCTGTTTTCTGCTGCTAAAACAGAATACCACAGGCCAGGAAAATTATAAGAAACAAAAGTCTATTTGGTTCATGCTTTTAGAGGCTGGTAAGTGCAAGATTAAGAGCTACTTCTGGTGAGGGCCTTCTTACTACACCGTAGCATGATAAAAAGGATAACATGGTGGGGCGGAGGGAATGGGGCACACTTACCCATTTACCAGAATGCTGATATTATTATGCTTTCATAACAACTAACCTTCTATAATAGTCCATTCATGAGAATGCAGCCCTCATGATCTAATCACCTCTTAAAAGTCCCACCTCATATATTGTCACAGTAGCAATACAAGTTTAATATGGGTTTTGGAGGATATTCAAAGCATAGCTACAGCTTTGTCACTTTGTACCAATGAAGTTAATCTTGGTCTTGAAAAGTAGGAATTCAGTGCTGGACCCTCAATTTTCTTTGGTTGAAACTCTCAATTTTCTTTCTCTGACAGTTTCAGTCTGGAAGGGATTTACTTGATCTAGGGACATAGTGAAGGTTCTGCTTCTTACGAATGGTTTATAGAGATAACAAGATGGTACCAGCAGGGGAGTACTACAGGATGCTAGGTCTGAGCTAGATGTCTATGCTAAAAATCAGGTTTCCAAGTATTTCAGCCTGCTTTGGCTATAGCAAAATACTGTACTGGGTAACTTGTAAACAATATAAATTTCTCACAGTTCTAGTGTCTGGAAAGTCCAAGATAAAGCATTGGTAAGTTCAATGTGTCTTAGGTGCCCAGTTTCTGGTTCATAGAAGGCTGTCTTCTTGCATAACCTCCTAAGAGGGGAAGGAACTCTCTGGGGTTTCTTTTGTAAGGCTTCTAATCTCATTTGTGACAGCTCCACCGCCATGACCTAATTCATTTCTAAGTCTCCACTTGTCAATACTCACAGTTTGGGAGTTAGATTTCAACAGAATTTGGGGGACACAAACATTTTAGTCTACAATACTATACATTAGTACCATAGGCATTAACTGTACCTAGATATGAAGTGTGCCCTCCATCCCCAAAGAAATAATCTACTGAACCTCTTGACCTCCCATCTCTTTGCCTGATTACATCTGTCTGATCCTTAAGATCTGACCTAATCAAGCCACTGTTGTCCATGTGAGTTTTATTCTCTTTATATGTTTGTCAAAGTAATAATTCAGTCTTTAAATTAAGCCAAAATACTTTTTATTTAGCAAAAATGACATATTATAATTGGAAGAATGCTCAGCATTAGCCTGAACTGGTTCTGAAATCACCCACGATGTAGCAATATCAGAATCTCACAAAACACTCTTCATTCTTACCACAGCTATGTAGATATGAGGACACCCAGCCCAAGATCTGCAGAGTTCAGCCAAGAGAGTTCTCAGTGCTGCTAGTCTGACAGTGAGATACAACAAACCCATCTGGTTTTGAAAAAAATAAGAAATTTCAAAACAATAATCTCTGAGACTGGCTTTGTTCCTTTTCTTCTTTTCTTCATTTCCTTCCTCATTTCTTTCTTCCTTTCTACTTTTCCCTTCTTTCTTTCATGCCTTTACTCAGTCACTCATTTGGCCCTATAACTAGTAGCATGCCACTGACTCAGAGCCCATACTAAACACTATGGATTCAATGATAAAAAAAAAAAACCCACTTTCATAGAATGTAGGAAGAGTGGTGGGAAGATAGAAATCCATCCAGAATTATGCAAATAAATATAAAGTTGGAACTTTGGTAAGAACTCTGAAGAGAGGTATAAAATATTTTGAAAGCATATGATCCTGTGAAAGCTTTCTTTAGGAAGCAATCATGAAGCTGAAAGCTGAAGAAAAATAAGAGTAATTAAGCAAAAAGTGAGAAGTTTTTAAACAGAGACAACAAGTAGAAACACCTGTTTGGCAAGGGTGTGCATGATACATTGAAGAAAGTAAAAATGGTGGCATAGCTAGAGCACCAAGAGTAAGCCCAGAGTGACATGATGTTGGAAAGACAAGTGGGGATTAGAACCCACAGACCAATGTCAAGTATATTTGTCTTTATACTAAAAAAAAAAAATAGAAGGGCACCAAATATTTCAAAGATGGGAGTACTTGATTAGATTTTTATTTTGAAAAGCCCCCTCTGATTGCAATATAGGAAAATAATTAGAATAGGGAATGAATTTTTAGGTTACAGCCAGGAACACAGAAAAGACCCAGAGTATTTAATTCAGGAAATTAAATTTAATTCAATGAATTCATTATTTAGATGATGAACTAAAAGTAAATTGAAATAGTGAGGTAACTTAGAGTTAGCAAGAGCTGGAACTTTCTAACATGCTGAGGCTGGAGGGGCCAAGAAAGGAGGTGGTAACTAGACTCCAGGGTCTAAAACATGGGAGGTGGTACCTACATCACAGAAGAGATGCAATGTTAGAAATGCTTCCCACAGTAGGGAAGGAGGATAGAAATAGCTGATTTTCTTTTCCTACCATCTTCCAGGTTCCTGCCACCCACCCCCCAACACTGGCAGAACCAGCAGAAAGGTAGCTAACACACAACCAAGTTGTCACAGTTTGCAAGGGTTAAATCCCATATAGTATCCAAGCACATGGGCAAATGGAGGGACTGATTGGAAGGTTAAGACCCAGGACTGGCAGGAGGGCTGCAGTGGAGGGACCATACATATTTGGAAGTATTGAAATAGTTCAATGGCTTAAACTAGGGTAGTGGTAAAAAAAAATCAAAGGAAGTAGATGATTTGAGATCTATTTAGTGAAAAGAATCAGTATAACTTGGTGACAGATTAAACTTGACAGTTAAGGGAAAAGGAAGTATTAAAAACAGCTTCAACCATTTTCTGTGATTGGAACAGTTTTGTGGTTTCTATAGAATGGATAAGGCTGCCATTCAAAAATAATCCCTGTATATTTCACAAAATTTACCTTCTAAGGAACAAGAAACGGTGGCCAGCAATTAGCTGGATGCCGTGCATCAGAGAAGGGGGGTGATTGACTGCTACCATGGCAACATTGGTTACTGTTACCAGCAAGCACAGAAAAGAACAGCAAATCATGTAACCAAGGAACAGGATTTGTAGAATATATCTCCTGCACATCTCTTTAGGCTAAAAAGCAGTATTGTATTACTTGTTACAAAACCCAGTTCCCTAGAGGAATGGGAAAATACTATACCAAACAGATACATTTATAAATGCCAGGGATGAGGTGTGTTTGTGTGTGAGCCTACATATATTTGTTGCATACTTGAGAAGGACTTTGAGAATTTGTGTAAGGAGCCAAGTACATAGTCCAAAAATAAGGATTAAATTTAAGGTATCAGAACAAAGGTGGAGACTAAGCTGTCTTAGTCTTAGGAATTCATGAGCCAACACATATGGCAGTTGCCGCCGTGTTTAAAAGAGTAAAGCAGCTTGGAAAAGAGAACTCAGTAGTTACTAGGTTTATCCTCAACAGATTTTGCTTGCAAAGTCCCCAAGAGAGAGTTGGACCCTTACACAAAATGATGCATCCACTACTGATATTTCATAAATATTTAACTTTAATAATAATATGAATGAAAGATAACTATAGCAATTTTATTCATAATAATCCATAATAATGTAATAATTTGTAATAATATAATGACAAAACTACTCTATGGCTCACTAAGGAGGCATTAATTGCCTACCATACGTATAACTTTGTGCTAGTTCCTAAAAGGATTCTAAGAGCTATAGGGAACATTTCAGCACAGTCATACGATTCTTTCACTTTTCACTTTAGTAACAATTTATTATCTCTTATCAACATCAGATTATAAGCAAATTTACCTTTTTGCTACATACAGATATCTCACATATACTGAAACAGCCATCTAAATTTATGGGAGCAGTTTATTTAATGAATCAGAAAAAGTTGATAAATATGTATGTAGGCAATGGGATTTGACAAGATCAGATCATGTAATGTGGATATTGTCCACATGAAACGGAATGAGAAGTTTGAGATAAACAAACATTAAGTTGGTTAAGAAGTACAAGGAGAACAAAAAAATGCCATCCTGAAAAACACCAATCTCTGAAAACCAATGGAATACCTGGAGGAGATACATTCATGGACAAGGAATTAGAAACTAACCTGGTGTTCTATATAGGAAAATAATTGAAAAACAGCTGGGAAATGATCAGTTGACTTGCCAGAGCCAGGAAAGTGAAGAGCATGATGAAAGTATCTCAGATAGAAATGTATGAAGAGCAAGATGGCCAAACTACTGACATTAAGATACTTGATTTTGTAGAAGTATTAACATCCAATTTTCATTCTATGTATACAGAAATAATAGAGTCACAATGGTGAACAGTTGAAAGTCAAAGTCAAATCCTTGCCTATGATACTTGGTATCTATTTTCAGGGTCCAACCAGGAATTTTAACATCTTAAACTGTCAAAATGCTGGTACTTAAATTGAAAGAGGATAGTCACAGGAGCAGAGGGAAAGAGAGAGTGGCAAGGGGGCAATTCCCGAGAAAATTGAGAATATGGTGCCATTCTCTCCTTGCTAGAAAGCTCCCTGACCTTGGCCTTGAGTCTCCAGCTCTAATCAAGTGCATAAACTGTCAAAGAAAGTGTTCAGTCCTGGAGTTTCTGTCATTTAGTCAATGGTAGGGGAGGAATTGGGGAAGAGAAAGTATCAAGAATCCATTATGTAAGGAGGGAACTCACAATGTCTACACTGTTTAAATAATCACTGGTTTCAAAGTTGAAGCTCTTTTACTTATGGTGTCAGGGCAATCTATCATGCCTAGTAGAAATTAAGCCTCTGTTTGCTTTATGTTTCAGAGTAACTACAAGTGCCCAGAAATAAATTGCAGTCATGACTGACTGGATGGTATCTTGACTCCTGGAAAAGAACCAGAAGAAACAACTTAATTGGAAAGAGAGTACTGAAAGCATGGTGATTATGGAGTTGGGTGTGCCTTCTTTACCTTACTAGACTCTAAGCTCTTTGTCTCTTACAAAGCTGACTATCACCTTGGATGGCAAATTACATCTGCTACTCAATGATTGTGTTAATAATCAAAAATACAGAACAATGAAAGGAAGCATAACTTATTGGCTCATAAGTTTACATATTTTTAAAAAGTTGGATTCCAAAGAAATACATATATTCCAGAGGGGAACAAGATCATCTTCTTGGGAAAATAAAATATTAATGATTAATAAGAACATCTGAACTTTAAATGGAAAAATATAAAACAATTAAATCAACAAAACAAAGTTAAACTCATAGATTTCAATACTGGCCATATTACTGTAAACAATTATTACAGGCAGCAGTGCAATTAAGCATCATCCATTAGATAGCAATTGGCAGTTCATAAAGTATATAAAATATTCTGTAAAGCAATTTGTGGAAATATATCAAAGTAAATTTAAAAGAAGAAAATGGGTTAAAGAAAATTTTATCAAATTGAAAATAAATAATTTAAATGCATAATTATAATATTTAAGTGAAATATACCTCATTTATTTAATGAGATATTCACTAGATATTTAAACAATAATTACGTAGATCAAATAACACCACAGAAAATGTTAATAATACAGGCCTAGGATTGTAGCTCAGCGGTAGGGGGCTTACCTTGCATGTGGGAGGCACTGGGTTCGATCCTCAGCACCACATAAAAATGAATGAATAAAATAAAGATATTTGTGTCCATCTACAACTAAAAAAAATTTTTAAAAATGTTAATACAGTAAATGTTGAATAAAAAATAGTGTACTTGATTAAGAGTATACTCTCGTTATAACAATAAAAAAATGTATCTGTGCATGGACAGATGCTGGAAGGTCTATATGATAGAGAGTCATTTCTGTTTTATATTTCTACATCAGTGCATGAAAGTGATATTTCTATCTTTTTGGTATATGGAAAGGGAAAATATGTTTTTTCTTAGCTTCTCTCACTTGCAGGAGGAGAGTTACTTATCTGGTTTGTGAGTTTGAAAGAAGAGGACACTGCACATTTATAGCTTAGCCTTTCATTTTTTCTAGACCTATCAAAGGCTCATGTGCAGGTATTTTTTTGTTTGCCCAGCATCCTCCAATGGGTAAGCCGTCCTGGATGGGCCTTGCCCCTGAAGAAGACTCCTGACTTTTCCAACTTTACTATCTATGAATAGGTGCATAAATTAATTTCATGGGGATAGGAATAGAATGTTCTTTGGGATTCAGATGTTCTTGATTAGGTATTCTCCAAGCATTATAGCATAAAGTTAATATTTTTATTTCCATCAGAGGACTAGGGATATATTTAATTTGTTCAAATCTGGGTGGAATGTGGATATGATTACCACTTTCAAGACCAATAATAACCAAAGAAATGGAAACAACCTAAATGCCTATTAATGGTGAATGGATAAACAAAATGTCATGTATCTATAAATATTATCAATAAAAAGGAATGAAATAATGATACAAGCTATAGCATAGTTAAATGTGGAAACAGTATTCCAAATGAAAGAAGACATGCATAAAATGCTATATATTGTATGATTCCACTTATTGGAATGTTCAGAAGAGGTAAATCCATAGTCAAAGAAAGTATATGATCAGTTGCTAGGGCCTAGGAGAAGGGAATAAAAGAAGTACTGCTAATGGGTATGGAGCTCCTTTTTGGGGCAATGAAAATGTTCTTGGATTAGCTACTTATGATAGTTGCACATCCTTATAAATATAATAAAGCCACTTAAATGCATAATGACCAAGGCTGAATTTTATGATATATGAACTGTATATTAATACATGAATCTCATTTTTTAAGAAGATAGATATTGATAGAATTAATTAAATAGAATGACTCAACTATATGCTATCTGTAAGAAACACATTTCAAATATATGTATTTAGGAAATTGAAAGTAAAAGGAGGAAAAATATATACCATGAGAACATTGCTTGTCTAAAATTCTAGCCCTGCAATTGCCTGGCTATTTTTTCTGGTAATTGGCCTCCATCTTGAAACTACCATTGGTTCACAAAAAGTCATCTCAGTAGCATAACAGAAGCACTCTCATCACTTAGAAAATATCAGGGGTGTTTGTAGCTCTGTGCTAGGAACTGGAAACAAAGAGATCTCTCTCTCTCTCTCTCATTCATATATATATATAACTTGTTATTTTAGTCAGCATTTTTGCTGCTATGACCAAAAGACCTGAGAAGAACAATTTCAGAGGAGTTAAGATTTATCTGATGCTTACAGTTTCAGAGGTCACAGTCCATAGATGGCTGACTCCATTGCTCTGGGTCCATTGTGAAGCAGAATGTCATGGTAGAAGGGGGTGCTGGAGGAAAGCAGTTCAAGTAAAGACAATCAGGAAGAAGACAGCTCCACTCACCAGTATAAGGTATATACCCCAAAAGAACGCTCCCATTGAACCACCTCCTCCAGTCACACCCTCCTGGCCTATAGTTATCACCCAGTTAATCCCTATAGGTGGATTAATGCACTGATTAGGTTAAGGCTTTCATAATCCAAACATTTCACCTCTAAATTTTCTTGCATTTTCTCACATATACTTTGGGGACACTTCATATCTAAACCATAACACCTATAGTTACATAGAAATCATTTTATTTTCTTTTATTCTTTTATTAAAATATTAATTATACATATATCTGATTAAAAATGGGAAAATGATCTGAAAAGACACTTCTCAAAGGAAGAAATATGTATATATATTTTAATTATACCAAAGATATCAACCAAGAAGTTGCATTCTGACATTTCCACAATATCCAACCAATAACAGAATATCCATTGCTTTCAAGTACTCATTGAATATTTACAAAACAGTCTATTTCCTGGTCCATGAAACAAGCCTTGATCAATTTAAAAGATTGAAACCATACACCATGCTCTTCAGAAATCAGTAACAAAAAGATAATAGAAAAATATCCACTTAAATACTGAAATGTACTTCTAAATAATCCTTGTACCAAAGAAGTCTTCAGGAAAGATTTAAAAATTTAAAATATTTAAAAAATTATTGAAACCATTTATTGAAAGGAAAAATATAACTGTTAGCATTGTAAAATACAATGTAGGATTTTAAAAGCCCCAGTGTACTGTTTACTAATCACAAAGAAAGAAGTTAGAGGGCTCAGCAGAGAGGATTTGGACATTTTATTATTCACATGCTCCTCGGCAGCAGGCTGGGGCAAAATAGAAGGTGGAAACTACCTACAAGCTGGGAAGTATACGGCATAGGTTGCATGCCCATTGCGCAGGTGGCTTTCTTCAGATGTGTTATGAGTACATTCTTTTATTTATAACCAAAGCTACTCTCCTATGATCCCAGTCTGAACACTGGAGACAGGAAACATGGCCAGGTTCCCTTCTGTTTCTTTCCTTATCATGTTCTTTGTAGTTCTTATCTCGCCACAAGGAACAAGACTTCCTAGGCAATAACTGGTGTTCACCACAACATCAACACATCAAAATTTGTGGAACACAGCCCAAGCAGTGGTGAGAGAGAAATTTATACATGTACATTGGAACAAAGGAAAATTCTCTACTCAATTATCTAAACTCTTTCTTTAGGAACCTAGAAAACGAAGAATGAATAAACCACAGCAAACAGAAAGGAGTAATTAAGAGCAGAAATCAATGAGATTTAAAAGAGAAAAACAATAGAGAAATTCAATGAGCCAAACAGTGGGTTTTTTGGAAAGTTCCATAAAATTTCTAAGCCTCTAACAAAACTGACAAAATGAGAAAAGACACAAATTATCAATATCAGGAATGAAAGATAGAATATTGGTACTGATACTTTACACATCAAAATTCTAGTAACACCTCTATGCAAGTAAATTTGACAACCTAGATAAAATGGCCCAATGTGCGCATTCTCTCGCTTGAGTGGGAGTGCTCTCTCTCTCTCTCTCTCTCACATACACACACACACACACACACACACACACACACACACACACACGGCAAAACAAAGCAAAAAACACAAGTATCACGATTCACCCAATAGGAAGTGGATAAATTGAATGTCTCTATCACATTATGGAAACCGTATTAACAAGTTAAAATAAAAAAAAAAACCTGGGTGCGGTGGCGCATGCCTATAATCCCAGCACTTTGGGAGATTGAGACAGAAGAATTGCGAATTCAAAACCAACCTCAGCAACGATGAGGCACTAAGCAACTCAGTGAGACTCTGTCTCTAAATAAGACACAAAATAGGGCTGAGGATGTGGCTCAGTGGTCAGGTACCCCTGAGTTCAATCCCTGGTACCAAAAAAAAAAAGTTTAAAAAAGAAATCTTCAGGCCCAAGTGGATAAATTGAATGTTTCTTTCTTCCTTTTTTTTTTTTTTTTTGGTACCAGGGATTGAACTCAGGAGTACTCAACCACTGAGCCAAATCCCCAGCCCTATTTTGTGTTTTTTTTTTTAATATAGAGACAGGGTCTCACTGAGTTGCTCAGCACCTTGCCATTGCTGAGGCTGGCTTTGAACTCACGATTCTCCTGTCTCAGTCTCCCAAAGTGCTGGGATTACAAGCATAAGCCACCGCGCCCAGGCTGAATGTTTCTATCACATTGTGGAAACTGTATTTAAAAACTAAAAAAAAAAAAAAATCACAAAAAAAGAAATTTTCAGGGCCCAAATGGATTTGCCAGAGAATTCTACCCAACTTTTGAAGAGTCACCATAATCTTACATTATCTTTTCATAGGCTTGTGTTACTCTGTCTGGCTACCTAAACTAGTTAAAATACAAAATCTTAGAACAATAACTCATGAATATAGATACAATAATCCTTAACAAAATGTTAAACATTATGTTAACATTAACAACATAAAATTAAAAGTTGATGTTAGTAAATAGAATTCAGCAATATATTAAAAGGATTATATGATGTGTTATTTATCCTATTGATACAAAACTGATTTAACATTTGAAAATCAATTTAATCTAATATACCAAGAGTCTAAAGAAAAAATTCATGATATTATGTCAACAAATGAAGCAAAAGCATTTGCAAATTTAATATTTATTTATGATTTAAAAATAAACCTCTTAGACAAACAGAAATAGAGTAAAATTTTTTTCAATTTGACGAAAAACATTTTAAAAAACTTATGGCAGGGGCCAAAGGTATACCTCAGTGGTAGAGTGCTTACCTAGCAGGTATGAGGTCCTGAATTGGATCCCCAATACCACAGAAAATAACAATAATAATTCTGAAAACCTGCAACAAACATTATGGTTAATGGTGAATGACTAAATACTTTCCTCCTAAAATTAGGAAAAGGTAAGTGCTAAAAGTTCTAGTCAGGGCAATAGATGAGAAAAATGTGTGTACATGGTGTAATAAAAGTGTTTCTGTTTGTAGATGGCATGTTGTCTACACAGAACAATGTATCTACAAAAACAATTTTAGAACTAAGTAAACTCAGTAAAATCACAATATAGAAGATAAACATATAAAACTGAACTTTAAAAAATATTTTTGTAATAAACACATGAACACTAAGATTAAAAATAAAACACCTTTTAAAATCTCCTGAAAAAAAAGAAATACTCAGGTGTAAGTCTGACAAAATATGTACAGGACTTATATGTTGAAAACTACCCAATGCTAATAAAAGAAGTCAAAGGAGATCCAAAGAAATAGAGATTTTCTATATTTATGGATTAGTGAAGATAACTGTTTTCCCTAAATAGATATATAGATTTAACATAATTTCTATTAAAATTCCAACAAAATATAGGTGTATCCAAGATCATTCAAAAATCTAGATGGGAAAACAAAGTAATAAATTAGTAAAAACAATTTTGAAAAAGGAGGAATAAATCAGGAAGGATCAACCTACTTAAAGAATAATTATGTAACCACAGTGATCAAGATAGTATGGCATAGGTTGTAGGAAAGACATATAGATCAACAGAACAGGGATACACTCACAGAAATATACCAAATCAACTTTTGACAATGAAAGCAATTCAGTAGTGCTATATAACATTTATATAACCAAAGGCCAAAAAGTGAATTTCTTTTTTTAATATAAATTTTTTATTTTAATTAGGCTTACCTGATAACAGAGTGCACTTTGATTCATTGTACACAAATGGAGAACAACTTTTCATTTCTCTGGTTGTACACAAGGTAGTTACACCATATGTGCAGTCATACATGAACCTAGGGAATTGTTGTCCATCTTATTCCACTATTTTTTTCTGCCTCCATGACCCATCCCTTCCCTCCTCTCCCCTTTGACCAAAATTTCTCCATTCTTCCCATACCCCCTCCTCCATTATATATCAGCACCTACTTATCAGAGAGAATATTCCGCCTTTGGTTTTCTGGGATTGGCTTATTTCGCTTAGCATGATGTTCTTCAACTCCATCCATTTACCTGCAAATGCCATCATTTTATTCTCTTTTAATGCTGAATAATATTCATTTGTGTATGTGTACCACAGTTTCTTTATCCATTCATCCATTGAAGGACATCTAGGTTGGTTCCACAGTTTAGCTATTGTGAATTGTGCTGCTATAAACATTGAAGTGGCTGCATTACTGTAGAATGCTGTTTTTAAGTCCTTTGGGTATAGACCAAGGAGTGGGATAGCTGAGTCAAGGGGTGGTTCCATTCCAAGTTTTCTAAGGAATCTCCATACTGCTTTCCAGATTGGTTGTACCAATTTGCATCCCACCAGCAATGTATCAGTGTGCCTTTTCCTCCACATCCTTGCCAACACTTGTTGTTTGTATTCTTGATAACTGCCATTCTGGCTCTCATGAGATGAAATCTTAGAGTAGTTTTGATTTGCATTTCTCTAATGGCTAGAGATGTTGAATATTTTTTCATATGCCTGTTGATCGATTATATACCTTCTTCTGTGAAGTTTCTGTTCAGCTCCTTGGCCCATTTATTGATTGGGTTGTTTGTTTTTTTGGTGTTATGTTTTTTGAGTTCTTTATATATCCTGGAGATCAGTGCTCTATCTGATGTGCATGTGGCAAAAATTTGTTTCCAGAATGTCGGCTCTCTGTTCACCTCATTATTTCTTTTGCTGAGAAGAAGCTTTTTAGTTAGAATCCATCCCATTTATTGTTTCTTGCTTTTATTTCTCGCGCTTTAGGAGTCTTTTAAGGAAGCTGAGGCCTAATCTGACATGATAAAGATTTGGGCCTGCTTTCTCCTTAATTACGCTCAGGGTCTCTGGTCTAATTACTAAGTCTTTGATCCACCAAAAAGTGAATTTCAACATAAGATTCACACCTTATTCAAAAAATAACTCAAAATGGACAAAGATTTAAATGCAAAATGCACAAGTGTAAGATTTTAGAAAAAAACTCAGAAGAATCTTCAGAATCCAGAACTAAAGAGAGTATTCTTAGACTTGATACCAAAAGCACTATCCTTAAAAGGAAAGATGAATAAATTGTACTTCATCAAAATTAATGAATATTGTTCTGTGAAAGATAAACTATGGAGTGAAAAAAAACTGCAAATAATGTATCTGATAAAGGAGTATATAGAATATGTAAAGAGCTTTCAAAACTTAATAATAATGAAACAGTCCAATTGGCAAATATACAAAAAGCATAAAGAGATCTTTCACTGATGAAGATAATACAAACAGCAAATAAGCATGTGGAAAAAATTCAATATCACTAGTCTTCAAGGAAATATAACTAAAACCACATAGGAGATTTCTAAATACTTACCAGAATGGTTAAATTGTAGAAAAATGATAACATCAAATTCTGGCCTGGATGCCTACGAACTGGATCACATGTATATTTCTGGTGAACATGTACAATGATGCAGTCACTCTGGAAAGCAGTATGGAGATTCTTCAAAAAACTTGGAATGAAATCACTATTTGACCCAATTATCCCACTCCTTGGTATATACCCAAAGGACTTAAAATCAGCATACTATAGTGACACAGCCATATCAATGTTTAAAGCAGTTCAATTCACAATAGCTAAGCTATGGAACCAACCTATATGCCCTTCAACAGATAAATGGATAGAGAAAATGTATATACACAATGGACTAGTATTCAGCCTTAAAGAAGAATGAAATTATGGTCTTGGGCAATTTCTTAAAATATAAATTATTAAAAATGCTATATGACTCATAAATTTCATTCCAGATCTTTTCCCCAGAAAAATTAATATCTGTGTGCATGGACATTTATAACAAATTTATTAGTAATAACTCCAAGCTGGGAATAATCTGAAAGTTCATGCAGTGTTTGCTTTTGTATGGTTTATTTCTTTTACTTGAGATAATGTCCTCAGGTTTCATCCATATTCTGTCATATGGCATAATTTCCTTCTTTTTGAAGGCTGAGTCATGCTCTAATGTATTTATATTCCTCATTTTCTTTACTCAATCATCTACTGAGGAACACTTACATTATTTCCACATTTTGGCTATGTGATTGGTGCTGCAGTGGACATGAAAACACTAATTTCTCTTAGTTATTCTGATTTCTGTTACCTTTTCTAGCTTTCCTTCCCCTTCACACTATAGGACTAGATTTCAGTCCCATTGAAAAGGCATGGACTTGTTTTTGGAAAGAAGATTTGTGTATGTATGAGGATGTTCTCTTTAATTCTCAATGAATTAGGCAGTGGATTCTTTGATTACCTCTTCGTACTCTTAAAAAAGTATCTAAAGAACTTTAGGTGGATTACATCTATCAATATATCATATTTTTAAATTAAATTGAGAAAAATTTTAAAAATTATTAATTTCTTTAAAAGTAATAATGTTAAATTTATATATTAAATAAATAACATTTATATGTAAAAATATTTTTCAAAATAAAAAATTAGTGAGGAGAGCAGCATTATCTTTAATTTTTGCAAGTCTATACGAAACAGCTACATTCTCATAGCTGTTTCTGTAGTCTATTGGAGTATATTGCTTTGTTTGTAGTATATGATAAAATGCCGTTCCACTCAGAAAGGTTGTTGGAAAAGGGAATATTCATTTTTTATTATTGTGAATATTATTCTTTGATACTATACCAATAACTTGGCAAAGACTTTCTTGAAGATTAATTGAAATGCAGTGTGTGAAACTATATCAGTGGATATTTTTGTACTTGTTACACAAAAACCTATTAGTCAATCTTACATTTTGATTGGATATTTTATCAACACATGATTTTGTAAGATGATGTAAAATATTAGTTCACTAAATTATGCCAGTCTGTGAAATGATAGAACATTTAATTCATTTGTTAATATCATCAGTCTCATTAGAAAAGTCCTTAAGTATTATTCAAGTTCATCATTGTTGACATATGTTTTCCAGATTGCAAACAGATACACTTTCACACAGATATATTTTAATTTGACAGTGCAAATTTTAGCACTGGCTGCAAATACTGTCAGTTGCTTTCCTTGACATGACAACCTCACCTCATTGTTATTCAACAAAATATTTTCTTAATAAACAAGTTTGAATAATGGTAGTTAATATTCCAAACATTTTTTTCAACTAAAAATGATGCTCCATGAAAATGGCAGCTGGTTTGGCTTGCTTCTCAAACACTCATGCAAGGACTTTTCTTTGATGAAGCTATCATATTTTGGTACACAGCAGCTGAGTAGCATGTAATCAAGCATTCATATTTAATAGAATTGATAATTTTTACTCCTTCCTGAAGGGTATTCTTTAATAAGTAAATAATGGGGCAGTGGACAATGTAATGACTATGAATAGAGTTCGATGTCACTTCCTTGGTCCCTATTAGATGACAGCAATTTCACCTACCAGTGTTTTCTCTTCCATGGTGGAAAAGGCACAAACATGAGTATTATTAAGAAAATAGTTTTGATGTCACAAAAACCCTAAGTCTCAGAGTGCCTTAGAAGGTTGAGCATCAATCTTTGAAAACCACCCAATTTGGGTGATTATGGTGCAGGCTGGGAAATACTTTAATTTTATGACTCCTTTTATCTTATTGACAAGAGCCTATGTGTTTGTCACCTTTTTGTCACTGTGACCAAAATAGCTGACAAGAACAACTTAGAAAAGGAAAAGTTAATTTGGGCTCACAGCTCCAAAGGTCGAGTCCATGGTTGGTTAAGAGCATTGCTCTGGGCACAAGTGAGGCAGAACATCATGGTAGAATTGAGTGATGGAGTGCTCTACTCTATTCACGACAGCCAGGAAGCAGAGAGGGCAAGAGGAGAAGACGAACTTTTCCAGGGCATGCTCCAGTGACCCACCTTCTCTAGCCACTCCTCACCTATCCATAGTTGCCACTTAGTCCATTCAAAGTAGGATGGACATATTAGGTTACAGCTGCCCATAATCTAGTCATTTCACCTCCAAACATTCCTGCCTTAACACCTCTATCTAACCATAACACCCTACCATTTGTATAGCAAATTCACTGTCATTGCATCTGAGAGACAGTGTTACCATGGAGGATAAATGTTGAAAACAATACCAAAAAAGATTAAGCTAATAAAGAGTCTATATAATTGAACTGTACATATATATATCAGTCTATATAATTAAATTAAAATGTTTTATATATGTGATGCTATTATTTATTAAGCAATATGTCTTAAAGTACCTGATTATCTTTTATTATAGCAATATATTTTAAACATTTTTATCTAAAAACTGTTTGAATAATTTATATATTTTTACAAATTTTAACAAGTCTGACTTTTTAATTACTTATAAGTGAGCACATTCACTGAACTAAACACCAAAGAATACAAGAAGATAAAAACCCATTTTCCCCATGTCATTATTCAAAAGAACATAACTAAATGTAGGCAATGTTTGCTGAGTAACTACTATGACCAGTAAGCATAGCTACTTATTTAATACTAATAACACCACAATAAATTAGTTGCTTATCATTATTCCCAGTTAGAACTGAGAAAACTGAGGTTGAGAGAGGATAAACATCCTCACTAAACCACAGCAGTACTTGTAAAAGAACTTAGTTATGAGGCTAAGAATCACTGTGCATTCCAGAACTGACCAGAGAAAAAGTAGAGATAAGGTAGCTGCTCGTTCTTAGAAGTTCACTGGCATCACCATTCATGAACAATGACAGGCCTCTTCCATAACAGCCCTGTTATGAGTTCCCTTCAGCAGTTTCTCCTGCGAGGTCCTCAGACACTGCTGTCACTGTGCTGCATGTGTGAGTCCTGGTGACTAAAAGCCTGACAATTGGCTGCACTACCTCTAGACCCTTCAGAGAGCAGAACGTGATGTTGACTTTCAGAAGCTATGACAGATTTTGTACTTGCTTAACATGAAGATCAGCAGAAGATCTGGAAGGTGCTTCTTTGCGGGGGCCGGCGGGAGGATTGACAGAAAAATTCTGCAGGAATAAACGAAATAAAAACCTTATAATGTGGTGAAAAGTGCTCCAGAGGATGGAGCTTACTTGGAGAAGTTTCTGACTTGGGCAATCTGTGGCCCTGCATTTCCATGAGTTTCTTATCTTGAAGGTAGAGGGGACAGCGGATTTTCCAGGATACTGGAAAAAGGAGCAAGCCAATCTGAATTGCACCATCCAAACTCCAAGATTTCTTTCAGTACCAAGTGGAACAGAATTTTGAGCAAAGAAAAAACACTTTTACCGCTCACCATTTTCATTTTTAATAGCTCCCTCCTAGCATCCTAATATCAGTTTATCCCTGGAATTCTACAAAGAAGTTACTAAGCAGGATATTTTGTCTTGTATGCCTACTATCCAGTGCTCAGCACTATCTTTTTATTTTTTAAATTAATTAGTCAGGTGCAGTGGTACATGCCTGTAATCCTAGCAGGCAGAAGGATCGCAAGTTCAAAGCCAGCCTCAGCAACAGCAAGGCACTAAAGTCAGTGAGACCCTCTCTCTAAATAAAATATAAAATCGGGCTGAGGATGTGGCTCAGTGGTCAAGTGCCCCTGAGTTCAACCCCCGTAACTCCCTCAAATTAATTAATTAATTAATTGCAGTGCTGGAAATTGCACACAGGGCTGTAAGCAAATGCCCTAGACAAGTGCCCTTATTTTTCTTATAAGAGGTAGGAATCTCACCATGTTGCTCAGGCTGGCCTTAAACTTGGCATTCTCCTGCCTCAGTGTCCCAAGTAGCTAGGATTACAAGTGTACAACACCACTACAGTTCTGTCATATACAGAGGATTTGGGGAAATCAGAGATAGTTTTTATAGGAATCTGAGACAAAATCATACCATAAGCCTTGAAGAAAAAGAGGAAGGGTTAGTTGATTTTTTAATTATTTAATAAATCCCTGCCTAGAGCTAGGCACGTTTCCAGAAACTGGAGCGGTAACAGTGAAGCAACAGAAAAATTTTCCACATTCCTATCAGAATGTGAAAGATGTGCACATAAGCCAATATGTCTTTATCAGTTGGTGATAAAAACAATGAAAAAAGACACATAGGGAGAAAAAAGCAGAAGAGCAATACAGTTTGATATTAGCAAGTAAGGAGGAGTTGAGTAAATGTGCTATTTTATATGTGGTGGTCAAGAAAGGTTCTTGGCATTTGAGCACATAGCTGAGTGCCACCAAGGGACTATATCATATAGATATGGGGCTGGGATTCTCTCTATGTAGAGGGTTCAGCAAATGTAAATACCCTGTACTGGGAATATGCTTTTGGTATCTGAGGAAGAGCAAGAAGGTTAGTGCAAAATGAACCAAGGAGAAGAGACAAGGTCTCAAAGGAGACTCAAGACTGTATAATATATAGGGCCCAGTAGGTTATCATCCAATATATGGAATTTGAATTTTGCCCAAGTACAAAAGCCTTAGAGGGTTTTGAGCAGAAGAGCAATACAATATGAATTAGATTTTAAAATACTCTTGATTCCGTCAGGAAATTAGACTCTAATGGACAAAGAGTAAAGCCCAGTGGTCAATGAAAAAAATCCAATAAAATATCAAGAGTCAAATGAGAGACAATGGGGATTTGACTAATTTGGTGAGAAGTGATCAGATTTGTGGTAAATTCTAATCTATAGTGAATAGGATTTAATAATGAAATGATAATGTGTATGTGAGAAAGAATATAGTGAAGGATATTGTGAAAAATGCTCAAGAAGAAACATAGACATAGTTAAATTCAAAAGAAAGAGATATCGAGTTTTGTTATGCTTATTTTGGGGGCAGAGGCAAGATGGTGATGGCAATCTCTTTTTGTCCTTGTTTAGCTTAAGATTCCAATAGCCCAGTGGAAGCAACTGCATGTAAGTCTGGCGTTCAGGGGACAAAATGAGCCTGTGGTTTTAAATTTGGGTTGCTTTTTCTTGGTTTTAGTGGAGAGGAACTGAAAAAATCAGGGAAAAGAAACCAGAGGAAGTGCTATTGTTCTGAGAGCTGTCTCCTGTTGGGATTTACCTCTGTCTGGGGAGACAGTTCAGCTGGGGTGGTTTCTTTAACTGAAAACACTCTCCTCTGAGCAACTCAAATTCTCAATCATTTCTAATCATTTTTCATAGCTAGTGCTGGCCTTACAACTGTGGCAGAGAAGATATTGGATCCTTTTTACAAAAAAATAATTTAAGTTCCCGGTATTAGGGAAGTGGTTAGCACATATTGTATATAGTCGATGCTGTGAGTTCTTGATTCATAAATTTGGTTGAAAGAAAGACTGATGGTTTAGGACAATATATTAATACTTTAGGTGAATAAGAACCCTATAACCTTCTAATGCAGAATGCAAATCAATTTTAAAATTTTCTAGACAATGTATGTTCTTTATTTACTTTTTTTTGAGAGTTCAAAAAGCCCTTAATAATAAAAACAAAGTTCAACACACTTGGTTTAAACTATGAACTAAATAAGCTCTTTTTTCAGGAGTTTAAGACCACTGTTTGAATACAAGTGACTGATATGTTCAATAAGCATTACCTTTGTATCATTATTTAAAAACAATTACATCTGAAGAATAGTAGTCTTTACCCTGATTTTGTCCCAAGGACCAAGTCACTGGTTCTGACAAATTTAGACTTTGTTTATATTAGTTCTATCATATTAAATAGTTTTCTCCAGTGACTCACAACATAATGTAGAGGCTAATCTTTTCTTGCATTATTTTAATCATCTGGTAATGTGTAATATATGGAAAATCTGGGGAGCCAATAGAGTGACTATGTCAGCTTGAAAAGTTAGAAAACTCCCTTTCTAACTTACCGTGCCATAGACAAGAAACATTTGTGTTCAACATGGAAGAATGTAAAGTATCAGCTGCTTACTATGTGTCAGGTATTGAGTAAGACAGTTTCTTATAATTCTCTGACAGTGTGAAGACCAGCTGGTGGTGGTTGACAGGTAAACAATAGGGCAGAGAAACAGTGGTTGGTTTGCATTCATTGGAATGCAGGATGTAAAATACTTAAGACCTGTAATAAACCCAGGGTAAAAGTATGAATGTAATAAGTTTTGGAGGATAAACAAATCTTTAGAAAAACATTTTTTTTCTATCTCTAGCAAACCTATAGCTTCAGTTAGACTGAGAGGATTAGTCCTGGTATTTTCTTTGGAGGATTTTTTTTTTCTTTTTTCTGAAAAACTGCTACCCCACAGTGAGGTAGTTTAAGATTTAAAAAGATTAAATAACACTGGGAACTTAGATCTCAATCTACTTAATTTCCTAGGATTCCTGGCTAGAATACTGGGTTTGTGTGTTTTTTTAAAATTTTTTTTTAAATAAATGTACAACTTGAGATCACAGGAGAGTTTGAATGTAAGCAGCCAGTTAGGCAGTAGAGCGGGAATAGGCCACAACTTGGACTCACAAGACCAGGCTTAAATCTTGGCTCCATCATTAATTTTGTGAGGCTGGGCAAAACTTCTTTTCTCTAGGTCTCAATCTATCTATTTGTAAAAGAGGAGACTGGTGATTACATTAGTCAAGACTCTTTCAGGAGTAAATGACAGAAATGCAAGTCAAAGTGCATTAGAGCATGTGAGATTTATTTCTGCATATAACTGAAAATGCCAGAGTTATTAGCAGCTCCAGATATAGCTGGACTCAAATTGTGCTCTCAGGCTCTGCCCCTTTTTATCCCTCAGTTCTTCTGGCTTCATTTGTTTCTGGTTGTTTTGTTTTTGTTTTTTTTTGTTTTTTTTTTTGCCTCTAGACTTTTTCCTTTCTTTCTTTCTCTTAAGCTATCAACTTCTTGGAAAACAGTTTTCTTCCCTTACAGTTACCTTGGTCCAACTTGAGTCATATATTCTGCCTTCAACTAATCACCATTCATGAGTTTAATTTTAGCTTTCTAATTATTATTTGATCTCTACTATGTGATAGAGGCTGTTCTAGACATTTGTGATATAATGATGAAAAAAGTTCTTTTTAGAAATAAGCATCTTAAAGTATCTTTTTTATTAAACATTCATCTGGTAGAATAGTCAGGCAACACACGCACACATAAATAAAAATATAATGTTCTGCCATTCTTGGGATGTTCGAAAGAGAAAGTATGAGGAAGAAACAGAGAATGATGAGGGACTATTTGGCAGAAAGTGATGACAAGTTTTTTTTTCCTCGTACACAAATATTTGAAATTCTTCTGGGAGAAAAGCGGTGAGTTTAGGAAGTTGTTGTGTCTCAGGACTAGCCAGGAAACCAGCTCGGGCAGGATGATGTTAGGGGGACAGTGGTTGGGCATAAGGGTGAAAAAGAAACTAATGAGTATCAGATTTTACTTTAGGTTGGTTGGAAATCCTGGAAGGTTCTAATCTGTAGAGGGACAAAAGAATTATCCAAATTGTGTCTTATTTGAACACCTGCTGCAACATGGAGAACAGGGTGTAGGACATAGGACATTAAGATGAGAAGGGTAAGGATCAGTTAGGAGGTTATTGCATTAGACCAAGTGGCTTAGACTACCCAAATAAGTGAAGAAAAATTCAGATTCAGGATGATTATTTTTTCAGCACTGATGAATGAACTCAGGGCCTTATATAGAGTAGGCAAGCACTGAGCTATATCTTTAGCCCTTTTCATTTTTTTTGGACAGGATCTCTCGATAAGTTGTTCAGGCTGGCCTTGAACTTGTATTTCTCCTGCTTTAGTCTCCTGAGTCACTGGGATCACAGTACCACACCTGGCTCTCAGGATAAATTTTGAACGTAGAGTTGACAAAATCTGTTGTTGAATTAAATATTGTCCTTCAAGAGGAAGATCAAGAGTCATAAGATGAATCTATCAGACATGCCACATTTCTTTGGAATGAAATAAAGATGTAAAGTTGTGTATATAAATATGCAAGTTTTTTGCTTTTTGGGTTTTTTTGGGTTTATTTTTTGCAGTTATCCTATATATTCTATAATTATATTCATAGAGATACTTATAGTTCTATGGGAATATGGGACAGATTAATGTTTCTGTCTTGAAGATGGAGGTCAGGGATAGGGTGGGTCCCCTGAATCACACCTATGGAAAGTTAAATAAGATGATTTTCTAAAACAAACCACAGTGCCATTATGAGTCCACCCCCCCCCCACACACACAAGATGTCTAGTGTAAATGTCCTTAAACTTTCCTTTGACTCTAGAGAAATTCTAATGCTTTTTCTATTACAAAGTAAGTGAAATCATTAGCATTATCTCTTGAGGTTTTACATATGGGTTTAGAAAATCTGTTGGAATTCTCTCCAGGCCTAAGAGCCTAAGCCCCACTAGTTAAATCCTGTTTGGAATTATTGTGCTGACATCTAACAGTGGTGAGAGTAGTAAGGAGTGTGGAGTGGGAGAGCTGGGAAGGGGCAACAGCTATCAATTATCTTCTCTCTGCCTTATTTTTGCAATTAACCAAATCCCCCTCCCCCCACTCCTCCTCCTCCACCTTCACCTCCACCTCCACCTCCTCCTTCTTCCTCCTCTTTCTCTCACTCTCCCTGAATGTGCAGTGCTATTTCATGTTTTGATGCATGTGCTCAGCTGCTGCTTCTGCCTGGAATTTCCCTCCTGGAATTTCCCTTCTTGTACCCATCTCTGATCTCCAAATCTAAAACATAGATGAAGCACCAATATTTCCTGGCATCTTTTTCTGACTATAGTTGTCTACTTCCTCATTTGGGATTACAATGTGCTCTATGGAAATGTCTGTTAAAGTTAGCATCCTTTATCTTTTTCCATTCTCCACAGCACATGGTTGAGTTTCAGCATATGCAGAGATAAGTACCTTTTCTCACCAATCTTTTTTACAATTAAATCCACAAAATATAAAGGGAAAATGGGGGAGATGAGGAGCAAAGGAGCAAAGAAAAGCAAAGTCTTCCTTCACCTTTGTTTCTTTAAAATATAATAGTTTATTAATAGATAATGTGTTGATGTGATGGATAAAAATATATTCTGAACATTCGAAGGAGCAGTGTGAATACACAAGTGTAAAACCTATAAAACAGTTGCTTACAGGGCAGCCCCTTTAACAGTTCAGATCTTACATAGCCCATCTTATCCTAGGTCAGTTTGTCCCAAGTTAGAACTTGTTTTGGGGTATTCAGAATTAACAACTAGCTAACATGCTTTACTGCTGTGATCAGATTGCAGCCATAGTATTGCGCTTTTCTCTCTGAAGTTCAAGACAGATCAGCACGTGACCTGAGAAGCTTGATTAGGACATGATAGGGCTTGATGTCCTTTTACCTAAGTAACAGAAAGACCTGGTTGAAATGGGTGTCAGAAATGTTTGTCTTCACCTGAAAGAGCAGCTCAAGCTAGGACTTTCCCTTCAGAGGTTTTGATTCCCCTGATTTGGGGCAGGGCCTTGACATTAGAAAGTCTCAAAAGCTCACAGGTGATTCTAAATTCCTATTAAGGAGAAGAACCACTGCATGGATCTAAGTCTTGGTTTTACAAAAGAGGAAACAGTGGGTGAAGATCTCCCAAGCTTACAAGTCTGACCAGTGTCAGAACTAGGGTTTTCTGCATACTGCTCAGGCCCAGGGCTGTGTCTTACTCATTTCATATCTCCTTTGGCCTGTCTCCATTTAATAGAGCTGAGCCCATGGTAGGTACCCAGTAGATATCAAATTTCTAAATTCATGTCTGTTTTTCAGTTGCCAATATCAGCTGTTTGGGGAAAAAAAAATCTGTCCATAGAAGTTGAATATGCAAAATGCCATGAGATTTTCAGAGATCCCGCACAGAGAGGTCCTGAGGGCCTGTGTTTGGTCCTCAGCAAGCTGTCCCCATGTAACCTCAGAACCTGTCATGACTTCCATCAGGGTTACCATGGCACCAGTTAAATGAAGAGATTTTAGGGCAGGCTGTGGGTAAGTAAGGAATGTGTGCAGTGAGGAGGAAGGAAAAGCAGAAGTCTATCACATGAGCTATTTGCCCAAAGGAAAAACATCCACAACCAGATCATATTAGAATTAATGACAGGCTTAAAAGTGTGGGAATGTGGGAACAAGGCGGCATTATACCTGAACCTGGGCATACATAAAAGGTGCTAACTAAGAGGGAGTCTGTAGCATACTGTACTCAGATTCAGGATGAGTGCACACAGAAATGAACATCTCATTGCTGTCATTTACAACCCAGCCTTTCCTCCGGTTCTTGTTAGGAGCACCTAAGAATTTTATTTCTGCCAACTTCACAGGCCTGGACTTCACTCTTAGAGATTTAAATTCTGTAGAAACAGAATGTGGATTATGCTTAAGGGGAATTGAAATCAGAGTGACCTCCAATGATCTTGGTCCCTCACTGATCATGCTGATACCCGAGTCCACAGTATAGCGCCATCCTTTGCTCATATCCTTTGGTCTCATAAATATGAAAATTACCCAGGCAGAGGCCACACTTCAGATATGCTCATTTATTGATATATCGAGATTGTAAGCAATGAGTTTCATCACCTTCTTTCCTAACAGGTAGTTTTGATAATAATCATTACAAACACAACAATGGATTTCTAGCCTGATTTTACTCTTCATTCACTCATTGATGTACTTCTCCTCCTCATGGATTAAAAAACAAACAAACAAACAAACAAAAACAATTAAGCAATAATTCCTCATACCTCTTCTACTACTAGCCTGGTAAGTAGCCCAGTTTGAGAGAGGTGGAGTGTCCTAGTGAGTGGAGTCAGGCAAATATTTGGTATGGCCCAGAAGTATCATAGTTCTTTCCCAGGAGCACATGTTGAACCAGATCCTGTCTCAGGCCACCTCCTCTGGCAAGCATAGCAGTATTGAACTAAGTTATTAGAAAACAAGCCACGGATCTTTTTTTAATTATAAAACACAATTTATTTAAAAAGAGTAATGCTTTATACAAATTCCCATTACAAACCCTCCAAATATCTATTTGTCTTTTCCAGGTGTGGTAGCAGAATATAAAAATATCAAAACTGGATAAATTCTGTCACAAAAAATTCTTTTAGATCTTTGGACTATAGAGTTTCTGTGGAGTTTAGCAATAGGTTTCCATATGCATTTACACTGATATATATAAGGCAAGGGCTCTTTGAATGATAACATCTAGAAGCATAGATTGTCAGCTTTGGAAGACACACTAAAAGTTGCTTGGTCCAAATCCTCATAAGACTCAGGATAACTTCTCCCTGTGGCTTTACCATGAAGTCCCCTTCACACTATCCTGCAGTGCTTGTTAGTTGCCACCTGACAACAAGAACGTTGAAGGTGTCACTTAATAAATAACCTCCACATCCCCTTACAGGTTACATGTCAGACTCCCATATTGTTGGCTTTGCCCACACTCAGGTTTCTGTTTCCATTACATCTGCTTAGCCACAAAAACATCATTCCATACTGACTGAAGAAATGAAAACCTTCTTAGGATCCTTTTTATTTAGTGAACTGAATTTCACTTTAGTGTCTCATCACTCAAGAGACTGGTTAAGGCAAAAGACCCATGTCAATATTTCTCTTCTTTTAAAAGTAACTCCCCAAAACTGTGCACTGAAATTCCTTCATTCTTTCCCTGGTATAGCACATCTCACCTTACAGAACCACATTTACATGTATTGCATCTCACTGGATTCCACAACATCCCTGTGACGGGGGCAGGTCAGGAATTACAAATACCTTTTTACAGATGAAGCAATAAATCTAGGGCAGCCAAGTGGCCTTGCCCAAACTCAGGCAATAATTGATAGCACTGAGATTCAAATCCAGGTCTCCAGACCTCAGAGTCAACACCCTTTCCATTACATCATCTTGTTCATGTTAAGTAGCTTTCCTACAGATTAGAAAGGTAGGAGAAGTCGTGAAAATGGAACAGAGCACCAACAACATGCTCAGCCCAGCTGAATGAAAGGAAAAGGACCTGGAGCAAAAAGGAGCTACTGCACAGAGCAAACGCTGTGTGTAGGTTTTATTCAGCAACTTTAAAGCTGCCAATTGAGCGGAGTAAAACACTACTTAGGCATATTTCATGTTCAAAGAATGAGACTCATATCAACTAATTAATACTCCCATTATCTCTACCAGCTGGTTAAGCATAATTATCTCAATTTGACAGATGGGAAAAGAGGTAGAAAGATTAAGTGACTTGCTCACAGATAGAGAGAGTATTTGTCACCACATTATCACTCCAGCAAGTCTAGCACTTGGTTCAGATAAACATACCACACCTCTCTGGGAAGAGGTAAGCTGTATGATAATTACAGATGAAAAAACAATATGGCTTAGGAGGGAGGAATAAAAAGGTAATTTGTGGGATGTGGAACTGTGAATAAGTATCTTAAAAATTCAATCGGTAAAACTGTGTTACGACACTCAGGTGAGCAGCACAGCCGTTCCATGAAACAAATATTTTTGAAGCAAACACGAGTGCTATAGGTCAAAGTACAGGCACCATGAGGGAAGATCAATAGAGAAACATCATCCGATTGTGCAGAAGGATTTGCCCCCACAGCTCTGAACTGTCAGAGCTTCTTATTGGCTTTAGGACTGACAATGTATGATACCAGATACATTATCAGATTTAGGAAAAGAACCCAACATAAAGAAAAGCAGGCTGGTGGGTGGGGGCTGATAAAGAAGTAAGTGCCATAAGATTATAGAAAAATAAGATAAAAAGTAAGTATAGGAAAAGGACACACATGAATAATTCATACTTGGTACAGTAGTTTTGGTCTTATGGCAAAGACACTAAAAGCTGATGGTAGGTGCTAAATGATATCTGACCTATTATATAGGCATGGATAAAAAGGAAGAAAAAATATACTAATAAGCTTATTTAATTAAAATGAAATTATATATTTTTTTTCTATTTTAGAGATATTCTGAGTGTGCTAATACCAACGTAATGACAATAAGAGTTTCTGTATGGTCTAATTTTTTATAGAAAAACATGTATATATACATATCTGTACATATTTAAGGGGCATCCCTCCCCCATTTGAGCATGACTACTCAGTGGGAAGCAGTAAAATGATGGAAAGGCTTCCCTCCTACACTGAGAAAAGAAGATAAAATAAGACTAAGCTACTTGTGGCAATGGGTATTTATAAAAATATGGTTTCTTTTGTAAAACCATAGTTCAGATTACAATAGTCAAAAGTCTAAGATCTTAACATCAGTGACAGTATTTCAAAGTCCATTTTGTATTTGTGACAACAGGATTTTCTCCTTTTGTCTCTGTCAGACGTAGTCTTTCCCACTAGATGGAGTAGGTTTTGGATAAGGCCGTGGTGTTGGGTAAGACGATGTTTTTCGGGGACAGGAGCAGCAAAGTAGGGCACCTCCCAGAAGGCAGAGAGAGGCGGCAGCCCAGCCAGTGAACAGAGCCTGTCCAAATTCATACCTAAAGGGAGAATACAATGCATGCGTTAGTCAATGAATCATTGGTAATTTTTCTAAGGAAGGAAATGATATAATACACATTATAGTTCTTCATTGAAATTAATTCCCCCATGATTCCTTGGGGAGGCACTTTAAGGTTTGTGAACACATACACACAAGAATGTTTACATTGCAATTATTGACGATTTATAATAGTACATCAGAATATGACATGCAATGCCAGCTTAATTACATGAATATTTCCAAAGATTTTTCCATGTATAGGAGACTTGGAAAGCATGTTTATATATTTCAGAAGTGATGATTAGACCACAGTTTCTAGTCTAAAACTTAATTGGTGCTATCATCAAATATCAATCATATTATATTGTAAAAAATCTGCTAGAGTATGGTAGAAATGACTAGACTTTATAATAGTTGATCATACTATGTAAACTAAAATCTAAAATTTATGTTTTATAAAAAGACTTCGGAGTAGCCCACAGCCCACTCTGGATTAAGCTGATGCAGGTGGATATAGTAAGCCAGCCAGTTTCTTGGGGTCAGGTATCTGTAACTGATTATGGACAAAATATAGAAAAGAGCTGGATCTAAAAGTTATGGATCCTGATACAAACTCTCAACTGCTGCAATTATGGGAGAGCAACTTCACCTCTCACTCACCCATAGTTTCTTCTATCAGAACAGGATAATCCCACCTGCCTTCTTGGAATGCTTTCAGGATCATGTGTGAGCATGTAAACAAAAAGTGCATAGTGTCCAGCAATTTATAAACTGCTTTCATGTGCACTACTGGTATTACTGCTCTGGCAAAATTTGGCCTACTGACCTCCAGCAGTTTCTGTCCCTGCATCATAAATCTTATGGGACAGACTCCAACATAATCATTGCACTCTGTGTTCTTCTGTATATGGGTGATTATATATAAAGAAGTACACTTTATCTCTGAAAACACTGAGATTTTTCATTTGTTCATCCTACTGCTTACAAACAATAATTACATCTTAACATCCTGACTTTGAATGTAGTTATTAAGTTTTAAAGATGTGAAGACAGTGAGACAATAAATGCTGTCCCTGATCAAAGTATGTCATCATGTGAGGACCAAGAATCTGCTCTTTAACTTGTACAACTTGTAATACTAACAAAGATGATCTTTATAAAGTCAATTCTGTAGTGGTAATGGAACATAAAACTTCAAAGGTATATCTCAATGTACTAGAAAAATACATCATGGTTTTATATGTAAAAATTAACTATTAAGAATAAAGTATCATTCATTAACCACTGTGGTAGTACTATTTTTCATAAACTCTGCATTAGTTATAAGTAATCATAGTTAGCTGTTTTAAACATCAGAATATATTTCAAAGGAGAAAATTTCAAATATATTAATACTTGTAAGTATTTGGAGGAAAAAAAATAAAGATGCCACATGTAGTTGGGCAACACACAACCTAGAACTTTTCTACTTTGAAGTACATTTTGTCATCAATACAGGCTGTTAAAGCAATTATCAAACTCATTTTAACATTAGTCACAGGTCATTTGAATTGTTTGCAAGTTTGACATAAGATTTCATACAATTTTTGAGAGCAAATTTGAGAAACTATGGCACTAGCAGTACTTTGCTGAACATAAAAAGGGTATTTCTCTCAGAGAACAAACTATTTTATGCTTGAATAGCATTACCTGGCATTGACGGGAGTCATGGGGTCATAGAATTCTTGAACAATTCTATTGCCATACCATGCTGTGGCAACTAAAATAGCCAGACCTACAGAAATGCAAAACAAAAGGCTGTTAATCACTATGGAACACTGAGCCTAATAAATCTAAACGTGTTTTATAAGAAGTAAATCTCATCAACAGTGCTGACATTTTAATCTTAGTATTAGCAACAGTACAATTGATTTAGATATGATTTTATTCCAAGTGTTCTGTTAAGATATACAAAAATATTAAGTTGGAATTAGGCATAGTTTAACTATACATAACATCTTATTTATTTATTGTTTAAGGTCACTGGCACAAATAATGCTTTTTGAAATAATCCAGCAAATTTATATTGTTCAAGATCTCCTTCACAAGTACTGTAGTCCTATAGTTTAGTATGCTAAGCTACTTTTAATAAAATTGTTGATCTTATTAGTTGTGCTTTAAAAAGTAAGGTGAAAATCCTTCTATATTCTACTTAATCAAAGTGAAAATTTACAGTTTTGCTGGGATAAAATCAAAACAAACAGCTAGAGAGCAGAAAGAGCAAGACCCTTCTCAGAATGGACCAGAACACCTGAATCCCTACTGCCCCACTGACCAAAGCAACACTGGACATTGGTATGATTTGCTGAAGGTGCCACATCAGATTGTCTTATATAACACACGCTCAGTTTCACACAACATTTTTAATCCATTAATACCAGAGAAATCACTTCATCAAAACCCCTATCTCAACAATATAAATATAAAATATTTATAACAAAATATAAAATACCTCAGGTTTTCTTGTCCAAAAGTGATAATTGGTACACAAAATTTCAGTTAGATAGGAGGAATAAATTCAAGAGATTTATTGTACAAAATGCTAACTACAGTTAGTAACGTTTTCTTGAAAAAATGCTAAGAAAGTATATATAAAGTGTTCTTAACACAAAAATGGTAACGGTGTGAGGCAAGATGTTAATTAGCTCAGTTTATTTATTCTTCAATGTATATGATAAATACGTGAAAATTTACCTGTCAAGAAATCAATTTAAAAAAGAAACTAATATCTTTTATAGCAATTCGGAGAATCCATCAATATAGACAGATGAATGTCTATATTCCTCCTCCTCTCCAAGAAATTGCTCTCATCTAATTGTCTCTAAAGCATGAAAGAAAACACTGGCTTTTAGGTGTTCAAACAGACCGTGTGCACACACTTGTGAGCTGCACACCTGAGGAAGTTCCTGAGACTGAAGTGAGAGTGAAGCAACTATTTATGGGAGTTACAAGAAGGCAAGAAAAGAAAGGGTGCTACATACTGAGTTTATTCAAGGCTCAAGATGAAATTGTTAGGACTAAATCATCACTCATGTCTTTTCAGACAGGAGCTAATACATGCTTGAATACGTTGAAATTTTATCATCCATCACTTTAATTACATCTTCAGCAAAGCCATACTCTCCCTCTATTAGTTAAATTCACATGTTGTGCTGGATGAAAGCCCCTAGAGGGGGCTTTGGTCAATAAAAAAACAATTAAGAAAGTTTAACTCTAGTTTTTCTGGTAGTGATTTGTATCATATTTAAAATAATGGGTTAACATATATATATTTAATATATATTTAACATATACATTTAATATATATTTATATTTATATTCACACATAATAACTAGCATATATAGTACTCTGTTACTATGTTATATACTCCATATATAGATACAGATTTATCTATATATGGAGATATCTATGGAATACATATATATGATAGTATATTATATCATATTATAGGCATGTTAAAATAAGCCTTATTTGGAAGATGTGAAATGGTGCTGTCCATCTTCTAGCTTTTGTTTTCTCAAAAGACACACAATCTAATACTTGAATAGAACAGCAAATACATCCTTATTTTCTATGGTAAAAATAACCTCATTATTTTATCAAGATTTTTTCCAAGGTGTTTCCACATTGTTTTCTTTCCTATTCATCTAATCTAACTTCAACAGTCCACCTCCATTCCAACTGGTCTTTCTCTTTTCTGATCTATGGATATATCCTTCTTATTCTGGGATTAAATCTTCCCATCTGGAATGTTGTCCTCATTTTTCTACAGTAATCCCAATCCTGTCCACCTTTCACAGATCTGTATGATTAGCAGGTGATTTATGCTTCCTCTCACTACTCCCTATCTTTTCAACATAGTATCTATGGAAACACGATAGACATTTTATAAATTATATGAAATTGTTCTTGAGTTTTTGCTAGTTAGCAAACATCTCTCTTCACCTGGGGAGACTGGTTCTAACAAACAAGTGAGTGTCTGGAACCTTATGAATAGTCCTGACACATGAGCACACGTGATATTTTCATCTGGCTCTCATTGAGAACACAACAGTCAACTGACTATAGGTCTGTGTCTGCAGATTTTAAAGGGATGAAAATAATTTCAAGTGCAATTCATTCAACATAACCTAAGGAAACTGAAAACTAAATATCAAACCATATTGGTAATAGGAACCATGGATCCAGGCCTCTCTTACCTGCAATAAGGAAGATCACACCCCCAATGACAGCCATCCGCATCTTCTGTACCTCATCATCTTCCAAGCACTTCATACATTTCATGCCAATGGTGGAAACAAAGATTGCTATAAGTCCTAGCAGGATGCCAATCACCATCAATGCACGAGTTGCTTGTAAAGTGCCTGAAAGAAAATATTTTAGAACATGTAAAAATCATGCCTAGACCAACAAGAAAAGAGTGGTGGGAAACCAAATGTATTTTCATCTTGTGTGGAAAGGAAGAAACTGAAGTAGGAGTTAGGTGGTACTAGTTCTAGTGATGTTTCTGCTGGTAGCCAACAGTATGCTCTCAAAAACAAAACAAAATAAACAAACATTAAAAAACACCTAGGCTGGATGCTGAATAGAGGCTTTCTAGCCCTAACTTTTTTTTTTTAAATTAAATTCAAAATCAACTGGAAAAATAAGCAATGATGTAACTAAATAGGTTTAGCTAAACTATTATCTATTTAATTTTACTAAGAGTATTTTAATTCTGAAATAAAAATCATACATATTATCTTGAAGTTCACTATTTATAATTTAAATGGCTTATAATGCATCTTTGGTATTAATCACCAACTTTACACCACAATCATCAAGCTTCAGAAATAAACAGAGAATCTGAAACATAAATGAATTTCCCAAAGATTATCATGGCTGGATAAGCCATACTTGTATCTCTAGTGACTAGAGGACAGGAAACCCATTTTCTTTTTTTTTTTAATATATTTTTTTAGTTATAGATGGACACAATATCTTTATTTTGTTTTATTTTTATGTGGGGCTAAGGATCGAACCCAGTGCCTCACACATGCGAGGCAAGCACTCTATCACTGAGCCACAATCCTAGCCCCCCCATTTTCTTAAAACAAAACAATCTTTGAGAAGTTAATTTGGAACACGGTAGTATTTTCACATTCAAATGTCTTAGCAGCTTTTTCCAACTATTTGAGCTGTCACATTATAAAATAGCAGATACAATAATTCATTTTGGTATTTCTCAGGATCCCACTAATTTTCTAATTCCCTATACTGTCTTTGTACTAAATCATGATCAAATAGACAGGATCAGGTTTAAAAGATTATGCCAATATATCTCTTAAAGAGAAAAAACTTAGACCATCATTTTGGCATAAAGGTGCAGACTTGAAATAAATAAGGAGGGGAAACTAAACAGATTAGATTTTATTTAGTTAGAAAAATTGGCTCCTTCTAGTCTTTAAAACTGGCTGAGATGATGGAAAAGTTTTGAATTTCAAAATCTAATTTATACCTAGGTTCAGTCTCAGCATCTTCAGGGTTGATAACTTAGGCTACTGATCAAAATTAAAACTAAACACTTCTGAAGCACCATTAAATTTCAGTTTATTGACATTTCTATTCTTGTCATCATTGATCTATGACAAATCACATTAATCTCTTTCTAATAAGCATCAAAGGTATTTTTATAGTATCTGAGTGATATTCTGGAAACAAAAATAATTTCTTGCTTGATTCCATTAGAAAATGAAATAGATACTCTCTGCCTTTCTTTAACATACCTACCTCCTCATGTGTATAAGCATCTATACACACCCACCCACACACCTATCTCAATATCCCAGGTGGGAAAGAAACTGAGGAATCAAAACATGTTCCACGGCCCTCAGGTTTACAGGAAGTGAAGCTGCTTACAAGATCATTGTGCAACTTTTTGCATGAAATCACAAACCATACTGTGGTATGAAGAGGAAAGTACCAAGGACTCCATAACTAAGGTGTGTACTTCCTTCTCATTCACTTTGCTTTCACAAAGAAAATCATTACTTAGAAAGAAAACTAAAAATAAAACGACTAAATTCTCATTCATAACACAGATTTCATATTTGGTTGTAAGATTCTACTTAAAAGGCCAGCATCACAGGTAGAGGCCAAAAGCACAACAATGATCCATGTGCCTAGAGGACAGGGTGATCACTCAGGCCAGCTTTCCCAGGACTGTCTTCATTCATTTTAAAACTAACAGTCCTGCATCCTAAGGGGGCTCTTGGTCCTGGGAAAACTGGGACAATAAGATGTGGAAATTGACATGAGGTTCAGCAAGGTGCATGGAAGGCATGCATTATAAAGAGTTTAGTACAGAGTGAGGGTAGGGATTTAGAGTCTATTCTAACTGTAATCGGAAGTCATTGGAGGATCTTAAAGCAGGAATGATATGACTTTTACCCTCAATATTTAGATCATATAATTAGAGAATATTCATGTTACAATAACCCTTCAAATATGTACAATCTCTTACATCTTACAGCCACCTCTACTTTATTTTATCATAAATACTCAGCTTTCCAACCCTCTACTAATGACTTTTGTTGCTTTCTCTGATCTCTCTCCAAGTGTTTCACTGTGTTTAAGTTATAGGGCCCCAAATGTTGCTTAGCTTATATAATAATCATACTTCTGTTTGTCAAATAAAAGCAGCAGCCACTCGACCAGCAGGTCTTAGCACTGAGCGAGCACAGGGCATTCTTCACCAGAAGTCTACTGGGCTTTGGGGCCCTGAGTCAGGCTTGCATAAAACCTCTGATCTCTCAAGCAAGGCATACATATGTATAAACTACTCCAGGCTCCACCCACATCTGCCTAGAATGACCTAATATTCACAATTTTAATCTAAATTTCTCCCCTTTATCAAGAAAACACATTCGGAGGGTCTGGGGTTGTGGCTCAGTGGTACAGTGCTTGCCTAGCATGTATGAGGCACTGGGTTCGATTCTCAGCACTGCATAGAAATAAATAAAATAAAGATCCATCAACAACTAATAAAAAATATTTTAAAAAAAGGAAACACATTTGGTTCATGTCATACCTAGTATACCACTTCCTTCACAAGGTTTCCAAAAAGGAGGAACAGATATTCTGTTCTATGCTTGCTAATAGTCAGTCCTACAGTGTTTCTTTTCCTTGTAGGATAATGTGTTATTTGTCTAACACAAAAAAACAATGGAGAAAATGGACAAAATGAAACTTCTGATCACATAAACCATGGAGATAAAAAAGCTAATGTTTCGCTTTTGCTTGTTTGTTTTTAATGTGACAAAACAGTAGTATAGTATGTTGTGTTATAAAGAAATATCTTCCATTTATATCCTGGTAGCCACTAACTTATGAAATGTTTGGTTTTTGTATTTTATAATATTAGCTGGCATCAAACACAAAAATCTCATCTTGCTTCACTGGAGACATTTGGATGAATTCGTAACTATAATGATATGTAAGAAAAATGTACAAATAATGTGAATACATACACAAAGATTGAGAATCATGACAGCATGAAAACTCACTAGCTGGGCCTATGTAATGATGGATTTCAAGTCAAGTTAAGCAAAATCATGTTACAAGTTATGAGGACTGTATGTGCAGATCAAATCTGCATTGCACAGTTTTAAGCTGGAGCCAGATGAATTCTTCAAACCACGTTCTAAGCTCCTGGATGACTTGAGTCAGATATTTGTTCATATTTCTATTCATAGTACTGAGCAATCTATACTTGAAGAAGAATTTAAGATAGAGCATTGTCTTTAGTCTTTAAAATTGTAACAATATGATATATAAAAATACATATTATTCTGTTTAACTTAATCTTTGAAATAATAGAAAAACTTCCTTCAGTAGCTGTGGATGCTAAAATCTTTATACATAAAGCCAGACTTAGTTTTTAGGTCATTAAAAGCTAAAAACTCATGCAGAGAGGAAACATTTACACATTTTGCTTTTTAAATTACATTTCCAATGAGCTCTCAAGATGAAATTCCTTTTTTTTTCCTTAATGGAATGACAAAGGGCAGAGCAGAAATGTTGAGAGAGATGTTTAAAAGTTATAAAATCATATTTTGAAGCAGAGAGATACAATATAGATTTATGCTATTAACTGAACTGGTTGGATCAAATCTAGTGTATTTCTTTCTTGGAACTTTAAATTTGCAGATACCTGTACAACATTATAACTAACTAAAGATGTCTGTGGAGAATTTGGTTAGCAAACATTCAAAAAGTCACACTATTGTTTCTCTTCATTATTCAGCAGTAAATGGAGAAGGCAGTCTTTTAATTATACTTAGCCAGACTGATAATCTTGAGCTTAAAGACCCCCTAAGGAGTTCTCACCACTTTCAACCTGAAAGTATCATTTAAAAAATACTTACAAAGATCTCAACTTATAAGACAAGAAATGAGTTGGATGGTACTGATCTACTGCACTTAGATTCGTAACATAAGTGTAGAAAGACAAGCATAGACAAGAATGTAGATTTTTTTCTAAAGCTTTAAAGCCTTGCTACACAAGCAGCAGAGTTTCCTGTAAACACTTGACATTGTTTATGCTACTTACTAACCATGTTACCATATTCTTGTCCTATGGAGTGTATATCATGAACAAAATAAATTTCTATTCTAACTGTGTCTGTACACAGTCCTTCTTTGTACCAGTAGTTGCTAGTAAGAATGAGGTGAATGAAGGAACTGACCACTGGGTGACAAGAAGAAAAATGCTCTTGGCTGTCTTGCAATTAAATGAGCTCATCAAGACTGTCACAGATTATATTCTTATGTTTTCTTTTTTCACTTCTGAAGTCTTTCACTTTTACTGATGTTCAGAATTCACAAGAGAACTCAGTGTCAGCATTTCCATTTTATTGGTACATGAGCTGGTGTGACCTCAGAACATAAGTGCAGTTACGAACTCCAGGATGAGGGAAGACTTTACACTTTTTAGGATGCTCTGAGAGGTTTTGCTACTTTTCTTTGGTTTGTTTCTTAAATAAATTGCCTCATGATTAAATTTGGGCTTCTCCATTACCTCCGTGTCACTCACTTATCGCTTCAGGAAATCAAAGATGTGCCACTAGCTTTTTCTTCCTCTATCACTAAAATTAGTAACAGAACATTGGCACTGGAAGGGACCACAGGGTTATCTCAGTTCTATCCCTAAGAGTGTGGTTAGCGCTGTTCTCACATATGTTTAATGGATGAATTAATCTTGAATTTATCTTTGTTGCTCCTACTTTGCCTGATTTTACATGTGGGGAAAACACCTGAGCTAAGGGAGGTCAAGTGGCTCCCCATCCATCATACATACAGCTATTTAGTGCAAAACCAAGTTAAGAATCGAAAACTTCTGATCTCGAGCCTGAGTTTGTTTTTTTTTTTTTATTTCAGCATCCATTATTCCAAGAGTCAGACCTACCTCTTGAAACATCTGAACAATAATTGCCCTTTGAATGCCCTTGGTTTAGTAGGCAAAAAGCAGTCTGGAGAAGCATAAGTGGGTGCCCTTCTCTGTGCCCATGCTTCAAAGGTTGTCCAAGTCAGTGATTTTGTTTTTCTGACTGAGCCTGACATCATGGTGAGAGTGCTGGGAAACCTCATGACAACCAATACTCATTAAGCACACCTACATACATGTGGATTCATGCAGAGCAAGTTTAACAGGCTAGAGTAGGTTATAAACAAATTACAGAATCTCAGAGTTAGAGGAGACTTAAAGAGTCTAGCCTAACCTCCCATTTGTCTGGTGCTTGGATCTTCCCAGCAGCATTCTTACAAAATGCTTACTTATTCTCTGCTTGGATACCTCCCAACATGCAGCCTCCCTGGATAGCCCAATCTTTGGACAGTTCTAGCTATTAAAGTCAAGCAAGAAGAAACCATTGGTGAGGCATGAAAAATAGGCACTAGCTTCCCAATATGTTGAGAATTTCATTAAAACAAGGCAAAATGTACAGGTTAATTTAAAAGTCTGCTGCAATTATATTTGGCATTCTTCTTTGTATATGTATATTTCAACTTTCAGCTGCAAGAGTTATTGATGTCAATGGCCATCACAGTAGGGTACAATGGAAGTCATCTTATCCCTGTAAATCACAGCACACTGTGTGACAGGTGCTTCTCCAGGAAGCATCTCCTCAGTTTCATTTTCATAAACTGCTTGGCAAGAACTACCTGTAAGTACTGCTGTATCTCATTTCTTACATTATATAGAGTACATTCTGTATACAGTATAAGCACACTGTGTTCCTTAAGATGCTTCCTGAAGATCACATGATTTTAAAACTGATACCAGCTATAGCACAGAAACAAGATTTTAATGTTCATTGCTAAAACCTTGAGAAATTCCTGTACGTGGATGTTAAGGTGCTAAATGGGCTCTACTGGCAAAGACAGCAAGGTACAATTTCAGGAAAAGTACAGTCAAGCTTTCATCTAAAAGCATTTCATGAAACGTAACCTTTTATGAGGCACCTTACTTATGCACACAGAGAGTCCTTTTCATCTCTATATGTCATAGAACTACACCAAAACCAGTCAGTGTGTCACCACCCTAGATCTCATCAGGTGGGCGTGAGCATCACTGCTCAGGTGGAGAAACAGAGACAGGTTTCCTGGGCTCCATCCAAAAGCATCCAGTGAGTCACTGGCCAATTAGGAAAAAGAACCTGTGAGTCAAGATTCCCTCTCCTGGGAATTGATTTTGGGAGAAAGGCCTTACCTCCTTCTTGGATAAACCATGGCTTCAACCAAAGCAGAAAGCAGAATCTGTTCTCACTGAAGAAACAAACTAGAAGTCTCCAAAATGTGTGCATGTGAAAGGGAAATATTTATTGCTTTCACCACAGTTTTGAAAATGATAATAACTATATTAACAAGAAATGAATTAAAATGAAACATTTAAACACAATATTATGGTTAAGGATGATTCGATTGAGTAGCTACAGCATGAATTAATCTTATCCCATTTTGTCATTTAAGTTATAGAAGAAACCTAGTTAAATGTGTTGAAAATGAACTATTTGAATTAAAGGAATGAAATTGATATGGAGACTTCTCTGGAATTGCCCTTAGTACCTTCTCCCTCTGCCAAGAATGCCTGAAAATGCCTGATAACACCTGATACCCTTTCCTTCAATGTATTTTTCTTTCCATGGGAAAATTCAATGATTCCCTCCCATTTACTCACTTTAGAAGTATAAATATATCCCAGAAGAGCCATAAACCTACACAACTACTAAATTTATAGATTAATTTTGATATAAAAGAGTCCTTATATAGGAATCTTGAAAAGCTGAAATTACAACACACAAAACCACCATACATATTGATTAAATTCTCCAGATGTTCAATCAAGTCTGAAGCATGTTTAATAACTCTAAACCATATATGGCTTTTGACATTCTATATTAAAAGTTGTTCCTCAATGGAGATGGACAAAGTAAGTAAAGTGAACTGGAGCAGTCCCAAGCTGTTGGACCTGGGCACACCATGGAGACTGGTGGGCAGTCTTGTTTTTCTACAAAGGCTGAGGAAGCTTTTCTTCAGGTTGGTTAAAGGACACAACAGACACATGGTATACAATAACAAATGTGACTGATCAAGGGAGATAATCCTGTCATGAATGTTTATTACCTAAGTGGGAATTTAGTGATTTTTCTAACAAGGCACTCAAAAGTTTTTAATTTTTTTAAAAAGTTTAAGAGATGGGAGAAGTCATTCTATCCTCTTTCACCCCAACATCCATATAAATATTTCTCTCTACATAATCCTTTCCAGTTTGACGAATGAGAAGTGAACCCTCAAGTCCTTGAGAAGATGTAACTGTGAAGGAGACCCATCTCTCTCTTGCTCGCTTTCTTCCCTAGCTAACCTCTGCTCTCCTAAGTTCCGTTTTTTCCAGCGTTCCCTTCCAGGCCTTGCCACTGTCCTTCATAGTAGGCTGGAGAGCTCATTTAGAAGCCTTCTTTCTTCTTCTCCTTTTCCCACTTGCCATCAACCTTCTTTCTTAAATAATACTATACAGCCTGCCTCCTCTGAAGACCTGGGGCTTGAAAACTGAACCTCTGGGCGAATATCAAGAGGTTTCTTTAAGGAGTCTTGAAAGGGGCTTCTGTGCATTTACTGGATCTTAAAAACCAAAGAAACAAAGTATCCAGCCTCAAATGTGAGTAGAAGTTACTGAGATGAGAAATAACAGGTACAAAAGTGCTTTTACTATGAAAAGTCATAGTAAAGGATTTTTTAAAAATCTTCCTTATTTGGTATTTTGGAATCATGCATTTAATTTTGCACACTGTAAATGCTACACAAGGCATGCCATTTTCTTGAACCCTGTCAATCCTGAAGTTACAAAGAATCAGAATGTCTAGAAGAGGCCTAAGAGCTCAAGTTCAAACTTGGCCTTTACTTTTCCAATCTCCACCCACCCTCATAGGAATTTAAGATGAAACCACACCTGGAATGGGGGTGGGACTGGGGGCAGAAAAGTGTGCCAGGGAGTCAGAAGTGAAACTAGAGCTTAGGCCTGGGCCTCCCTTTTCCTAAACCAGGTTGTCGTCGCTACTCCCTCAAAACAGATCACATGCTCAGAAGACCTGATCACCTGAAGATTGATAACCATGCAATCACAGAATATAATGGGACCACTACCCCATTAGGGAGCCACTGGGGGGACTGGGGTCTGTAGGTGGCTGCTGTGAGATGGGGATACACTCACTGTTTAGATTCAACAAGGAGTCGAAGACTTTGCACTGGATCTGCCCTGTGCTCTGTGACACGCAGGACATCCACAGCCCCTCGAAAATGGCCTGGGCGGTCACAATGTTGTCTCCAGCATAGGAGTAAATCTTCCACTGGGGTAGAGCAGTGCTGACGATGGTGCCGATCCAGCCCAGGAAGGCTAGAATGAAGCCTAGGAGCTGCAGTCCCGCGTTGGCCATGGCTTGCTCAGGCGTTCGCGCAGGCTCCGGGTGGCAGGTGCAGAAGGCGGAGAGTTTGCAGGTGCGCACCTAGGGTTCCTGAAAGTAGCCGGGCGGCTCCAAGCAAGTTATTGAGGAGAATCCTGCTCGCTAAATGTTGCCGCTAGAGAGGCTCTATTTCCGGGTCAGGGTCCCGGTCCGAGTTAGCGCTGGACTCCGGTAGCAAGAAGTAGCCACTGCTCCCAGGCTCAGGCACTGAGACTCGGAACCGCAGGGCGCCGCGATTTAAAGCAGCTCCGCCCCCTGTTGCAGCCTCGCTGCGCCCCCTGGCGGTTTCTGGGCGGCTTACCCAGAGCGCTGGAGTCGGCTCAGGCCACCCCGCCCCTGGCGGGACAGTCCCGCCAGCGATGTTGGTACAACCTATAATGACCAGGAGTGTGTCTGTGCCCGCTCCCTCTCATTTCTCTCCTCCTGGTCAAGTTTCTCATTTATTCATTTCGTAGTTACCTCCAAATTACTATGGATGTGTAAACACAAAAAAATGAAAAAAAAAAAAAAAGGGAAAAATGGACCCCGCAAGAGCTCCAGTTTCACTTTTAACTACTCACCAATATCTATTAAAAACATTCCCAACTTCGCCCTCCCTTTCTCTTTACACACGTTCCTTCTCCTTCATTCAGCCTCCTCCTCTTCTCCTTTCCTCCTCTTTTCTCTTCAAGGTCCTGTCATCATCTGTTTCCTCAAGGGACTTCAGAGATCTTTACATTTTCTAGATTAGGAAACTAAGACCCAGAGAGGAAACACGACTTTCATAAAACCCCACAGCTAGTTAGTAGAATATCCAGTACTTAGTTCCTAACCCGTTGTGTTTGCCCTTACATATTAAGCTGGAAGAAGCACATGCCCTTTCATATATTATCCTGCCTTTGAAAATGCAGCCTAGTACCCCACCCCAAGCCTCCGGGTCACATATACTAATCACTTCCTGAAAGGAGTTTGTCTTAGAGCAGCCTCTCAAATTATCAGAAGGTCCTACTCAGTGCCCATTCCCACTCCAGGATGTTCCATGGATGGATTATCAAGTGTTGTTCTTCTGAGGTGAGAGCTCAAAATAGCCCCCAGTGGAAAGAGCACCCTGTTGGGATTTAGGAAGACTGCCATCCCACCCTGGCTTTTGCCGTGAGGGCTCTGCCATACCCAGGCGTTGTTCTCCATGAATCTTTACTTCAGATTATGAATCTCTAAGGCTTTCTTCTTTGTAGTCGCTTAGAAGTGGTGTTGTGGTTGGGAATAATTAAAATGTTTTCCCAACTTTTGTGTTGTGTGTGGTGTAAGTGTGGTGGGAGGAAACACGTCTATGGTTTTGGTAAAAAGAGAAGAAACTTGGAGGCAGCAATAAACATATGGAGGAGAAAACAAGGGATGCACGTACATACTGAGGGAACTGTTAGACTGGAACAAGGGAGGAATGGCAAAGCCCCGTGTCCCACTGGGCTGTTTCCGATGACTTTTGTGAAGCCTTAAGGATACAAGACATGTCTACCCAGGGATTTGGGGTGAGCAGCAAGGAAAAGTGTGACACAGGAGCTGGAGGAAGAGATTTAGTTAATCAAAATTTTAAAAAAGTAAGTGCTGTCCTTCTACCAGCTTCCCCATGCCTGGTAAAGGCTACAAGTAATATCTGTCCACATTGTGTTCCCTGGCTGTGAGCCTGCAAGCAGTGTTGCTCTCTAAGTTCATATGCATATTCTGCAGGGGCTTGTCAGTATGATGAAGAGATATCAGACATGTTGTATTTATTTATTGCCCATTCCCCAGAGCAGAGGAGGGACTGTAGGACTAAACCAGAGTCATATGCATCGATTCAGCTTATCCATTTTTCTTCCAGTCTTTTCAGAATTAAAACCACTTTTAAAAGAAAAGATTTGAATCCAATGAATGTACTTGTTTACAAGCCCTTTTAATCTATATTGGGATCTGTTTCTGTCAACCTGAAGTTGGCAGGGAATTGGAGGGATGACTTCTGTGGTCAGCAGGCCCTGTGTTTTTGTGTTTTTACTCCAGGTCTGTTTGAGGCTGATTACCTCACTGTCCACAACCCTGTTTGTGAGGCTGCGGTGAATACTGTTTGCTCCACTGTGACCCATGCCTGTCTCTGGCATTCTAATCCTGTCTAATTTTCTGTCCTTAGCCTCTGAGCAGCTCTGTGCAACTCCATTAACTCCTGAGGAAAAACAACTTACCAACACTACCCTTTCCTAAATGAGGTATAAGCCATAAAGGCAGCACTGTGATCCAGAAAATTCTAGAAAGGACTGGCAATGGTGTGGCAAATGTCTTAGTATATGAAGCCAAATAATCTGTTATATACCTTCGGACTTCCTCTCTCTGCCTTGCTTTTCCTATCAATAAAAGTTAAGGATTGAAATCTAAAAGGTCACCCAAATTTAAAGTCTTATAACTCTATGAAATAATAGCTGATATTTTTTAGTAACATATTCTTCCCAAGTGTTGAGCTCAGGGTTTCATATGCTATTGCTATGTGAAGGCAACAGGAGACACAAAGAAGTCAAGTTGCCCCCCAGGGTCATATTTGGTAAATAGCAATTCTGGCATTCTAAACTATAGTTTGACTCTGGAACCCATGCTTTGCACTGCTTTGCTACAGTTTCTCAGTGTGAATCAAGTCAACTGAGAACAATTGCCATTTTGGATGGGCTTAGACATCCTCATAGACATGCTCATTGTGTGCTTCTAGCTCCAGGAAATGGTGAGATGTTACATTGTGACTATCCTTTCTCTAAGTCTTTTGCAGCCCACAGAGATTCTATATCTTGAGGATCTAGAGTCACCTGGTAAAGAGGTATTGCTGCCAGGAGGGAGGTATGCAGGAAGACAGCAGAGCCCAGGAGTCAACTCCATGCACATGAATGATGCTCCAATTTAGCCCTGATCCACGGAACTAGTACTCAGTAGATGAGATACACAAAGAGATGGAAGTAAAAGTGAGACCAAGTTTGAGAGAGAGAGAGAGAGTGTGTAGAAAAAGAAACCAGACCCTAAGAGCGGCATCACAGAGTACCTGATATAACTAATGATGAGAGAAAGACAACCTTTGGGATGTAAATTCTCACTTAGAGATAATACGTGTTCACTTTGACTTTCCAAGACTTCTCTCAAGTGGTAAAGCCGGAATGGATGCACACAGTACTAAGTTAATAATCAAACTGCTGTGTAATTATTTAGGACTTGAGAGAGCAATCATAGTTCAAACTTAAAAAATTAATGTGAATTTTAGAACATGCAAGTTATTTATACTGGTATATGCCTAACATACCTTCTTAAAACGGTCTTTTGAAACTCCTTGGAGCTTGTTAGAGGTTAGTGAGGGGCTGTGGTTAAAAACAATCTTTTTTAAAATCCTAATTATACATAGTAGTAGAGAAACTTCAAAAATTCATACAATATCCTTGATGTCCTTAGATTTTCTCTTCTTTCAAATGAGCCAAACACCATAGTTGTTGTGAGCATTAAGCATGTTAATACTTGTAAGGTATTTAGAACAGTAGTTGACATGACAAGCACAGATGAAATGGTATTTATTCTCATTTTGAGCAGATCAGATTTATTAAAATGCTGATCCTGCCATTTACAAATGATCCTTATGTTTGTTTGGAAAAACCCTTTCTTGTTTTGATTTTATTACAATCTCATTTAATATCTTGGTGACAAAATATGCAGTTCTCTATCTAGAAGATACAAATTTGTGTCTAGCAATAGAAAATGCAGCAATGAGAGGGACATGGGCGTTAGATGAGATTTCAAGGTCCCTGCTCCAGGCCCTATAAGCTTCCCTCTCAGAGTGCTGGATAGTTTCCATGGCTGGGACTAAAGCCTGAGGAGCCCTTCCTGGAAAGGGGGACAGAAACTGAAGGAGAATGGGATGCATATGATGCCGCATGACTCCTAGAGATCAAAGGGGATCATCAGAGAGTAAGGGGGAAGGAAAGGAAAGGAAAGCTTTGGTTTGAGATTTTTATGATCAAATATCTGCATTATTATTATGTAGATATAAAACTTCCTCTTGAGTCTCCCCTCAACTTTGTTCAACTGATTTATTCAGAAAAATGGGGAAAAGGTAAAATTTCAGCTGTAAAATAGACTATAGATGTCTGGTTTGAAGTAAGTTGATGAGGGACTATTCTCTTTATTGTTTTCCTTAGGTTGTTTGGGGAAGTGTTTCATTGTAATCATTAGGGATACTAGGAGTACCTAGATAATTTGATCATGGAGTCGATATCAAATTGGTAATGGTAGTTTACTTCTTGTCTCCCTGATGTAACACTTTCTGTATCAGTCAGGGTTTACCAGAGGCCAAAAGGCAATAGGATAGTGTGTGTGTGTGTGTGTGTGTGTGTGTGTGTGTGTATGCACGCCTGCACTTACGCAGAGACAGAGAGAGGGAAAAAAGGTGCTTTAGGGAACTGGCTCATGCAGTTCTGGGAGCTGCTAAGTTTGCAATTTGCAAGAGCATCCCAGGAGCTTGGAAACTGGGGAGAGAGTTAGCCCTGCAGTCCAGAGTCTGAAATCTTGCAGTCATAAGAAGAATGAATGCTTTGTCTTGTGAGACTCCTCAGTCTTTCCCTAATTGGACAAGACCCACCATGTTATGGAGGGTGATCTGATTCACTCAAAATTCTACTGACTTAAATGTTAATCACATCTAAAAAATACCTTTAATAGTCACATCTAGGTTAGTGTTGACCAAAGAAGTGGCCAAGTAGACACATAAAATTAACTACCACAGTAGCTAATGCTCAACTAATCATTTACATATAAAAGTTTTACTCATATGAACTCCTTTAGTACTCAAAAAAGTCAGCGAGTTAGTTAACAATCATTGTAGATGAGGAAACTGAGGTCTGTATAAGTAAATTACTTGATCCCAAGTTATACAGCCAGTAGAAAGTAGAGTTGTCATCTGAACTCAGCTGACCTGGCTTCTAAGCCAGTTTGTGCAGTGCACTAAACTATACCTGAAGCCAGCTCTTCACTTCTACATCCCTTGTGATTGTCATACAAATATATCTACAAACCAAGTCCTCACACGCCCAAATCAGAGTCAATCCAGAGTGAATAGCGAGTGCTCAGTGTGTGCAGGGTAACTAAATGAGTGAGTGGATGGATGGACTGGTGGAGAAAGCATCCCTGATATTTATGATGTAGAATCTGAGGCGCTGGGAACACGATAGTGAGTGAAAAAAAGTTTGTTCCTCAATGAGATCCTGAATTTTGTGTGTGTGTGTGTGGGGGGGGCAATGGAAACAAAAAATGTAGCAATGTAATGAAGATCATAGTTTCTAACACCTTGATCTTTGACATAAGGCAGAATCTAGCCTATGACACTGCCGTCTTCCTCCATTAGGCGTGATGTTACTCAAGTTAAGGTTCTCTTTTCCCCACCTGTGAAGTAAAAAAAAAATATGTAACTCACAATGTTTTTGAAAAATGACTGTACCTGGAATATAGAAAGTGTTGGATAAAATGATACCTCTGCTTTGAGAACCTGGGGAAGTGTTTCATTGCCATAGAAGGGAGACAGGAAGGCAGGCTGTGATTTGATGATGCTCAATGAAATATTTGAACTGAAATTGCAGCTATGTAAGGGATAGAACATTCTAGACAAAGGAACAAAATTATGTCTAAATGTCAAGCAGAGTTACAAACTGGCAAGCTTCATCTCAAAGTTGACCTGAAAATGTGTATTGTACAAAGATTTCCCTAAAAATTTGGCTTGTCTAGAATAATTGAAAGAGATTGCAATTCTATGCAGTTCCAGGCATGCTGTCTGGTTTCCTGTTTCTCCACAGTGTCTACCATTCATTCATTTATGCCATTTCCCTGGGCCCTGTAGACATCTGGTGCCAATGTCTGCAGAAGCAGTGACTTTACCATGCAATAGGCCAAAAAGAGTGATCAGGGGATTTCAAGCAGGAACTTGAGCAGATTTTTTAAAAAAGATTTTTCTTGGTGGCAGAAAGTAGAGATAAAAGTTAATTTAATCAAGAAGCTGCAGCAAAGCGTAGGAGTGAGTAGTTGATAAGGTTTGAAGGACATAGGCCCGGGGACATTGGAGATAGAAGAGTGTACCAGCCAGAAATGGGTAGACAAGAACTGTGTGTGCCTTTATGTGAGTTCACGTAATTATTCTGAGCTATTTGATAATTTTAAAAAATTCTGGATGGTGTTGACTAACACAGGACTCCTAAGGGAGAGCTTTGCATGAAAAAGAGGACCATGGTTCCTTCTCTCAAATTTATCATTTCAGAGGTGGAGGAGAAGCTGGATCTTTTAGACTGATACAGTATGTCAGTTTTTTAAAAAATTCTAAGAGGTTTTTCAAGGGAAATTATATCATGTATGATTTTTACCCACAAGATGTAACTCTGCCATATTGTATTTGGAGGAAAAATAAAATTTAGGGAAGAATAGTCAAGAAAAATGGGTATTAGAGATTATGTCTAACTATACATTGATGTGAATGATCACTCAAACTGGTATTATTTGGATTTTGTTTCCTTAAGAGAATAGAAGACATAGAAAAGTTTTTAATAATTACAGTACCTGATAAGATTTGCACTTCAAAATTTTCTGGAGTGAAGCATGGCTTAGGGAAGGATTGAGGAGAGGTACAGCAACACATTTCAGTAGGAGGGCTATTACTATAGTTTGGAGGAGAGATGGTGACTAGGATTGAAGAGTTGAAATTGAGAGAATAATGAGAAAAAATTTTGAAACAGTATGACAGGATTAGATATTGGTATACCAGAAACCAGTTAGCTGTTTAATTAAGGGACTGATTGCAATATTGTAGGACAGAGATTTCAACCTTCCCTCCTCACTGAGTCATATATATGGTCATATGCAAGGATATAAACAATTGCATATGTACTAGTTATAGATATTTTCCAATTTGGGAATGTAAAATAGCATTTATTGATTTTAACCATATACCCACTACTGTAAGTGCTTTGTCTGAGAGCTTCAGATGCAGAAACTAACTAGTTACTACATTATTAAATTAACAATGCCATTTTATAATAATAGCAACAAATTAATTGGGATCTATCCTCTAACTCCTTGGCTATGTGTCATAATGAGGTTGCTGAAGTCAATGTGATAAAAATGTCCAGGAGAGAGTTGTAGCTCCCAAGTTCTTGCATTCCAGACCTGGCTTTGCAGGTGCTAGCTGTGCAATATTAGGCAAGTTATTTATTATGCTTTGGAGGTCTCATTTTCTTCATATTCCAAAAAAGAAAAGAAACAGAAATAGAATAATTTCACTGGCATCATCTGGTGTTGGCAAGGAGTGGGTTATTACATATAACACATTCAGAAAAGGGTCTGATGCATGTTAACTGCTCAATAAATCATAGCTCTTATAATACTTGGTTCAGGGGAAGATGTGAGGAATCTGAACCAGCACGTCATGGTAAGAATGGAAAGTGGAGTGAAGGTGAGAGATTTTGCAATAGAAGCAGTTGTGTTATTATGCCATAAAATAATAATAATGATATGAATAATATACATCTTATAATCACTAGCAAAATAACCAAAAGTAACTGAAATTAATTTTCTAATGACCCTTATATGTGTATATAATTTTTACTTTCAAATAAAAAAAAAACTAAACTCTCAAAATGCAACTTGCTACTGTGTCAACCCTGTTCCCCCATCCTGTTTTTTTCTTCCCATGAATAAAGCCTTAGTAAACACAATTCATCCTATGAAATTTGCACAAGGTAGAGGTTAAATCAGAAGCAATAAATAATGGTGAGAAAATGACATGACATTGCAGAAGTCCTATAGTTAGGATTGAATCTGAACCTGATTTTCTATTGCTCTGATCTGTGATGCCACATGATTGGGGTCAGAGCCAACAGGTTAGTATAGTTGTATGGATGAAATGCTTGTGTTCCTACTGCAGAAGTTGAACAGTCTGGAATTTGGCTGCATACGGCTGATATCTTCTCCCTAATAAAAGTCTTTCTTTACCACTTTTTGTTAATGGTGGCTGCCACCACATTCCCATGAGCTTCATTAAATATTTACTGAACACATAGTTTACTAAACACATTTCCAGTACTTACAACAGGCAAAGACTTGTTTCTGATTTGGTATAGTTTTGTTTTGTGAAAACCGTCTTCAAACCCTTGGCAGGTTATAAGAAGGAAAGTTTAATTACAATCCAGACTACTTGAGAAACAATAGTCACATGGGGCTATGTGCATATTAAGCAATTAAAATTAACATAAAGAATTTAGGGGGCTGGGATGGTGGCTAAGTGGTAGAGCGCTTGCCTCGCATGCTTGAGGCACTGGGTTCAATCCTCAGCACCACATAAAAATAAATAAAATAAAGATATTGTGTCCATCTACAACTGAAAAAATATTAAAAAAAAAAAAAGAATTTATTCCTGGCCACATTTCAAGGGCTCTGTCCAGTTACTGGGGATGTACAGGATGATGCAGATGTAGAACACACTGCATCATGGCACACACTTGTGTTGCTCAGCACTGCACCAGAACTTCATGGTCATAGTTCTAAAATAGACTAGATATCCATTTGCATTATTTGAAACTTTCCACTTATATGCCTTAAAAATGAGTATGTTAATTTCCTATGGCTACTCTAACAAAATACCACAAATATAGCGACTTCAAACAATAAATGTATTGTCATGTAACATTTTGTTTCATAGCTCAGAACACCCCAAATGGATATCACTGGGTTAAAATTAAGTGTCCCCAGGGTCACATACTTTTCTGGAGGCTTTTTTCCTTGTACTTGCAGATTCTTGAAGCTGGCTGCATTCTTTGACTCATGGCTGACCGTCTTCCTTCATTTTCAAAGCCAGCAAAGTAGAGTCAAATGCTTTTCATAAAGCCATCTCATTAGTTCTCTCTCTCTCTCTTTTAATGTTCACTTTTTTAAAAAGGATATCTTAAGTTGTAGATGGACACAATGCCTTTATTTATTTTCTTATGTGGTTCTGAGGATGGAACCCAGTGCCTCACATGTGCATGGCAAATGCTCTACCACTAAGCTACAATTCCAGCTCCTAGTTCTTTCTCTTTTGCCTCCCTTTTCCACTTAAAAACCTCCTGTGACAACAGCGATGAGCAACTTTATTTCCACCCTTTTCCATGTAACATAACATATTCTCTGGTTTGAGGTCTTAGCACATGGACATCTGGAGTGAGGGAAGGTTATTACTCTACCTACCATGATGAGTAAATATTTTACAAGGTGTGATTTTCCTTGGAGACAGAGACTTTATAAATATATTACACTTAATTCTTCATGTTTCTAGTTTAATAAAATTCTGATTATATAGAACAAAATAATTTAAATAATTAATTATAAGAAAAATAAGATACTAACAATTTATGTTTAATATGTGCCAGGCAGTATAGGCTAAGATTTTAAGAGCTTACATGTATGAATTTATGAATGAATTAGTGAATAGAGACATTACATACAAGGAAGAAAACACAGGGGATAATGAACATAAAAATAGAATTTTTTCCTGGCATGGATACTTACTCAGCTGTGCAATTTTTCTGGAGTTATGTTTGATAAAATTATTTCTAACATCTCTTCCAACTCTTAAAAAATTTTCTTTATGAATTAAGGTAGCAGAAGAGATAAGATTGCAAAACACCATGATATTGAGCAATTCAGAAATGTTCTGTATTACTTCAAAATGAAACAAGACAGTATGTACTAGAAAACAACAGAGAGATGGTTTAATCAGAGACAGCGGAGCACATCTAAATTTTAGTTCCAAGATATACTGTGGGTGAAGAGTTGTGAAATTGGGTAAAAATAGTCAAAACTGAGCCCAGTAACTCTGATGACACTCACTTGGCTATCTCACTGATTGAGGCTGAGGGGAGCATACTGAAGAAGCATGTGTCATACCAGTTAAGTTAGACTGACATTGATTATGCATTCTGCACACATTTAAACAAGTATTCATCTCCCTGCTTTATTTTAGTTCTATGTTTAGAAGGAAAAACAAACAAACAAAAAAGAATACCATTGCCATTAAAAAGAGCAACAGTTTTGTCAAATGCTATCAGACTCTAAGCAATAACCCTTTGCACCTGACAAGGCTCATAAACAACAGATATTTTCTGTACTATACACGTTAGTCTGTGGGTTATGTGGTATCTCATTGAAGGTCATCCCAAAGAGTGATATGAAGGCTGTTTTTCCATAACATTAGGCAAACAGAGGCTTTCCAGATGAAATAATCTGGAGTTTAGGAACTCCAAGGAGCCACAGCTTTCAGATCAAGGTGTTTTAAAGTAATTTATTTTTTTTAAAAGGATGTTGAGCCAGGTGCGGTGGCTCACTCCTGTAATCCCAGCACTTTGGGAGGCTGAGACAGGAGAATCGTGAGTTCAAAGCCAGCCTCAGCAACGGTGAGGCACTAGGCAATTCAGTGAGACCCTGTCTCTAAATAAAACACAAAATAGGGCTGAGGATGTGGCTCAGTGGTTGAGTACCCCTGAGTTCAATCCCTGGTGCCAAAAAAAACAAAAGGATTTGATTTTGAGAATCAATCAGACTCTTAAAAATAGTTGTGTTAATGTTATTCTAAATAGATTAGGAATTTGGCTATGCTGAATACCTTAAACATTCTAACTTAAATGTATGTATTCTCATTTAAAACCTGTGGATTAAATCACACTTATTGTCAATTGGAAATTTTTACTTATGAGAATTGAAAATTATATAAAACTACTAAACCTGTATCTCTATAATTTATTGACCTATTGATTTATCTATCATAGCTGTGATGTTCTGCTTAATGTTGTGTGGCCCATTGAATATACCATACTTATTAACACATCATTATTGTTAGGAGTTTTTTCTCTCATACTAAAAAGATAAAATATGCTTTCCCTCATGTAGATTCTTTGGTTTCTCATGTTTCACTCATTCACTTATTTATTCATCTTTCATATTCTTTAAAGTCTTAATTCCTGGCAATGATAAAAGGTTCATATTCCATTGGAGGTAACAGGAGCCTGATAGAACCGTTGTAATAGAACTGTGTTAAATTCTATGAAAAATATAGATAAAGGATATTATTGAAACAGATTGGAGGGGTTTCTAAATTTTGAGGTAGGGAAGCAGAGGCCAGGATGGTCATTAAAAAGACATTACTTAAAACTGAACCATGACAGACATGAATCATTCGTTGCTCCTTGGTTAATTCACTCATTATCACTCTGTGCCAAAGCAAAAGAAAACAAAGCCATACCTGTTCTCAAGTAATTCAAATTCTATTTGAGAAATAACTTATAAAGAACTAGAATATGAGGGGATTGTTATGATAAAATGTGTGTATGTATGTGTGTGTGTGCGCGTGCGTGAACACGCTCACGTGCGTGTTTGGCACAGTGAGGGGAAGTTGTAGTGTATTGAGATTGGAGAGGGTGATACCAGACAAGAGCAAGGGTATTTCATAAATGGCAGTGTGTGAAATTTTTGGCCAATGTATTTGTCATTTCAGGTAGAGAGCCTTGAAATGCAAGACAGGTAAGGAAGAAAGCTGTGAAGGACTTGTCAGGCTAGAAATTTTAGGCTCTATTCCTTAGGTTATGTGGAAGCCCTGAGTGATTTTGTATACAAGCACTGGACATGTTTTGTATGTGCTTCTACATCTACTGGGCAATTTTGCCCTGCTCTGGGCCCCAAGAAGCAAATCTTTGCATTTGCATCCTTAATGTCTTTTGCCCTTTGACTTTGGCCAAAGAGTAGCAGGAAAACGGACGGCAGGAAAACGGACAGCAGGAGAATGAGATTGAAACTGTTGGTACTCCACCCCATCTTCTTTGTTAGGCTGGCATATCCATTGCATAAGTCCTGCAGATGTTGGCTGCTAAGATTACAGAACATCACAATATTGAGAAATTCAGAAGTGCTCCATATTACTTTAAAATAAACAAGGCAGTATGCACTGGAAGATTAAAGACCGGATATGAAAGCACAGTTCCTTGTATCTGGTCAGTACACATCTAAAAACAAATGGTACTCTAGAACTTTCCAGTTCAGGCTATGGATGAATCTCTCCCAAAACTTATCTTTGGCTAATTTCTTCCTTTATTCTATCTCACTTTTATTTCCTCTTTAAAGTTTATCCTGAGAGAGCCTATCATGTGTGAGGCCCCAAGTTGAATAACCAGACTCCTCCACACCCCCCAAAAAATCACCCTGACGGCATAAATGAATAGGATAAGATTTTCTGACTAAGACTTTGATTCTAAAGAACCCAATTTAATTTGAGCCTGGTAGTATACTTCTGTAATCCTAGTGACTCAAGAGGCTGAGGCAGGAGGATTACATGTTTGAGGACAGATTTAGCAATTTAGCAAGGCTCTGTCTCAAAATAAAAAATAAAAAGCACTGAAGATGTGACTCAGTGATTAAATGCCCCTAAGATCAACCCCCAGTACTCAAAAACAAAAACAAACAACAACAAAACCAAACCACTTTAAGATAATAGTTGCCAGAAATGCTTTTATAGAGCAGACTCTAAAGATTTAATTCTGGAATTGGAACATGCCCCAACTAGATGGCAATGAAGATCCCATCCCCAGTGTTAAGAGGCAAATTAATAGTTTTTTTTTTAATGTTTATAGCAGCACAATTGCTAAGGATAGAAAGATACTTGCTTTTATAGTGTCTTTGGCATTTGAAGGAAAAAGAGTAATGTGGAATTGGGTAGCTATTATTAGAGAGAAATATCTGGCATATTCAGGAGAGTAGATGACTAATTATGAATTTAAAACTAAATGCTAACATCAGAGTTCCACCTTGCAATCTTTCAAGGGATGCTAATCACTTGCAGTTAGAGGCATACCAGGCTGGTAAACGGGTATAGAGCTTAATTGTGAGAATGAAGAATTTCAGAGAAGAGTGAATTTACAACCCAGGCAAAACTGGATGTTATAATAAGATATGCAGGTTTGAGAGAATGGGTGATAAATTACAAATGATTCAGTGGCTTGCGATATCTGTGATGTTTTCAGGTACACAGGGTTTTGAGCATACTGGGACATCCCTTCCAAAGTAATGTTATTGCATCTTGTGCATCAGACCATTAAGAAAGAAGCAAAATGCAGCAAATACTACACTTTAGAAAATATCCATGATTTTGCAAATGATGTAGAAAGTTTCCAGTTTTCAGTGGGGCCATGAACAAGAAAGAGCATGCCAGTTTCCATAGTACAAGTGGTCCTACGATGCAGTTTATGTGATCCAACAGATTCTGTAGTGGTACAGGAATTATCTGCCACATAGAGTCTCCAGCACTCCCCAGTCTCAAAGCTGAGATTCTGAAGTAAGTCCATGCCATCCATCTGCAGCAGAGAACAGCACTGAAAATGCAGATGCTAGAATGCTCCTGGGAGTGAGGAGTAAACGTCTAAGTGGCATTAAATAACCATGAAAAAAGCTGCTTGTCATGAGCTGGGAGCTTGCAGACCCATCAAATCATAAACTTGAGCAGCTTTAGCACAATTACTTGTTAAATGGAAGGGATATATCTTAGATCACCCTGAAACAGATCAAAAGGGCATAAGTAAGCTGGATTGATAAGGACCTCAGACTTCTGTGTCACCAGCATAGTCTGAGCAGATATTATCACAACTCACACTTGTAGCCTCACAGAAAATTCTTAGAACCACCTAGTAGAATAAGAAAATAACCTAATATTGGTCTGTGGGTGGTTTACCTTGGTATGTAATTGTGAAGCAAAATAGACTGCTGTTACAATATATCCCCACTCAGGGGAGCCCTGAAAGACAGGAGTGGTGGCAAGATACCAAGGAAAGATAGGACTGTGGTCAGTGTTACTCATCATGAAATTTTGTTTGGAGAAAAATAAAATGACTTGAAATAAAGATTTGTTGGTTCCCCCACTTTCTGCAGAGGATATGTTCTAAGACCCCCAGGGGATGCTTGAAACCATGGATAGTACAAAACTCTACATCTATTATACTTTTTTCATATATATACATGTATACACAAATTTGATGCCCTTTTCATCTTTTTTTTTTTTTTAAATTGGGTTCCAGCAATTGAACTCAGGGGCACTCGACCACTGAGCCACATCCCCAGCTCTATTTTGTGTTCTATGTAGAGACAGAGTCTCGCTGAGTTGCTTAGCGCCTCACTATTGCTGAGGCTGGCTTTGAACTCGCGATTCTCCTGTCTCAGCCTCCCAAAGTGCTGGGATTACAGGCATGCGCCACCACACCCAGCTGCCCTTTCCATTTTAAGTAAGCACTTCACACACACTGTGTTTTAACTTTTGCGGTTCAAGAAGCAGGAGCTAAAGTAGCACTAATTTCTGTTTCCTTCCTCACAATGTCACAGAATGATTTGTTCTTACTGTAGATCTAAGTATCCTCAGCATAGGACTTTTTTCTTTGCTTAGTTAAGAGCTTTCATCTTTTTACATAAAGGAAGCACTTTAATGGCTTCTCTGGCATATCCAAATTGCCATCTTCATTACTCTTGCACTTTGGGTCCACTATTAAGTAAAATAAGGTTTACTTGAACACAAGCACTGAGATCCTTTGACAGTAGATCTGCTAATGGAGACAACAGTGAAGAAACAGGAATACTGTATATAGCATTGATATTCTGGCAAAAGGGAAGGTTCCCATCCTGGATGAGAAGGAGTGGTGCAGTGTGAGATTTATCAAAATACTCAGAATGGCATTCAATTTATAATTTATGAATTGTTTATTTCTGGAAATAAACAATTTATATTTGTTTATTTTATTTATATTTGTTTATATTATTATATATTTATATTTAATAATTTCAAACCATGGTTAACCACAGGTAATTGAAAATAATGAAAGTAAAACCATATATAAAGGGAGTTTGAATTCAGAATCAATGGTGAAGTTCTCAGCTCATTTGAAGGGAGGAAAATTCTCAGATTAGGGACAATTTGGTCCATGGAAGCAAAACATGAGTGGACATATGGTAATAGAAACAAAGAGCAACTTGCCTTCACATCTCATCACTTGCATCTGGAAGGTAAACCAAGTGAATGCCTGGTGAACAGGTGCAGGACTTAATTGCAGAGCATCTGCTGTCAAAGAGAAACAACCCAACCAAGTGTGGAGCATGACTAGTCTAATAGCTTAGGAACCAGCAACTTTATTAACTGAATGATATCATGAATGGAGTAGCCATGGTGCAGAGGTGGAGACAATCTGTGAACCCAAGATCATGGGCTCTCTTCTCATTGAAATTTATACAGCTAATGCCATGGCTAAATGTCCAACCTATTCAGGAATAAATCCCCATGCTTAGCCTCTAATATGATATTACCCTTTGAGAAAGCAAGGCAGGCACTTGGTAGCAAGTTGATAAAACTGGACCGTTCTCATCCCAATGATGTTAACGATTCATTCCAGGTAGTACTGATATCTATTCAAATATGCATTTGCCTTTTCTATCAGAAAAATCTCAGCATCATTACAAAAGGCTCATGGAGAGACCTATTGCATAGGCTTCCATATAATATCAAATGGGGGCGGGTCAATAAAGGAGACCCCCGCTTAATTGTAAAGGTGGTATTGGAATGGGAATATTGCAGAGGGACCCCTCTGGTTCTATGACACATTAATCCTTTGGCAATTACACACCTGAATAGAGCATGGAAATTGACTTTGAAGGTACAACTTCAGGACCAGCTTGGAGATGAAATCTTGAAATAGGGACATGATCCTTTAGGAATTAGTACATTTATAGTAAACCAGCGGCCTTTTTAGCATGCTGGTTCCTCAATAGATAGAATACATGAGTTCAGAAAGTACAACTTCAGGACCAGCTTGGAGATGAAATCTTGAAATAGGGACATGATCCTTTAGGAATTGGTACATTTATAGTAAACCAGCGGCCTTTTTAGCATGCTGGTTCCTCAATAGATAGAATACATGAGTTCAGAAACTGAGATGGAGGAAGGAGTATCTGAACTTCATCACTCTAAGACCTGGTGGGAAATGTCATATTTCCTGTCTCTTTTTCTTTAGAACTGTGGGTTTATAGGTTCTATTTCTCAGAGCAGAAAATGACACTGCAAGCCTCATATGAAACTTAAAAACATGGATGATACCTGATACCTCACTTTTGTCTGTAGACCAGCAAGCAAAGAAAAGAATTACCATAAAGGCAGTGTTGAATACACTGAGATACTTGAATATGAACTCAGATATTTTAGCATGATTGTTTAAGGAGACAGAGTCTCTGCTACTTGATAGGGATATGAAATAATATTTTGGCATGCAGGTGAATTTTAGGGTCCATCTTGGTACTGCCCAAGATGACTGAATTTAGAAGTACAGCTATCTTTGGGGAAAACACGATAACTAGGAAATCCAACTTCTTATCATACAAGCCACTAGACCATAGAAGTTCTAGGTGAGGGTAGAGAATCTAGAAGTATAGGCAAAGGAGAGGATGAGTATTATTTATAGCTTTGAGACCAACCACGACAGAGGTTGTAATTTATCCTATGAAAGTCTCTCTCACAAGCTTTCTCAGAAATTAAGACCAACCTAAATTCTGAAGGAGCTGAGAACAAATAGGAAAAGCTTATTCTGAGAAGCAAGTGGACCTGAGAATTGCAAGTGGTCAATTTGGCAGAAGCTCTTGGTACCTCTTGAGTTCCCTGTGGCACAGCTGGTGCATGCGTCCCTCCACTTGCTGCAGATCTTGAAAACTGTTCAAATGGACACATTTCTCTGAAGGATTTCCCTAAGATAATTGTAGATACCACCCAGAGACACTGGAGAGGTTAAACTCTTCCCTTTCCAAAGTGTTAGCCTATAGCCACTGACTGACAGTGCAGGCCTTTGATTTTTTTCTGTGAAGGAAAACCTCTGGTTACAATCTGTGCTCTAGAGTTTCCTATGAAACTAGACCTCTCCTGAATCATATTCTTGCCTTAGCTTTTTTATGCTCTACTTAATTTCTTACAGATTTTTGCAAAGAGCATTTCTTCAATAAATCACATGCACAAGACTCCCTTACCTAATGCTCTGCTTCTTGAATCTCTGACCTAATCCAATTGGGTGTAGCAATGGCAGGCTATGTTCCTCTTCTGAACATCACAGTCTCCTCTGGTGCTCATTTCCTATATGTACACCTCTCATGTCAGGCTCTGGTGAAGATCAAATCTCCTTTCCCATCTTAGGAAGACTTGTGATAGTTAGCTTTCCTATTGATAGTCCTTGGAGCTTTACTGTTTCCTTAATTGTTGCTAACATCTTTGAATTTAATCCCTTCAATTAACTTTCTGAATTCCTGTGTTTGCATATGACATTGGTTTCCTGTCACAATTCTGAATGAAAAAGCAGGGTAAAGCTGGGGGTGATAGGATCAGATGTACATTTAGAAAGATCAGTTTGGCAGAACAGTGCAGAAGAGATTGAGAGAAAGGCAAGTCTTGCTGCAAAAATATTGTTTAATAGACTATGGTAATAATTGAGAAAATGATTGAAAAAACCCTTAAACTTCAATATCCATGGAGATAACATGTTAGGGTAAATGTGAATGATAGCTAGGCAGTGAAATTCATTCATTTAAAGATTGAAATGTCTTAACTTCTTAAGAGAACTGGAACCACGTATGGAGCCTTATGATTATTTTTCTACATGTATAAAAAAATTGACTACTATCCTGGAGGAACTTGTAGTTTTAGTAATGAAATGTGTTTTATTATTATTTTTTCTATTTCTTTAAGGAGTGCCTTTGGGAATTTTGTAGTATTGCATTGAACTTTTATATTGAATTGAATTTGCATTGAATTTTTACATTGTAATACGTCTTTTACAACAACTTTGGTTGTTGTTTGGTTTTACTAACAACAACTTTATAACAACTAATGTCGTTGTTATAAAAGACAAAGCAAGGTAGGGCTGGGATTGTGGCTCAGCAGTAGAGTGTTTGCCTTGCATGCGTGAGGCCCTGGGTTCGATCCTCAGCACCACATACAGAGCAATAAAATAAAGACATTGTGTCCATTTACAAAAAAATTTAAAAAAAAAAAGACAAAGCAAGGTAAATGCCATACTAGATTTATAAACAATATCCTGTGAAAGCAATAAAAAAATACACACCAAGGTCTGTGATGAACGTTGGTGAAAAAGTCATTAATAAAAGAGCAAATTGAATTCAACAATACATTAAAAAGCTTATATATCATTATCCAGTGGGATTTATCCTTTGTATGTGGTTTAATCTATGCAAATCACTTGATGTGATACATCACATTAACAGAGTGAGGGACAAAAACAATCATATCAGTTGATAGGGAAAAAGTATTCAACAAAGTTCAATATCTATTCTTGATAAAAAGCCTTAAAGCTTAGATATAAAGTGAAAGCTCCATGACTAATATCGTAAGCAATAGGAGAAACTAAGACTTTCCTCTAAGATTTGTCCAAAGGCATGTATACCCACTCTTGCCTCTTCTGTTTGCATACTATTAGAAGAACTTTCTAGATCAATTAGATTGAATATAGAAAATAAAATGTACTCAAATTGGAAAGGAAGAATCTAAATATCTGTATTTGTACATCACATGAACCTAATGTAGAAAATCTCTCTCTCTCTCTCTCTCTCACACACACACACACACATGCACACATACACAAACTGGTGAAATATAATAAATGAATTCATTAAAATTGAAAAATATAAAAATCAACAAAAATCATGGCATTTCTATATACAAGTAATAGTCTAAAAATAGTATCAAAAAATAAAATATTTAGGGATAAATTTAACTAGGGAGGTAAAAGATTTGTTCACTGAAACCTAAAAAATATTGGTGAACACAAATGATGGGAACACAAATGGAATGGTATCCCAAGCTCATGGTTGGAAATAATTAATATTGCCAATGTACTCGTACTACCCAAAGCAATATAAAAATTCAGTGCAATACTACCAAATTCCCAATGGCATTCCTTATAGAAATAGAAAAAAATACCAAAATTTCTATGTAACCAAAAAGATTCCAAATAGCCATAATAATTTTGAGGAAAAACAGAAACAAAAATAAAAACAAAGTTGGAAACGTCATACTTCATGATTTAAAATTATATTACAGGACTGAGTATGTAGCTCAGGAGCAGAGAACTTGCTTAGTTAGCATGTATGGGTTCCTGAGTTCAATCTCCAGTACTGCCTAAATGCATGCATGCATAAACAAATAAATAAATAATAAATAAATAAATACAATTATATTACAAAGTTATTATAATCAAAACAATATGGTACTGATATAAAAACAGACACATAGAACAGTGAAACAAGAGAGCCCAGAAAGAAATTCAAGCCTATATGGTCAAATAATATTAATTAAGAGAATACTCAATGGGGAAAGGATAGTCTTTTTGATAAGAGATGCTGGGAAATTTGTATTTCCACATGCAAGAAGTGAAATGGAGCCCTTATCTTACATGCTACACAAAATAATCTCAAAAGGGACAAAATATCTACATGTAAGACCTGAAATCATGAGACTGCTTGACAAAAACAAAGGGGAAAAGTTCCATGAGATTTTTCTTGTAATGATTTCTTCAATTTTATGCCAAAACTCAGATTAAAAAAGCAACAATAAATAAATGGATCCACATGCAACTAAAAAAGTTTCTGCATAGGAAAGGAAACAATTTAAAAAGAGAAAAGGCATTCCACAGACAGGAATAAGTATGTGTAAACAGTTTTAATAAAGGATTAATATTCAAGATTTATAGAGATCTCAAGAGCAAGAAAATGCAACTCAATTAAAAAATGGCAAAGGACATGAATAGATATTACTGCAAAGATGATTTAAAAAGCCAACAGGTATATGAAAAGGTGCTGAACATCACTAATATCATCATAATCATCAGGGAAATGTACATCAAAACCACTATGAGATATGACCTAACACCTGTTAGGATAGCTACCCTCCCCCCCCCCAAAAAAAGATAAACAATGTTAGTGAGGTTCTGGAGAAAAGGGAACCCTGTATACTGCTAATACTAACATGTGACCAGTAATCTGTGCTCATGGTATATACCCAAAGGAAATGAAATTAAATATCTGCATCTCCATGTTCATTGTCATGTATCTGCAAGAGCCAAGCTAGCACCATAGAGGTTCCAGTTATCTTAGGAAGTTAAGACTTTTTAATACTTAAAAGAATTTCACTGCCTGTCCATCATTTAAATTTACCTCAAACTGTTATTTCCGTAGATATTGTAGTTTAAGATGTTTTCAATTATTTTCTGGAATACACCCCCCACTCCCAATATTCAGTCTTACAATCTTTCAAGAGGAGGAGATACTGTCATTTGCCACAACAGGGAAGGACCTAGAATATAGTATGCTAAATGAATTAGCTGGACACGGAAAGAAAAATATTGCAACATCTTACTTATATACGGACTCTAAAACTAGTCAAATATACAGAAATACAGAATAAAAAAGTCATGACTAGTGTTGAGGTGAGGAGAGAAAATGGGATAATACAGATCAAAGGATATAAAATAGCAGATATGTGTGAGGAACTATTTAAAAAATCTAATCTACATGAGGAATATAGTTTATATCAACATATTATATTCAAGATTTTAGTTATTTAAGTAGATTATAATTTTTCTTGACACTGTGGGGAGAAATGGATATGAGGATGATGGATATATTAATTTCTCTCTCTCTGGTAACCATTTTGCCATACAACATTATATGTCTTAATACACAATAAAATTTATTTAAAAGAAGAAAAAATAAAATCTAAGACAAAGTGAAAACACATTAAAAAGAATAGCCATTGGTCTAACATTGTAAAATACAGAATTGCCTAATTTCTGTAACTAAATAATGTTTCCAAAGAAATTAGTTATATTATTTAAATATCTCTAAGTAATTTCTTAAAATTACCAGAGGAGTCAGACATGGATACTTAGACATGCATCTCACAGGCTCTGTATTTAATGATCTTAATCATATTCACTATCACTATTAGAGATACTACAAATAAATTGCTATTAAATATAATTCAAGCAGTCCTGAACCTGTGATGGAATTAATGTTTGTATAAACTTTTAACTCATTTTCATTTTTATAGCAGTATTGTAAAGTAACAAAGTATATCTTAAGTATATAGACTTCATAATGATAAATGGTACATACTATCTTACATATCATGTATTCTACATTTGTATGTGTACATATGTGAAAATATATTAAAATTAAGTATAAAAATTTTATGTGAATGTATAGTTTTAGCCCCAATTTTTATTTTGGCAAGATATTCAGAATGAAATCATGAAGTTATGCCTAGTTTTCTGTAAATGAATAGGATGAGCAAGGGTGTGAAAATATAAGAAATGGTTAAGGATGGCCAAGAACAGGGTGCAGGGTGCATGACGGAAAGTGTCTGGAGAGGGTTGTAAATAAATGGCAGCTGGGGCCACTCTGGGGAGGCACTGCTCCTATCCAGGCTGCAGATATGGTTGGAACCTGGAGACTGAACATTGGCAGAGGAGGGTCAGCTACTTGTGAGTTTTCCGATTGGATGAGTGAGTAAAAACAATTTTATTTAGCTAGAAATGTGAGTAGGAGGGAATAACTCAGAAAAGAGCATGAGAAAATAGTCAGAATTCATGGAAGAAGAGCTACTTCAATCCTCGAGCCCATGCTGGAATTTGTTGATTTAAGCAGTGAAGGAATCTAAAGATGCCCTTCTCCACCCTGATTCACAAGCTTCTGCCGAATCTGTGTTAAGCTGCATTCTTAGTTCCTGGTTCTTCTTGTCTTACCACCTTTGATGGCAACCAGAGATAGAGTGTTGGCAAGAGCTGCTCAGGTCAGGCAGGCAGGATTTGAGAGGGTATTACTACATAACAGGCCTTTCATACTCTGTTTCTTCTGTGGTGCATCATAATTTAGGGAATTTTTCTTCTCCCCAGATCACACACTTGCTGCACTTCAGGAATTTGCTTTCTCCTCCCTTAGTTACACATTTTCTCACTGCACTTAAGGAATTTGAGTTCCTTCCCGTCAGTTTGAATCACTCTTTGGCAATACTGGACTCCTTTGTAAAGGCATCTCATTTTATCTCTATTATTTTTGTCTTTAAAAAATTTTTTAAATTTTTTTTATGTGGTGCTGAGGATTAAACCCAGGGCCTTGTGCATGCAAGGCAAGCACTCTGCCAACTGAACTATATCCCAGCCCCTTATTTTTGTCTTGTGTACACAAGTCTAATTTTTCCCCATTCATTTTTTTCTTCTGTTTTATTATTTTTGCTTTCTTTTTTCCAACATCCTGGCTATCTCTTTTTTTTTGGCAGGGGATAACCAGGGTTTAAACTCAGGGGCACTCAACCACTAAGCCACATACCCAGCCCTATTTTGTATTTTATTTAGAGACAGAGTCTCACTGAGTTGCTTAGGGACTTGATTTTCTGAGGCTAGCTTTGAACTTGTGATCCTCCTGCCTCAGCCTGCCCAGCTGCTGGGATTACAGGCATGAGCCACCATCCCTGGCTGCTATGGCCTTTCAGTATAAGCAACATAATTTCATGAAGTATTCCTTGGTGAAGAGAAGGAATTTTGGTTTTAGTTTTCCATTGATAATTGATTAGCTTTACCTCACTGGCTTCTGGCTACTCATTCATTTAATATAGGACAGGACTTAAATGAACTCACTTTACTAACTTTCCTTCACATAACACTTTGACTCTTAGTTTGTCCCAGGTGACCTGCCAGCATATCCATCTGTTATCCCATCAAGTCAGGATTCTACATTTATTGTACTTTATTCAAATAACTTCGTTCATTTATTTATATAATATGTATCTGTTGAACTAATTCTGGCTGTATGCCAGACACCAGGACAAACACAAAGAACTGGGCAGCCAAGGACAGTCCCTTTAAGGGCTCACAGTGTAAGTGAGAATACAAATGAGCATTCACAAGTGTGATCAAAGTAGCTGAAGACAGAGCAGAGATACCATGGGATTAAGAGGAAGAGATCCTTTCAGAAAAAGAGCCTTTAAAGGAGGACTTACACCAAACTTAAAAACACAGGAATTACTTGCAAAGGAAGAATATTCTAGAAAAAGAAAAATCTCACCTTAGAGTGTCTGGATATTAACAAGAACAATAATTTGAAGAAAGGTTCTATTTAGCTGGTGAAGAGATAATGAAGGAAAAAGAAGTACAGAGAGGTGAGTGTATAGCCAGATCTTCTTTTTTTAATAGGACATTCCAAGTCATCTTAAAGTTTTAGACTCTATCCTATGAACATTAAAAAGCCTCTGAAAAGTTTTAAGCAGGGATATGCCCTGGTCATATTTGCATTTTAAGAGTTTTACTATGGATTCATAATGATAAAGAAAATCAAATTAATACATTTTTTATTTCATATTCAACTCAGGAACAGCTATGAATTCTTTATATAAATTGCCCTACTTAAGCCTCACAACAATTATGTTAGTTTCCTAGGGCTGCTACAATTACCACAAAATGAGTGTCTTAAAATAAAAGAAATCTAGTCTCTGACAAATCTGGAGCCTAGAAGGCTGGAATCAGCAGGCCGTGTGCACTGTACAGTCTCCAGGACAGAATCCATCCCTGCCTTTTCCTTGCCTCTGGTGGTTGCTGGCAATCTTGGCACTCCTTGCCTTGTGGGTACACCATTCTAGTCTCTGCTTTATCTTTGCACGACATTTTCCTGAGTCTCACATCATCTTCTTTGTCTCTGCTTCTACAGCAAATTTCCCTCTTATGAAGATGCCAGCCATTGGATCAGGGCTACCCTCATCTAGCATAACCTCATCTTAATTTATTTCATCTGGAAAGATGCTATTTTCAAATAATGTCCCATTTAAGGTCTCGGGGAGACATAAATTTTGAAGTCACCATTTAACCTAGTATAGTAAACTTCAGAGGTCTACCCAGTTGAGAGATGGTGACATAGGCACTATGAAGTTAAGAAATGCATTCAAGGTCAAAGGCCACCATGTAGCAGAGCTGGATTGGAAGGGAAGCCATTGAGTAAACCACTGCAAAACAATGGTGATGGTGGCAGGAGAGATGGGAAGTGTGAATGGTTCCCATAAATATTGTTAGAGTACAATTAATAGAATTTGTTAATAATTTTGATGTGAAGGATCAGTGAATAGAGAAGAGTCAAGAAAACTACCAGCTTTCTTACCTGAATGCCTGGGTAGAAGTTCTAACATTTACATCAAGAGAGCACTGGACAAAGGACAGTTTGGAAAGAAAGGGAAAAATTGAGGACTGATGTGCCTGTGGAACATCTAATTGGAAATGGATAAAATGGTGTAGTACTCAAAAGAAAGGTCTGGACTAAGCCATCAGAAAACCAATTTATTTACTCATTATTCACCAAATATTTATGAATGCCTACCATGTGTCAGTTACTATTACAGGCATCAAGGACACGACTGTGAAAAGATAGGAAAAGTTCCTGCTCTCATGGAAATGCATTCTTGATAAGAGGAACAGACAATAAACAGTTTTGTAGCATAATTCCTATCTGGAATAAATGCTGAGTCGACAATAGAAAGGAGGGATATGAAAGGGAATGATTGGTAGAGATTACCTTCTTCAATTTGGATGGTAAAAGCAGATTTCTCTGAGGAGACACCAAGTAAACTAAGACCTCTATAAGATGAGGAACCAACCTCATGGATGTCAATGTAAAAAACCCAGAGGTAGGCATGACCTGGAAATTTGTATGGTCAGAAAAAAGGCCAGGCTGGGCATGGTGGCACAAGCCTGAAATCCCTGCGGCAGGGGAGGCTGAGGAAGAAGGATGGAAAAGTGTGAGACCAGTCTCAGCAGCTTAGCAAGGCCTTGTCTCAAAATAAAAAATGAAAAAGGGTTGGGATACAGCTCAGTAGTAAAACTCACCTGGGTTCAATCCCTGGTACCAAAAACATAAAAGCCAGAAAAAAGTCAGTGTGGTTGGAGTATAGGGAGTCAAGGAGTGGGCAAAGTAGCATAGGATGCAGCGAGGCATGCCACAGAAGCCCTGAGTGGTGTGTGTGTGTGTCTGTGTGTGTGTCTGTGTGTGTCTGTGTGTGAGTGTGTGTGTCATATTATGTGTCTTTGTGAGAAATATCTTCCAAAGATATACACACACAAAACAAAACAAAACAAAACACACAGTATTGTTTTTTATTTAAACTTTTTAAATTTTTGTTTTATTTATGAAAGATATTGCCCAGGGAGACAGAGCAGAATAAGTCTCATGGAAAAGAGGGAGTCAGACCAGAAGGAAGAAAGTGAAACACTTTCATGTTTCTCCCATTATAACGGAAGTAGTTTTCCTATGGCCAACCAAAGTGTCTTATGCAAAATTGTGTCAATACATATTTAACAACCTGATTTCAAATAGATGAAAGACAATAATAGTAAAGTCAGACCCCCATGTGTGATATTTTTCACCAATAGCCTCAAGGTTTTATTTTTTCCAAGGCTATATTTGCTGTGTGACTTGTTTTTTTTTTTTTCACAGAAGGAATATAGGATAGTTTCTTAACGCTTAACTTGCAAATAGTGTGGCCATGTGACTACTGTGGCCAGTGACACAAGATTGAAGTGACAGTCCCATATGCAAGCATTGCATGCCTCCTTTTTATACACGTGTACTTCTGCTGTCACCATGAGAAGAACATGCCTGAGCTAGACATCCAGGATGATGAGAGATGGGTGAAGGCAGGAGTTCCAGTTGTGGTCTCCAAGCAAAGCAGAGCCCCGCTGCTGACCTGCAGGCATGAAAGCAAGTCAGCATAGAGTAGTTTAAGTCAACCCAGTTGGCCCACAAGCAGGGAAACTATAGCAATTGATTGGTGTTACAGCCATTGAGTTTGAGGATATTTTGGTACAAGTAATAGTTCACTGATGACCAAACTTTAAAGGAGATGACCTAGTTAAACAAACTGGGATAGTATGGAATTGATAGGTAGGTCGGGACAGGGCATGGCAGAGCAGTTAATCATTTCCACATCAAAGTACCCGATACTTCATGAAGGTTCTAAGAATCCAGTAGAATCTGGTAGAAATATTTGCAAGTTTGGCTTAAAAAGGAATAGGCTTTTGAAACATGATTCATTTTATTCCCTGTATAAAATTCTTCAAACTGACCCAGAGTCTTTGCTTGAGGTTTGAGAATCAAGATTTATAATGACATGCAAATTTCATAATAAATGTTGGATTGAATTATTAAAATTATTTAGCATCTTAAACATAGTGAAAATGATTTACTAAGTGTTAAAAGGGAAAAATGTCAAAGCACATATGTTGAAATCAACTAAGAATTGCTAATTTTGATTTTTAAATGTTGAAAAATGTATTTGATACCAATATCAAAAGAACATGCAAAGGTCATGAAAAATATATTAAATAAATGGAAAAGCCTCTGGTGTTAGGATTGTGCAAAGTTGAACTTCAACTTTACTTAACTAGTTGAGGCAGCCTTGAGAATTCATTTTGTAGACCAACAGGGAGTATGATTGACAGCTCAAGTTGCTGGCTTTGAGATCCATTACTTTGATGGGACTGAAGCCATACCTTCCTAGGCTGACCTGCCCAGTGATTGAGTATAGTGGCAGAGAAACTAGGCTGACCTATTTGCTGGAGTAAGGAAACTCTTGGTCAGTAATTTTGGCTCAAGGGCTCTTGAAAATTTTGTCCCGACTTCCTTGGATGGTAGGCAGTCCAGGATGCTCTTGCCCAATCTTCTCTCTCTTGCTCCTTCATTTTGGGCCAGATCAGCACTGTGTTCTGGTTCCCTCCATCCCAAACTTCTCCAGCTCCCTACCTACTTTTGACTACATAGGTGTTTTCTCTAGTTTAATTAATTCCATCTTGGGACCTGCTTCTTGAGAAGCCAGACTGACACACTAACTTCTCTGAGTCTCAGTTTCCTCACATGAAATATGACCTATGCCATGGTATTATAGTACTGTTTAAATGAACCAATTAATTTAAAGCATAAGTGGACAGTGACTGACATTTAGCAAAAGTTGAATTAATTGAATCTTTTTTTCATTGTTTTTATTAATTCTTAAGGTTTTTGTTTTTTATGTCAAAAACATGGAACACATTCACAGACCCTGGACTGAGAACTGTCTGTTCCTAGAGAAATACAGAGATAAAATAAATGAAAAACAAAATAACTAAGAAACAAACCACATGTACATATGGGTATATGTATATAAAAATATAGGGTTAAAATAAATGAAAAAAATAACTAAGAAAAAAATTATATACATATGTATATATTTATGTGTGTGTATATATATGAGATATACATATACAAATATAGGGATAAAATAAATGAAAAGCAAAATAAATAAGAAACAAATCAAGAATATAGTAGTTAAAATCACAATGACATAAAATTATTTGACCTATTAACTCTCTAAAGTAGAAGATAATATTGATTCAGGATTAAGCAACCTGACCTTGGGATTATAAAGCCATTGGAGATTAAGTTATCTTTTTCCTTTTTTTTTTTGGTACCGGGGATTGAATTCAGGGGCACTCGACCACTGAACCACATCCCCAGCCCTATTTTGTGTTTTATTTAGAGACAGGGTCTCACCAAGTTGCTTAGCACCTTGCTGTTGCTGAGGCTGGCTTTGAACTTGCGATTCTCCTGTCTCCGCCTCCCAAAGTGCTGGAATTACAGGCATGTGCCGCCGTGCCCAGCTTTAAGTTATCTTTTAATTGTGGAAAAGACCAACAGTTGAATGCCGAACTCTCTTTTCCCAAATATAAATCAAAATCTCAGGAAGAATTCTAGCAAATACAGCAAAATGTTTTTCCTGGCTTGAATTATCCCAGTAATTGAATACATTCTACATTTTGCTTAGGTTGAGAACACACAGGTAATTAATGGTCTTAATTTGATAATGATTATAATTTTGGAATCATGCTTTATTTAATATTATTTGTCTGAATCTGAAACTGGAGGGCAATTGAAGGAGTAGTTTGCTTTAAAAAAAAAGGGAGGAGGAATAACAGTAAAGTGTAATAAGAGAAAGGGGAGTTCAGAATTGCTTCTTTCTAACTTCAAACATGATTACAATTTTTAAAGAGTAAGGAGGGATTACTATGGGAATTTAGTTTTTCTTTTCCTAGACCTTGTGCCTGGCACATGGATTCTCAGTAAATTTTTTAAAAAATTTAATTATGCCGGAATAGTTCGGAAAGAGGATATGTGATTGAAATCACCTTTACTTAGATCTGCCTTAAAACAGAAGGAGGAATAAGATAAACATTCAAGGTCATTTCCAGATTTAGGAATATTTATGATACCATTTTGGAATGTTTAATCTAACAGTAAATTCCACTTTCTTTGGCAAAGTTCTTTTTGAATGTCTTATTCCAGACGGAGCTAATCAGGTTAACTTCTAATCATGTAATTAGAAATCAAATTAGCTATGGTTGAAAACAGTAGTACGGAAAACTGCTGTATCTGAATGTGATAGCTTTCTTTCTTTTAGTGCCTCATTAATATAAGCCAAACTACAATTCTGGGACATGAAAAGGACCTTGAAATATTGCAGTTTCTTTCAGAATGATTTTGGGTCTCCAGTGAGAACCTCTCAGAGTTTATAAGGGCTCAGGTGTTTTCTCAGAAAACAAAGCAAAACAAATGCTCTTCCTATTAACAACTTCCTCCAGGCAATGCAAAGATCCCTGGTGTAAAGCAATAAAGATAGGGCTAAGTTACTTTGCAAGGCTCCTCTCTTACTCTTCAGAAAGATGTAAAACAGACCCAACTCTGGTGCCAGCTCACTATCTAGAAGTCCTATGGCCTTAGAAAGGCCCTTGACCATGACTTAATTTTCTCTGCAGACTTTAATCAAATTCTAAACCCACAGTAAATACTCAATATTTGCTGAATAAATAATTTTGTGAAATGGGATCAATACCTTTTAAGACTACTACCAAAGATATTTCTTTCTAAAATATAAATTTTATCATAACAAGGTCATGACTTCAAACTTCCCATAGCAGTGGCTGCTATAACAAATTTCCACCAACTTAGTAGCTTAAAAAACAGAAATTTATTCCTACAATTCTGGAGGCCAGAAATCTAAAATCAGTGTCCCTGGGCTAAAATGAAGGTATTGGCAGGGTTGTACTCCCCTAGGAGGGTCTAGAGGAGAATCTTTGATTTTTCTAGCTTTGGGTGGCAACCAACATCCTTTGACTCATGACAATATCATTCCAATCTTGGATGCTGTGGCTAAATTGCTTGTTTTCTATCTGTATCAAGTATCCTTTTGGCTTCCCTTTATAATAATTCAATAAGCTACATTGAGGACCCACCTTGATAATTCAGTATGATCTATCACAATGTCCTTAAATTTAATCATAGTGTCTTTTTTTTTCTTCCTTTTTTGATCACTTAATGCAACATTCAAAAGTTTTAGGTATAAGGATGGAGTTATCTACTGGGGAGGCCATCAGTCAGTCTACTACAGTTTCTTTGTGGGAATTAGTGAGGCTGTGCTAGGTGGAATTCTGAGATAACCCCCAAGATTCTCATCCCCTGATGAGCCTACCTTATAGATAAGCATCCCTTTGAGTGTGAGTGGAGCTGTCATATGACAGATTTCATTCCTGTAATTATATTTTATTAGAGGAAAAATTAATTTTAAAGATGTAGGTAGTGTCTTAAATCAGTTTGTTTGAGTTAATCAAAGCAAAGTTTCTCTGGATGAACCTGACTTAGCCAGACAGGTGCCCTTTAAAAAGAAGAGACTTGAAGCATTAGACTTCTCTTGATGGTCTGGAAGAAGATGGAAACTTCCATGAATTCTAGAAATGACAAGAACTGAATTCTGCCAACATGCTGAATGACTTTGGAAGAGGACTGGGAGTCAGAGGTAGGTGGGAGGTGCCCGCTACCACAGGGAGGGCAGCCTGTGAGGCCCGAGCAGAGCATCCAGCTAAACCGTGGGTGGACTCCCCATCTGTGAAAACTGTGAGGTAATAGACAGGTGATGCTTTAAGCAACTTAATTTGTGGTCAGCAGTATAAAACAGTATTTAGGATATTAATACAAAGTCACTTAGCTTTTTGTGAGACTTAGGTTAGCTAAACTTAGAATTATCTACTGATATGGATACATGTCACTGAATTCGCGGTTCTGCTCTGAATAAGAATGTTACAGAAAGCACCACTGTTGCCTCTCAGCCTCATGGGCCTCTGAATTGACTCATCACAGGATACTTCACTTAGTAGGTACTTGATATATAACCTGTCAACCTAAAGGCAGAGCGTCTGGCTGTTGGAAATCATCACCATGACACTTAAAGGCTCCCACAATCCGATTTCAACCTAATGTTTTTACTCCTCCCTCAGTCCACCTCCCATCCTCCTGACCCATTTGTTAAAATGGCTGGAATACTCATTGATCTCTAAATGCTCACTTAGGTGTTTTCCCCTTATAAAAAACAGCATTTCAGTGGCTTCCTCCAAGAACGCCCTTGATTCCCTTCACCTATTACACTCCCTTTCATTATCTAAAACACAGTTCCAATGGGACCTCTTCAGGAATCCTTCCTACAGATAGAGAAATATTAGCTAAAATTTGTATGCTCAGCCCTCTGTCCACTGGGCCTTTTTCCATGTTTGTATAGCCATTGTATAACACTGTTCTAGATTGTTTTCACTGTACTTACTGCTAACGTGTGGCTATTTTAAGACCCAAAACTACATTTCATTCATGTCTCTTTTTCTCATTGAAGTAGGCATCTGCTGATTAGTTTCCCCAGAGTGAAAGCCTCCTTTCAAAGGATACTCCTTTCTTTTGCCAATAAAATACTTTTCGAGAAATGAGTCTCCATGAGTTTTGTGTAGATCATCATGTTTTCTTGTTCCCTTAAAAGAAAGACAGGTGAACCAATCAGGTGAACCACCATAAAAGGAATGACACATGATCGAAACTGGTTATTCCTACTTTTGAAAAATTGTGCTGAAAGGGAAGAATTCTGTCCTCTTTGGTTGTGAGACTGTGGGGAATGTAAGCCTAGGATTACCTAAAACAATGGGTCAGGCTTTCTGAAGTTTCTGCCACTGAATGAAGCCAGTAGATAGGGCAAAACAGAAACGATAGGAAATCCTGAAGGGTTTAATATTCTGTTCGCATATCCCTGAGACTAGATTTATCCCTGCTCTTTCAGATATGCATTTTTTGGAAGTTTATAAAATCTTGACTTTTGCCCAGGGTAATTGGATTTTTGTACTATTCTGAAAGAGCTCTGCTTGGGGCTGGATGTGTAGCTCAGTGGTAGACTATTTGCCTAGTATGTGTGAAACCCTAGTTCAAGGTCAGTCTCCAGCATTGCAAAAAGAAAAAAAAAAAGGCTCTGTGAACACATCAAACACATCAAGTACATCAGGTATCACACAAGTGCTGCACTTCACAGAAGCCACAGTAGTTATTCAATTATTCAGCCTTGTTCTAAAGATCTTTTTTGAGCAGTGTCTTATTTATCCAAAGAAAAGAAACAAAGAATCCCTGACATAGATAAACTATTACGAGGTTAATTTTAGAACTTTTTTATCTTAGACTTAGTCTTACACACAGCAAACATTCCTAGTAATTCTAAGTTTCTTACACCATCATTACATTCAAAGATAATTAAATGTCTATGATAAATAGGGTTTATCATGGCTAGACTAAGAATCATTTAATTTTTTAGTTGTTGACACCTTTAACTTTGTTGTTATATTTTAATTGCTACCAAAGTATTGATGTTTGTGATCTTTCTTTACCCCATGTTAGCCAAATACTTAACAATTACTAACTTATTGAAAATCTGTAAGTCCTATTCCTTTCTCTTAAAACTTTTGACTTGGGAAGATGAAGACAAAAAATAAGCTGTGGGCTCTCTTTATTTTTGTTTTGGAAAACTTGTTAATAATCACTACCTGAGAAGTAATTTTATAGAAAGTATCACCTTTTATTTAGGATAATTTAAACTTGACAATTTAAAACAAAACATCAGATCTTAGATTATTAAGAAGGTGGACTATTAAAGAACTTTATATATCATTGTATAGTACTGGTCACAACTTTTGCTTGTTATAATTTTTTTTTAAAAATTTCCTTACAATCCCATCAAAACCAATGGAGAACATTTTATGGAATGCTCACATACAGATTCTAATGATACGCAGAGAGTCAATGCCTTATCATTCATATAAAAGGAAAATAGCAATATTGTGAATCCTTCCCCCTAGCCTTGTTATGGAAAAAGCAATTTTCAAGCTCATTTAAATTTCTCATTTGTGGGATGATTTTGTTTTGTTTTCTACTTTAGGGTTACAGGAAGTGCTCAAATTTTAGGTTTTAGAGTCTTTCATAGTACGAGATTCAGGGTATTAAAACTTGGACTGAAGCCAAAAGAAATTGAGAGGAAAATCAATATAATTTTTTGCTGAAAAATGTTTTAAAAACCATCATTTTGAGCTGGGCGCGGTGGCACACACCTGTAATTCCAGCACTTTGGGAGGCTGAGACAGGAGAATCGCGAATTCAAAGCCAGCCTCAGCAACAGCAAGGTACTAAGCAACTCAGTGAGACACTGTCTCTACATAAAACACAAAAAAGGGCTGGGGATGTGGCTCAGTGGTCAAGTGCCCCTGAGTTCAATCTTCGGTATCAAAAAAACAAAACAAAACAAAAAAAACCATCATTTTGGTGAGCTCAACAAGAGCAATCTTTTTTTTTTTTTCTTTCAGGTTCTTATACCAAATAAGTGTAAACAGTGTGTTAATAATTGTATCTTAGGGTTACTTTTTAAATTGCTTTTGTGAGGTTAACATACAAAAAAAAGCTTGAATGTTTCATCTTTTTCAAGACTGTCTTGCTTTAATTACTGATAAAATATAGCCTTAGTAAGCATGATAAAATCTGAATGCTGAAATGACCTTCAAATTTAGATGATTCTTGCTTGTAATGAAATGTTTGTATGTGTGGAGCCCAGATACCTCATGTCTGGGCAAATCTGTAGATTCTCAGATTAACGTGCTTGCTGATGGAAAGTTTTTGAACTGCCAGGCACAAATAACAGTGTCGCAAATTACTTATTCGTGGTAAACCAAAGTCATGTTTATCCAAAATGATTAAATAGCCCTTCCCTGGTCTCATTTAAAAACCAATGTTATTCATACTAAAAAACTTAAAATAACTTACTTTGTTATGAACTGTCCATTAAGGGATATAGAGATATAATATTTAATAAGTGGCGTAGATATAGATGTCTGTTTTGAAGAAATAAAGTGATAGCTTTCCTTCACATCATAAAATCTTTATGAAATAAATATTGCATGCTACAAAAAAAGCAAGATTTATTATTACAATTATAAATCATTTGTATAATTTTGAATCATAGTGATTTCAGACAAGATATTCATCATTACGTTGAAAATATTTATCAATTATTAAACATGTTATATGATATTGCATTAAAATTGAGAAATTGTCCAGTATGAATTAATATACAAGGATATAAGTATAGTTGGTATAAGATCCTCTCTCTAGATGGTATACAACCTTGCATTTTATATTCTCAGAAGATAAAAACTAATCCTCATGTTATAGAAATGCTTATTTAGTCACTTGAAAACAATTCAAATTACTCACAATATTGTCTTAGTTTTGGAATTAAAAGTAAATTTCTTCCATTTTTGCAGATAATGTGCATGTGGAGTGAAAATCGTCTCGTGGAGTGCGTTCTAATACTAAATTTTGATTCAATTCTAAAGAAGTGCTTCTAAGAGCTGGAAATTGCCCACAACTATAAAGAGCAAGGAATAGAACCAAGACAACTTTGAGTCAACGTATTCACTGAGTCATGCTATTCCTGAACTTATGGCTTGGAATTTTGTTTTGAGTATTATCTCATGCTCTTGGCCTCCTTGTTGCTAGCAGCCATCGTTGTGGTTCAGTCATCCTTCAACTTGGCCTGGACTAAAGTAATAGCCCCTTCACTCTTCTCCTAGCCACTCCCCCCCCATCATTCATTCTGGGTCCATTTCACCACTCTTGTAGGGGGATCTTTCAGAACTCCAGCCACGATGTTTAGGGATTCTGATCTCCCAAAGACTAACGTCCAATTCCTTAGTACCATACTCAAAGTTCTTCACAAAAATATTTGGAATTTTCCTTTATGACTCCCACACCACACCTTGCTCTGTTGGTATGTAGACTACATTTTCCTGTCAAAATTTGGTGGTGTACTTGTGGTTTTCCTTAGCCCAGACTGCAGGTCTACTTCTTTGGGGCCCTTCATAAATCTTTCCCTGCTTTCAAATCCAGCTTATACATCACAGCCTGTGTAAAACCATCTTTGAATTTCCCTGTCAGTCATTTTTCTTTTCCATAATCCACAACACTTTAGATTAATTTCAGGGTATTATTACACTTTGATACATATTAGCATTAATTAATCTCCCTATCACAATTATAAATTCTTTCGGGGGAGGGAATGTTTATTTTACTTTCATATTTACACTTTCTCTTGATCTTAGGGACTAACACAAAGCTATATCAGTAGCAGGAGTTCAATACATCTATATATGAAGATCCTAAGATGAGATGGACACACTTAGAAGTGCAAGAAGTCAGAAAATAGGAGGCATCTGAGATCTTTTAACTCTGCTTTCTGATTTCATTTCCCTTTATTTTTTTCACAAGTGAGAATGGATATAATTTGCTTTGTGATTCAGGAAAAATGATTTTCTTCTTACCTCACATTTCTGTTTTATAACCTCAGAGTGTGACTCCGTGAATTTTACATCATAATAAGGGCCAATGAGAGGCACTATAAAAATGTCACAAAGCATATCTTCTCTCACAATGTGTAAGAATACCTAACTTCTAATGCACTCATCTTCCCAATTCAATAACTTTCAAAGTAGAAATGCCACACAAGGTTGAATACTTCAAGTAGAATAAACCTGGCTAATCCCTCCTAAGTGCAAATGAATGCATCAGTCAGATAGAGAATTTCACTCTCAAAATTCTTTACCACACACAAAAGAGGGAGTGGAAAGTAAAGTCATCTCTGGAGATGGAAGCAATTACAGAATGAATGCAAATTTTGTGGGATTTTGCAGTGGATGTAGACTGTTAGTTTCCAAAATGTCGTAATCAATCTCCACTAGGAACTTTTCCAGGAAAAATCAAACATGAGTACATTGCTCAAAACTGAAGCAATCCAAGATTATTTGAGAAAACTGATGATGGCCTGACCTATGATATTGGCCTATGGGAATTGAAATTCAGTGAACATAATTTTCATTCATTCTTATTGTGTTGCAGTCCATGTTTCCTTTTTCCAGATGTTACCCTTGGAAGAACTTCCATGCTTAATAAAATGTATAGTCCATTGTAGTAGGTAAATTTTCCTAAAACAAGAGCTTATAACCCTTTCTTCAAAAACATAAAGAATTTGGGACATTATTGAAATCTAATTTACCGTTACATTTTTTTAAAGAATACAGTTTTTCCAGTTGTAGATGGTTTCTTTCTGGGTTCTATGATATTCTGTTGTTTTTAATGCATATGTATACCCCAATTAATCAATAAATCATTATTGAATAGAAGCCTTTGGAACTTTTCTTACACCACAGTATGTTTATAATAATGTTACCAATTTTCTGTGTATAATTGAATGTGTATGAAGTGCTATGATTTGCTCATTTAAGTGTTCTAAAGATCTCCTGTGTTCTTTTTCTGAATTCTTTTTTTTTTCCTTTGTATATGAACAGAATGCCTTTATTTTACTTATTTTTACGTGGTGCTAAGGATTGAACTAGTGTCTCACACATGCCAAGGAAGTGCCCTGCCACTGAGCTACAGCCCTCGTTTATGCTATAATTTTTCTTTGGTAAAAATTTTGCTAAATAAAGATTATCATCAATTTTGCTCCCAAGCAAATAACTTTAACATATAAATTAAGCTCAGGTTTTTCATATAGGACTTGAAGTTTAATTCTTCTGATATTTATTCAGTATTGTTTCCCTGAGTTTCTAAAGCATATGCTTTAGCTCTAGTTCTGCATATATGCTTAGCAAACTGTATTAGGATTAAATGAGTGAAATCCAAAGAAATTTTATCACAATTCTACAGTCATTTCTAGCTACTGAGTATAGTTCTCCCTTTCTTCCTTTTTTAAAAAGAATTTCTTTCTCTACATTGAACATTCATGCTCAGCAAAAAGATTTGAAATATTAACACTAGTACCAAGTGTGAAGATGATAAATGATATACAAAATCTCCTTCACAGTTTAATATTTGGTCAGACTGACAATACCTATAGGCGAATGCCATCTTTGCTGGTTTAAGGAAACATGGAGGCACTGAGGAAGAAGAGGCAGGCTTTTGGAAATACTTCACAAGAGTATGTGTAAGATGTGAGCCAGGTCTTAGAGCATGAGCAACAGTTCCCAAAGTGCAGAAAATGGTTAGGGTATTTCTGAAAAAAGAAGGAAGGGAAGTAAAGATGCAAAGAAATGAAGGAGAAAGAAATACCTCTGAATTCCAAAGTTCCTCTCTAAGACTTTCATTATGCTCACTTAATTCATAGGGCATTCATTTTTCACCCCATTTTAATTTTATATTTCATTTCAGGTGATTTTTACTAACCTGACTCTTTATTCATTTTGTTACCTCTTTTGCTGTTAAATTTGCTATTGAGCCTATTCAATAAATTTTACAATTTCAAGTACTAAACTTTTTAGTTATAATCTTTCCATTTGGTTATTTTAGAGTTTCAATTTCTCTCCTTAAACAGTCCATCATTTTACTAATTATATTTATCTTTACTTATGAATGCCTAACCCCAATTATAATTATTATTTTAAAGTATTTGTCTGCTAATTCCAATAAATTGATCTGGGTCATCTGTGAGAATGATTCTGCAAACTGTATTTTTAAACTATTATTGTTCACATCTCTGCTTCATTGATTGTGTTATAATTATTTATTCTATTCCAGATCTTGTGAACTAAAGGATGGTGAAGACCAAAGTATGTATTTCTTTGGTTGATTTCTTTCCTCTGACAGTCAGGATGTGGTGTAGTTCAGTAGGATTCCTGCATAAGTTGAGTTGAGCTGCAACTATCACTTTAAATTAGCATGACTTACTGGCTGATGTCAACTGCCTGCTTGGTGATTCAATGCCACTTCAATAGTGATGCTTTCTGTTCAATGTTAGCACGTGACCCAAAGATCACACTTTGTGCCCAGGTCTACAGATCCATTCACACATCTCTTACCTAGACCTCATTTCCCAATTCTAATCTTCTAGACTCTTGATGAAGTACTTAGCACTAAGTCTGTGTATGTTATTACCAAGAGATATTTCTCTTGCCATGTAAGATGAAAAATCAGTTACACTATGTGAGGTTAAACCTAATAAAATGATTTCTCCTTTCTGTTGTTTTTTAGTGCTATCCTGAGTGCAGATGTATAGCAGAATGGTTATTTATTTATGTATTGGCTTGTACCATATATTGAATGAAACCTATGTTCATGAACCAAGCTTATTCTTTTTCCTAGTCTTTACCCAGACATAAGAAAGCCCCAGTATAAGCATAATTTGGCTGAGGGGAATATTCTAGAACCTTGGTGGTGTATTATTCAGGGGCCTCTGTTCTCCTTTTGTGTAGATCTGGATCCATTTGTGCCATCCTAGATGTATCTCTTCTAACAATAAATGGTCCTGTCTGATCTTATGATGGTTACTTATTGTCCTACAGGTAGATCCTTCATCTCTACCAGGTCCTTGTGGCATGCTAAAGACCATTTTTAAAAACTGTTGCTTACTTCTCTACTATAGGCAACATGCATAACCTTTCTCTATAGCTCCTATTGGAACTTACCACACTTCTGGTAATGAGGTTACAAGGAAGAGATAAGGCTGCACAGATAGGGAAATGGGCCCTGGGTAACTTCCTGGGCAGCAGAGCACAAACAGCAGCTGCAGATCTTTGCTGAGAAACTTACAAAAAGATTATTTTTAAATCAGGACCTATGAGACCTTGATTCCATAGAAATTCAGGACATATGTGACCACATGGAGTCTATGGCCTCTTTAAAGAAGAAAAAATGCCTGATCAATATTTTGATTGGATAAACAGATGCATGGATACCTGTGGACACTGAGTGCTTTACCAAGATTGGGCAGGGAGCTGACTTCCTTAAACCTATAGATCCATATAATCCCCTAGACAATAGCCATCTGTGGATGTCCCTCTCTTGGGACCCTTTCCAGCAGCTCTGCTTTCTTTCCTTCTATTACTCTAATAAATCCTGTTACTTCACTCTTACTTTCATGTCTGTGGATTTTATTCTTCAAATCCATAAGAAAAAGAACTCATTTGACATCCACATATTAGGGTCTTGTTGATTCAAATAGCAAGGCATCCTGCACTATAGCCAATGTCTTCTATGCAGTATTTCTTTTTTCTTTTCTTTTCTGTTTTTGAGTAGATGGATGATCAGTTTTTAAATTTTTTATTTGTTCTTTTTAGTATACATGACGGCAGAATGTATATTATACATACATGGTGTATAACTTCATTCTTATGGTTGTACAAGATATGGAGTTACACTGGTCATGTATTCATATATGAACATAGGAAATTTATGTCTAACTTATTCTACTGTCTTTCTTATTCCCACCACATTCTCTTTCCTTCATTCCCATTTGGAATTATCATTTTATCTTATCCACATTTTTTTATTGGTGCATTATGGTTGTACATATGGTACAATTTGTTATTGTAGATTTGTACACACTGTAACAATAAAATTTGGCCAATACCACTCTACACAGTTTTTCATTGTTTTAGGCCCACTAGCACAGTCAATCTTGAATGATAATTGATAAATAAGTAAAAGAAATTTTCCCAAAGGTGGAATATGCTGCCTCCAAAGGCTTATATGATTACCACATTTTTTGTTTTTCTAAAGTGATATTCCAGTGTATCCTATACCATGAAGTCCCCCAAAACCCATAGATATGGCAGAACTCTGAATATTTCTAGGATTTCTTATCATTGGGATCTTGTCTTTTCTTCCTTTCTTTTAGTCAGTAAGTTCTGTCTTGAGAACTCAGATCTGAAAACTAGCTCAAATCTGAAAACATTTATTGAGACAGTTGCCCTCAGTCACCTGTTTAAGTGCCCTTAATTTGTTTTGTTCATATACATGAAGCAACACTCTTTCTGATTACCCACCTATTTATGCCTAATAACATTATTGTGTATTAATTATCTTCATAGGTCTACACATTTCTCATGTCCCCCGGGTGCCACTGTAAACCTTATAATAATTACATGTCCTTCCTTCAGATAGTTAATGACTGCCACTGGCTAATGTTCTTTTGGGATCACCCATTGTTATAAGGAGCTTCTTCTGTAATATCCTCTCCTGCTATTAGTCCTGGCATATTGACAATAGCTACTTCTAATTTCCTCAATTATTCTGATCAGCCATTTCCTAGTGCATTCTTTAGTGTATTATTATTTGGAGCATCTTTTGGACCATTCATAGAATACATTGACTGGTAGTTTCCAGCCTTAGGTGGTATAACTATTCTGGCAGGCTCTCACCTGAGCCTTTTGATATTTCCTGCCAACATCTTCCATGAGTTTGAATATTTCTAACCTTATCTAGTATTAGCTATCTATTTTCCAAAGAGTCCATTTGTTAGTATTATAATCCAGGGTCTTGATCAAGTGCTAAATCACCTCTTCCATTCACAGATTTGTGTTTTGCCCACCCTTTTTCGTTTTACACCCTTAGAACCCTTAGGGTACAATTCCATACACACTCTTCTAGCTCTGCCTGGATATTTTTTCTAAGTTCAATGATTTCTAAATCATAGTGTCTCATTCCTACCTCATCAGGCCTACTTCTTCACAACCATATTATGCTATGATTTAACCTTGGTTATAGAAGAGAGGTGTGTATATGTTTAACACGCAGAGTTTAACTTGGCAAGAGATCTGTATGTCATTCTCAAGCCAGACTGAGCACTAGTCTTTTACTTAGAGGAGTGGGTCACTCCTGCAGACCTAGGGGAATCAGGTGAAGTCAAGGTTTTCATGTATATTGATCCATATATTCCTACCCCAAGCCTAAGGATCCTCTTCCTTTCTGATCAGGAACTTGATCCTGGCATATAAGACTTGTTATGCAGCAAATTAATACTTTATGGAGCACCTGAGTCCTACCTTGATCTGCTTTAATTGGCCCTCCATCTCTGTGAAATAGAGTGTCTTTGTATGCTGTCTCTGACACCTTAAATTGGCAATTTATAATCTTTGGCCTTTTATTATGTTTCTCCAAACGTGTAGCATATTGTACCATTAGGGTTTTCTTTTCCAACATAATGTTATCCAAGTTAATCACCAGTGAAACTTTTAACAATGTAACCAGCATAACATGCCAGTGACTATCAGTAAGTATTCCACCTGCCACCAGTGACAGAGTCCTCGTCCCCAGTGGATAAGTAGGTAATCCAGTTTTAAGATCCCGTTTTAAAGGCTAGATTTTAGGCCCACTTATGAGATCAATGACTTTAAGCCATGTTCTCTGGGTACAAAGAACTCTCAGATGGATAATAGGAAGTATAGATTTACTGAAGAGTACTGAGAGGAACATACCTGTAAAATAATGAGAAGGCAAGTTTGGACAAAGGGAGATGCTTAATTCTGATACAGTTATAACATGGCTTTGGACAATCCCATAGAAAGCTCTGGATTATGGATAAACCTTCAGAGTTGCCCCAAGATTGGGAAAAGGGACATTATATGATAGTTTTCTCCTCTTGAGATGTCCGCTGCTACCCAGGAAGAACAGCATCTTGATGGAAAAGTTCCCTAAAAAGGAGGACTATCTGGAAATTATCTCATTTGTGAGCTTCCAGCACCTAATACTCCCAATAAATTGGGGGAGTGAGTGCCACATTCCTATGGGGTGTGGGAGGAATATACCATAGCTTCCATGATTGATGTTTTGAGCTGGTGCCTTCAAAATTAAGAATGTCTTGTTTTCTCTACAGTAATGTTTTAGCTTTTTCATTGTTGTAAGCAAAATACATGAAAAGAACAACTTAGAAGAGGACAAGTTTATTTGAGGCCATGGTCTTAGAAATCTCAGTCCAAGATGGTTGACTCCACTGATCTGGGCCCAACGTGAGGCAGGACTCCATGGCAGAAGGACCCAGCAGAGGAAAGCTGCTCAGCTTATGGTGGGGCCAGGAAGCAAAGAAAGAGAGGGATGGGGAAGGGGCCATAGGAAAGAAAAATCACTCCAAGGTATCCTCCAATGACCCACCTCATACAGTGACACTCTATATGCTTATAGTTATCACCTAGGCAATTCATTAAACTAAGGTGGACTGATTAGGTTACAGTTTACTTAATCCAATAACTTCACCTCTGAACTTCCCTTTATGAACACAGCAATTTGGGGGAACACTTCATATCCAAACCATAATATTTTGCCCCTGGCTTCCAAAAGCTCATGTCCATCTCACAATACAAAATGCATGTAGTTCATCTCCAACAGTCCTGTGGTCTTAACAGTTTTAGCAATGCCCAAAAGTTCAACATCTCTTTTGAGACTCAAGGCAAACTATCAGCTGGGAGTCCCTGTAAAAATCTCTAGTATACAGTAGCACAGAATAACCATTCTCATTAAGAAAGGAAGGAGTGGGACAGCAAAAGACAGGATGGGGCCAAAACAAGACTGAAACTTAATTGGGCAAACAAGTCCTATAACTCTGTGTATAGCATCTAGGACATATGGCTGTGCAATGTGCTGTCGAAAGGGTTTGTGTAGCCCTATTCCTTTATCCTTTTTGGTTGCGATGTACATGCGCTCTCTTTTAAACTGATCTCCAGGTAGCTAGCAACTTTTCTTGACATACAATCCACATTACTGTCATCTCTTAATTCCTACTTCAGCTTCAGCTTCACAGCTTTGCACATTGCCTTCTCAGGGGTGGTCCAATCCTGACTCTGACTCTACTACACTTTGCTTGACCTCCCAGGCTTTCTATTGAAATTTCAGTGTAAGACTTCATGATCTCTAACTCCAGTATCCTACATTCAAGCCACCAGCTTGCTCAGTACCTGGCCTCCAGGTATCACAGTTGCAGTGGCCTGAGTGCCTGCATGGTTCAACCTGGTTAAACAACTTTCTAGGCCCCCATGTGGGAGCAGGGTGCCCATGATCTTTTCTCAAAGGAATTTTCTCTTCTGTACCATGGAGATTACTGTGGATGCTGTCTTGCAAATTCTTGAGGTGTCCTTGAGGCATCCTTCCTATTGTTTCTACGCAAAATACTTAGTATCTTTTAAGGGGTTGTAATCTTTTCAACAAGTACAACCTCCTTGACCCCAGCTTTACATGCCCTTTTCTGGTAAAATTTTGAGTTTTTAAAATCTGTTCCTTCTACTTTCTGCTCCTATGTCTCAAAGGAAACCTGGCTAAAAGCTGCCAGTAACACCCATGCCACTGATTGAGTGTTGTGCCACATTGAAATTTCCTTCACCAGGTTAATTAATCCCTCACTTTTTAAAATTTAACCTCATACAAACGCTCAGAACATTGGTAAAATGTAAAGAACTTCTCTGCCTGAATATAACACAAATCACCTCCTAGCCAGTTCCCAATAAGTCCTGATTTCCCTCTGAAATCTCATGAGCACAGTCCACATTCCTATTGGAATTCTGGTCTTCTGAGCTCCCACCAGAATTACTCCTTAAACCCCACTTACACTGTCCTAAAGCATTTCCAACTTTCCTTTCTAAACTTTCCAAAGTTCCTCTTGCAAACCAATTCCAAAGGCTTTGAAACACACAGTCACATTAGACATAGAGACAACCCCAATTTCTGTTTGATACCAGTTTCTGTTTTAGTCAACTTTTTTGTCACTGAGACCAAAACATCTGGCAAGAATAACTTAGAGGAGGAAAAGTTTATTTGGGGCTCATAGTTTTAGAGGTTTTAGTTCATAGATGGCCAATTCCAATGCTCTGGGCCAGAGATGTGGTGCACATCATGGCAACAGGGCCCAGGAGAGGTGGAGCTCATGATGAAGTCATGAAACAGAATGAGAGAATGAAAGAGCAAGAGAGGGTGGAGGAAGGGGTCACAGAAAAGAACAATCCTTCCAGGGCATTTAAGTGAACTACCTTATCTAGTCACACCCCACCTGCCTACAGTTATCACCCAGTCCATTGAAACTAGGATGGGCTAATTAGGTTACAGTTCTCACAATTCAATCACTTTACCTCAGAACATTCTTGCAGTAACACAGGAGCTTTGGAGGGATACCTCATATCCAAATTGTAACAAGATAAAGGAATGCCCAAGGAAAAAGATAAACACAAACATTCAAGATTTTGATTCCAACATAAAATTTGAAACCATGGTTTATTTTGAAATCCTTATCTTCAGTAAAGACTATTTTTCCTATCTTACTCTCTTTTGACTTGGGAGATTAATTTGTCATTCTAAAAGAAAATGTTTTTCTTTTTCTTTGTGATATTACTATCTGTCCTGATAATTGAAAAGGTTTGTATTGGAAAATGGTTATAAAAGAGCATAGTGAAACTTCTGATGTGATAAAAAGAAAGATAATATATATCATTATTACTTTCATGAAACAATCTTTCTATCCTGTGACCTTTTAGAGAATTGATGCTTTACAATGAAATTGTAGTTATAAATTTTCTTCCATCAGGAATTTACTCACAGACCAGATGAAACTCAATGAACAGAGAATTTTGGCCTGTGAGCTGGTGAGAAAATAGTACACTTCCAGTATGAATTTCTCCAATGGGATTATTCCACATATGCATGTTGAATTAGCAAGGAGTATAAAATACATTAGAAGTACAGGGAAGTCAAGGTGAAAATTTTCTCCAAATGTCTCATTATTTTCCAAAGAGTATTCCCCAGAAAATAAGCTCTACAAAGTGCTTTGTTCTGAAATGCTTTCATTACCCCAAAAGTACCCTGTTAATCTTATTTTGTGGCTCAAATTTCTTCCCATGGAGAATATTTTAGATACAACTCCTTATAATTCATTAGAATTAGTAGGATATATTTATGCACTTCTGGCTCCTTTTTGTTCTGGAAAATCTTTAGTTGCTCTAGGAAGTCTCCCAATCAATTACTGTAATAATTAAAATGAAATGAAAAGTTGTAGGCTACTGGGTTACTAGTCAGTTACATTCCCAGAATTTTTCTTTCTTTTTTCTTACCTAAAATCTGTGTGATCTAATTAATACCACAGGAGTTCCCATATAATATTGAGGAGGATGATACTGCTTCTGTTTGCTGAATGAAAAATTTGGTTTTGATAGATAGTTTGTCTAAAATAGCACTTGATTTCTTCCTCTTAGTCTTCATCTGCTGTGCCAATCCCTTCAGTATTTCATTAGGACTGGTCAGTGTAACTAGCATGTCAGTAGAATTTATGGTATGTTATTTCTGAGATTAGCTTATAAAATGATTATAGCTTCCATAGTGTGAGTACACTGTCATTCTTTGAGACTGTGGAAAGTCATTTGTCACATTATGAGAACACGCAGGCACTCTACGGAAAGGCTCATATAAGAGAGGTCTGTGATCACCCAATGACTTGTTAGGCTCTGGGTTCTACCAACAATAACAAAATGTGTATGAATCCATTTATTGTTATTTATAGGAAAAACCTGAGCCTGTATACTTTCTAAAAGGGGTTCAGTCTGCAAGTTCAAAGACACGGCAGCAACACTGGTAAAGCCTTCATGATGGGTAGCATCACAATGGAAGGAACATGTGCAAAAGGAGAGATCATTTGGCAAGACAAGAAGCCAGGGCAAGACAGTGAGGAACCAGTAATGACTTCCCACAAGGCTCCATCTCTTAAAGGTACCATCTTCTAACATCACCACACTGAGAACATTGCTCCCAACATTTAAACCCTTGGGAAACACGCTCAAACCATATCCAAGCCATAGTGGAATAGGAATAAGTCTTTCCCCATTGGTGCCTTCAGATAAGACTGCAACCTCATTCAACAGCTTGGCTATAATCTCCCAAGAGTTCCTGAGTCAGAATCACACACCTAAAGTGATACTGCTTCTGATCCATAGAAAGAAATGTTTGTTTTGTTAAGATGCTAAGTTTTGGGGTGATCTGTTACACAGAAGTAGATATCTAATACAATTATTCAGACTAAGCTAATCAGTGCATTCCATTCCTCTTGCCATACTAGGAAGAACAGTGGTGCACATTTAACCTATGCTGATCCATTCAGAATGACTTTTGGAATGTCTGGGGGGAATTGCAGCATATGACCATTCTCCTGTCTCTTGGATGGTTAGGCATGTGTACTGAGTGCTGGAGCCCTTCTGCCAGGATGAGCAAAGCCTGCCTGAGGACAAAGCTTTCATTCTGAAGAGAATTGAGCATAAAGAGTTGTGGAGAAATAGAACTTGATCAAACACGTGAAATTCCATCTTTCTTCTCTTTTTCCTTTTTGGTTCCCAACCAAACTGTTTTATCATTTAAATTTAAATGAACAGATGACTTTATTTTATTTGTTTATTTTTATGTGGTACTAAGGATCAAACCCAGTGTCTCACACAGGCTAGTCAAGCACTCTGACACGGAGCTATAGCCCCAGCCCTTGTTTTATTATTTAAACTAGTTTGATTCATATTTTCTACCGCTTGATACCCCAAAACATCCACAAAACATACCTAGGCAGAGATGATGTCTTTACATCTTAACAAATCTCTTAGATTGTACTGCATTATTAGGCCACAACATGCAATCTGGTAAATGTCTAGGTTTTAGATCTCTAACAAGTGGTCATAGATGTTAACCAGATTAGACAGTTTTTCCCTTGTTCTGAATTAGGCCCTTCTTCTTGAAAGAGGAACTGTTTTTTTTTTAACATGACACTTTTATTCATCTCATTTAGGTTATCTGTTTTTCTCTACTGACTAGTAAATCCTGCTGCCATATGCAAGTCTCTAATTTATGTACCATTCTCAGGTAGAAAAAGTCAGGTCAGTTTGACTGACCCATAGTACCCAAACATACATTTTATTTTCTCTCTTGATGATAACCATTATGGTCTCAATTCTAGTATTATCTTTTAACTGACTTACTCCAGAGCTACTATGGGGTTCAGATGAAAGTGTGCATAGGTTTTTCACATTGTAGTTGCTCAGAAAATGTATGTTATATGAAAGTGCTTTTTCAGTTCATGAGTTCTTTTGGAACATGTAGTTAGAAATTAGCATAATTTGAATATTTTAAAAATTTTATTATACAATAAATATTCACTGTTAAAAAACCTAACAAATTTAGATAAGCAAATTACTCAATTAATTTAAAAAATCTGAAATATAGCCATCAGTGGAAACTTGACTATATAAATTTTGGTGTAAATTTTTTTAGCCTTTTTCTAATAAAAGTATGTGTTCTACACAAAAATGAGCCCATATTATCTAGTTAGGTTTTTATCATTTAAAATTATATTTCCATGTCAACAATAAAAATATGTTAATTTGTTTATTGAGTCTTACATCATTATAATAATTCTAGCACTTTTGTGTCTATTTTTAGGGAAAATAGTGACTCAAGTTCTCTATCATAAACAAAATATTACAAAAGAATGGCTGGAAAAATGACTAAACCAGCTTCGGTTCTGTTGAGACTTGTTTGTTGGAGGGAAGAACTAATATTATTTTCCCTTGCTCAAATAAAAATAGGTGTGGGTGGTTGAAACCTGTGAAGTTTCCATGAACTGAGTCAGAATTAGCAGAAAGTTTCAAGGCAAATTTTATACTTGAGAAAGGCTAAGGTGTATAGAAGACATTTGCTTTTATCCTACACAGCTGCTACTCTTCACATGACGGGTGTGACAACGTGATAGAGATACTCTGAGCACTTAATGTGCCCTTAACAACGTGGGATCCAAAATACGAAGACTATTGCTAGCACTTACAACTTTTTGTGGCGGGGGTCTCTTTCCTTTTCAGAAATCTCTTAGTGCTATTCTGGCTCTGTTTCATTTATGAATTTTTAGGATTGGATTAAGATGCATTTTTATTTTAAAAATACATGGAGAATGAGCTAAGTGTATGTCTTTCATCAATTTATGCTGTACCTTCAGCTATCTACTTTTTGAACATACTAGTTAATTTAAATGGGTTAATGTAACTTAGTATTTTGCAAACTAATTTTAATGAATAATTTTAGTATCAAACATCTTGGTTAAAACCAATACCAAGTTAATGTCAGTTGTGGTAAAATGTTTTAGGGCTTCTAGATGTGGTCACATGAGTTGTGATTTGCTTATTGGCAGGGGTGTAATTCACATAGATTATGACCTGAATAATGAACTAGAGTTGTGTAGTTTGCAACCTGCAAAACTATGTTGATTGTTAGTATACTTATGACTCTTAAACATCTCATGAAGGCAATCAGATAGGCAAAAATCAGTCATACATAGAGAAGGATCATGCTTGTCCATGATAATTTACTTTTAATATACCTTCTGACACCAGAAGTGATTTTCCTGCTATCTTCTGAACTCCACACTTTGAAGGCTTGATGTCACTCGTAGCTCCGAAAAGTATGTTCCTATGTGGAAGGAAGTTTATAAGCTATGGGTTAATAGTTCAGGCAGACATTCACTTTAGACTCAGATGTTCTCAGATTTTCCAAATATTTACTCTTAAAATTATGCTCCTGACTTGTTTGTTGGAATACATTGCTCCCTTATTCCAATAGAAAGTAAGTTCTATGAAGGCATGAATTTTTGTCTATTTTGATCACTGAAAGAGTAAAGCTTTGAATTCAGTGGATGCTCTATAAATACTTGATAAAACAATTAATCAATGAATATTTTGCCCAATTCAACCGGCAGCTGCCCCTACTTCCCAATCAGGTGCCTAGTCCCTCAGTTTCTTCCATTCTCCTTGGCTCTGTATGTTGCCAGCCAACAGACTCACAGCACTGCAGCTCACATCTGCTGCACCAAGTGTTTTAAACATCTTCTTGGCTGGGCCACTACCGGTCACCATTATGGCTTGTTTCTGTGCTATGTTTCCTGAGTTATTTGTAATAAAATTTCAGTGGTCTTTGACTGGCTCTGCTCACTTTATCCAATGTGGAATGAATTTCATCTCTCTGTCCCAGGCCCCATCTCTCAGCTTTTCTCAATTCTGGCCCAACTCACCTCCTAAGGTACTTACTATATTTGAAGCTTGTTGAAGGACAGAGCTTGTGTTGAACTGCATTTGGAAACTGTGTTTTTCAACTCGCAATCTGAAAAGCTTTGCAAAAATAGCTAGGCACTGCTGTCAACCTCATTACCAGACTTTTGCAGGATAGGTACCCAGTTCCTTCCTTTCCTCTGAACCTTAGAAAGTTACTAACATTCTCTGCACCCCAGTTTCCTCAAAAGCAACAGAATTAAATGAGCCAGCATTTGTGGAAGTATATCATTTGGCCCTTGGTACTTAGCAATTATATACAAATTAGTTTCCTTCAGTCTTCCCTTAGGGGGAAACACACAAGCTGGGATTTGTCAAAGGCCTGCCTTAGGTATCAAAGTCCTTCTAGGACAGAGATGTGTATCCATATTTGATCTGCTTGCCCAGGCCTGCCCCATTAGCTCCATCTTGCCTAGCTCCTATTTCCAGTCTGGCACCAACTTTTAACTCCTTACCTTTCCCTTCTCTCTGGTAGCTCTCTGCCTTACTGTACATGCTGGTGTCTGTCTAACTTTTCAAGGAGCAAGCTCTTTGTCCTGCCTTCCAGTGTCTGACATAACTAGCCCAATTCTTTGTCTTTCAGGGTTCCTTTTATTTGACATATAAAAGGTTTATGAAATCCAGTTTACAATAAGAATTTTAAGAGCTGAGAACTTCCTTACCTCCCTCCTCATACATTGAAAATTACACTTAAAGCAATAATACTAATTTTTCCTAAAATAATGGATATCTGTTTGAATTGGGTTGAAGCCCAGGCCTTTCTAAACCTTAGAACACTGATTCACCCAATCTGTTATTCTGGGTCATAACCTTCTATGCTATGCTTGGTCATAACCTTCTTCTATCTCCAAGTATCACTGAGCCTAGCAAATACTTCACACCCATGATGACAGAAGCATTTTATGAGTAGTCCCATTAATCATATAAGCTAAAGAATGTATTATAATTCTGAGTGAGTGACACATTTATGAAAAATGGAAATATGTTCTCTGGTTCCTTTTCTGCTCAACATGCTTAAAAGAAATTTTCACCTAATTCTGTTTTTTTCACATAAAGGCTATGGGAAAGACTATTCTGTTCTAAATTTATTAGATGTGAGGAATGGGCACACCTCAACTATAGTTGCAATACATTGTGTTTAATTTATATTATCTTAAAAATGCTATTGTGCTTGAGATAGACAGTGATCTAGAGAACAAACTCTTAATCATCTCTAATTATCCAGCATCTAGTATAGTGCTCAGGCAGTAATTTCACTTTATGAATAAATTCTTCAGAAATAGTCAATGAGATAAACAATATTAATAACAATGATATATATTTCAAATTATTCAGAATACACTCATACTTTTTAGAATGTAAGACAGTAAGTATTGTTTGGCAGTCTGGCAAGGAACCTGAGAGATGTTCATACATTTTCCTTGTAATTACAGTTAGGAAATTTCTGACTTCCCCTTACCTTTCCACTTCAGAAGGAAGAAACTTCCCAGTAGCTGAATTTTAGTTTCAGATGCTTACCTTCTCTTCCAGGTGATGAAAGGTGAGAGTGGAGATCTTTAGCAGAAGAATTTGAACTCATTAGGTTATGTCTTACATAATCATAGAATTCAGGAACAGAGATCAAAAGGCAGCTAAAAATCTCTAGATGTCAAGAATCCAGACTGGTCTTCTATATGAGAGGGGCGGCCATCAATCTGGGGAGAAAATGTTAGGTTTCTCTATTTTCCTTCTAACACTGAAAAGTGTGTGTGTATGTGTGTGTGTGTGTGTGTGTGCATGTGTGTGTGTGGTTTTCCCTGAGGCAGAGGCCTATAGTGTGTACAAAGCTAAAAGTGTAAGTTATCAAGTTTCACAAATTTCCTTAGCCTAGAAAAGATTTACAGTTTATAAAGGATGCCATCTAAAGGAGTGGCAGGCTGAGGGTTGGTTTCTACTTCCCTCTCCTCCTACTCTTTCTAACATCCTGAAACACTCTATTCTTTCTCAGTCTGCAGGACTGGACTCGCTATTGGCTGTAGGTTTGGAAAACAATACTCTTGTGGTTGGGTCTAATCCACACAGTACATGAAGTTCAGCATGTGTGTCTCTGAGCTCTTTCCTGCACCTGGACACCAAATTATCAGCTACGTCTAGGCTCACCTCTTTTGAGTTTTAATTTTTCTATTCACATTCATTTATTTTTAAAACAGAAACAAATACTATGTTGTTGAAATTAACAAGAAAGTTTGTTTTTTAAAAAAGACGACTATTACCTAGATCAAGATTTTAAAAAATTCTCTGTGTACTATATGCTATATGCTGATTTTTAATACAATATTTGCTCTAGTTTTAAGCATTATTAGGAAGAATATAAGCAGAGAGTATTTATTTTCATCTTTGGATTTAACGTCTTGAAAATAAGCATAGCAGAGTAGGAAATATTTTTATAAGTTTACATAATATTTGATTTACAGGTCTTTGTGATTTATATCTATAGTATATTTATTTATGAAATACGCTCATAATGACAAAGCTTTCAAAGGCATCTTATGTATTACTGTGAAGTATTGTCTTTCCATTTCTCTCCTTCCTGTACCTCACCCTGCCATTTTTGCTTATTCAAAGAGGTGTTTGACTTCCAGTTAGTAAGATATACTTTAGGATAAATGATAAGCATCCCTGCCTTTTCCTTTCATCTATAATTCTTGAAGGTCAAAGAAATAATGTTTGTTCAATAACTTACTGACACCAATTTTGCAAATGTTAACTGACCAAGGGGATTTAGGTGGTTTCATTTTTTATTTCAGCCTTGGCATTTAATTTTGCTTTAGCCTTTGGGCTTTTTGGGATGCTGGAGTTACAAGTGTAGTAGCATAGTTATGGACCTGAGTCAAGTCATTCTAGAGAAAACTATTGGCCATTGTGGAAACTCAAATGAAAAATGATCACATAGTGGGAGTAACAGGAAATACCTCTTACATGACCCTGGATCATGAAGCAGGAAACCAGTTTGCTTTACAGTTGTTCTCAGTCACAATTGAGAGATTTAGACATTTCAGCATAAAGAGGATAACAGGGGCCAGTCATGGTGGCATATACCTGTAATAGGAAGGCTGAGATAGAAGAATCCCAAGTTCAAGGCCAGCCTGAGAAACTTAGCAAGACCTGGTCTCAAAAGTAAACAAATAAATGAATAGATGAATAAATGAATAAATAAAGGCTAGGGATGTAGCTCAGTGGCAGAGTACCCTTGAGTTTATTCCTCAGTACCATGCAACAAAATAAAATAAAAGGACAGTAGGATATTTAAAGAACTGGGTATGATGATACTACTTGAAATTATGGATGTAGGTAAAATCAGACATTCATTCATGCATTTACTTATCCTCATTTATTCACCATTTACAATTGTTTCCCTTTAGTTCTTTCAAGAGCCTTTCCTCTATTGGGAAGATATTTATAGATTAAGGCATAATGTGTGACACTTAGGATATCCATTTTTAGAAGATTCAGTTTCTTAAAAAATATAGTTATTCTCCACTGGTTTCTGCTTTCTCCTGTCCATTTCTTCACCCTTGTATTGGTTAAGCTATTCTAGTATTCTATTCTATTCTATTCTATTCTATTCCATTCCATTCTTCTATTCTTTTTTTTTTTTTTAGTTCCTGATTAGCTACCTGCCTCCAAATTTGTGTCTCTATTCTTCCAGTATTGGGATCTCAGATTGCCACATCTGGAAAGAGAATTCCAGAAATGGCCTTCATTTCTCCAAACATCGTGACCATTCCCACATACTATTTCCTGACAGACCTACAAACATGGCTTGGAACTAAGGGAACAGTAGCATTGAATAGTTGAAGCACAATTATCAAGCCAATCCACACTACACTCTAGAATAAATTGTTCTGAAATCCTCAATTACAGATTTATTACCAAGAATCTTGTACCAGTTAGGCATGGTAGAATGCTCTAGTAATTTTAGCTACTCAGGAGGTTGAGGCAGGAACATAGCTTGAGCCCAACCTGAACAACACAGTGAGACACTGTTTCAAAAAGAATCCAATTTGAGCATATATGATTTCTCCCAGCTCAAGTACAAGAGAACAGTATTTCTGTGGAATGTTAAATGGTCATAGATAGGTTATTCTGATAAATTCAATGACATGAAGGATTATGAAATTAAAGAAATATAAAAGTTTGATTTAATTCAACAATAGGGATAAAGAGGTATGTTGATGGTTGTCTAAGTAATCATGAAATTGGAAAAGATTTACATTCTGACATCAGGATCTCAGAACTCAGTGGTAGAGGTACACCAATACATGAATATAAGTAAAACAATAAAGGATTAGAAAAGTGAACAAAAATATCTGCCATGGAAATATACAATAAGGAGAGAGAAAGTTTAAGATGAATCAGAAAATACTGGAGTAGTTATGGTCATGTTATAGGCAGAGGAAACTATTTGAGTAGAGAAGCTAAAGATTTGTCAACTTCATTTATTTTTTCATTCAACTTTTATTTTTCATGTAATGCGGGCAGTAGAGAAATTGAAAACACACCTCTGCCTATAAGGAACTCTCAACCTGGGAGGTTGGAGACACAGAATCATACCCTGATAAGTGATGTAATAGGAGGGAGTACCTAAGGTACTACACAATCTCCCAGAAATCCAATTTTAAGAAATTGTAATGCCTGAAATTCACAGTCTCTATAGACATCTGATGTTTGATAACAACTCCCAGGTGATCCTGATGAACAAATAGCTTTTGGAATCAGTTTACTGTGAGATGATGAAGCATGAATTTAGAAAGAAGCAGAGATTTTTAAAAGGTGAAGAGATAAGAAGGACAGGGATTTTCTACACAAAAGGAAGAGAATTCCAAATACCAAGGAGGTGTTATTGGCTTAAAGGAACTTCATGAATTTCAGAATGCAAGAAAACAGGGTACATGTTAGGGACTTAAAAGAAATGACTCTGAAGAAGCAGGACGAGTCAGATATTTCTTGCATACCATACTAAAGACTGATCCCCAAAGTGACAGGAATCCTTAAAAGGGTAATGGAGAGGAATGTGGTAAGGGATGCACTATAGAAATGCGTCTAAGCCATTAGAGACCCCGAAAGTCGTTTTTGTTCACTGATGATTTAAATTCTGTGGTTAGAATATTTCACTAAAATGGAGGGAGTTATGTGATTAATATCCTTCTATCATAAGAATTTGTAGTCTTAGGCTTGTTTTGGGTTTTATCACCTTAGTTAGTTTCACCTCTGTGATCCATTTAGTTTAGTGAATCTTGGCTCATCTTTGATAGGAAAGCAACTGAAAAAACAAGCAATCAATCAACCAAAACAATGCTCTGAGGTCCTCTCTTAAGTTTCCTTAGCTATGCAAACAACTCACTAGTTTTGAGTTATAAATATTCCTTCATATCTCTGTGTGTGCTACTTAGAAATCTCTGATCACACACACAAAAACATACAATGAAATTTAATTCTATAATACAGGATATGAACAAGATGTGTGTGCCACAGTGTGGGTGATGAGATGTTTAGTAGGTTCCCCCTTTGCCATGGTGAATCTTACAGGCAGTGCCAGGAGCAAAGCAGACCTATGGTTCAGGTATCTGTCTCATTTAACAGCTGTATCACCTGGGTAAAATACTTTCCTTGAGCCTCAATTTATTGATCTATAAAATGAGAGTGCTAACAGATATTATATCTAAGTTTATTTTTATTTTAACCATGGGTTTCCAGCAATCTAGCAGGAAAAGGCATGGTGATAAAGCAAGGTAAAGGCTTGTGTTCCATCTTGGTATTAGGGTTGTGTTCTCTGGAGTTGGTCAGACCTAGATGTCTGGGATGTTTGCTCCATTACTTAGTAGTTGTAGAAACTGGGATAACTTACCACCCCTGATCATACATTTCATTAACTATTACTATATATTTATAAGAGCAACTATCTCCTATGTAATTACTATATGACAGGAAAAGAGTTAATATTAATTCAAAGCAAATATTATATACAAATGGGGGCTCACAGTATACTCATGAGAAGGTAGCATTTGAGAAGATCCTTGAAGGCAGAAGAGGATCTCTGCAGAATGGAATTTCAAAGGAAGGTGGAACTTACACAACATTTTCGCATGGGTATTAAATAGGATATAAATTATAATAGAATCTTTCACCTTTCATGAGTAATGCTCCCCTGAAGGCAGATTGGTTGAAACTGCTTCTCTGATAAATTCAAAGGAATAAAATGACTTGTTTCACAGTTTCATCAGAAAGCTTTCGTGGACTCACAACGATAATCCAAACACCATGAATACTGGCCCTGATGCCATCCTGTTCCATGGTGGAAGAGAATCCTATATTTGAATCCTGAATGAAGGCCTGTGAGTTAGGGTTCTGGACAGGCATTGAGTAGAGGGGAAACTTGTTCCTGAACAGGCCTTGTTCTCCTTGGGAGGAGCTTCTGGCCCTGACTCCTCTTCATTGGCTTCAGTTTCCCCTGGACACTTGTCTGTGTTCCTCCTTGTATTGGATCCAAACTTTGATTCTGCTACTTTCTATCTTTGTCAGGTTGGATAAGTCACTTAATAAATGTCCTCATTCTCCTCACAAGTAAAAGGGTGATATGATCCCTTTCCACTAATCTATTTTAGTATAAAATGAAAAAACAAATTAAAATGCTTATATACTTCAATTAAATATGACTCAAATGAGGAATATTGATAAAGACTTCTTTCATTTATTTTCAAAGACTGATATATAGACCATTTACTCATTTAAGACACAGGTGAAGAAATTTACTTATTTTGTTTGTTTCAAGCCACAATTATATATATGGACTATTTGCAATGATCAAATTTATTGGAAAATTGTCGATGTTCCACTGCCCATTTTACCATAAAATATAAGAAAATCTGAAGGGTACCTTAGACTACAACCATGTATGTGGAATTCTATTCTAGCATATTCAATTAGAATGCTCTGCCTCTTGAATGTAAAATATATTTCAAATAAACTGCTCTCAATCAGTGTCACTTCAGAAGGATCTCTGTGAAATGCTTACAGTAAACTTATGTCTTTGTGTGATAGGCAGGAAGTATCTACTGGAAGCTTAAATATTAATGGATACCTTTTCCCCATTAGAATATCTTGCTTATTGATCAATTTCCTAGTGCATAGCACAAGGTCTGGCACAAAGAATCCATGTATTCAAGAACTCAACATGCATTGAAACCCAGCATCAAATAAAGCTTGCTACACAATCTTTTCTATGGGGATTAAATTTTCAAATAAACAAATGACCTCAGCACGTGTACTTTAATAATGATGCCATCTCTGTACTTGATATTATTGGACATTTACAACTACAAATAGAATAAAAATTCCCAGTTATTTATAAGATACTTGTCACAAGCTCTTTCCTCAACAACATGATGCACATTCACAACTCTGTCTTCCCTTCATATTTTGCCTTCAGGAAAACTCTTTTTCTTCTTTTATATTTAGCAAATGCTTATCATTGCAAAACCAAGTCAACCATCATCACTTCCATGAAGCCTTAGGTAATGATTTCCTAGCTGCATTCACAGTCCTAAACCATTTTGCAGAAACATATTTCAACACTATATATAGATAGATGAATATTTGTATATATGTATATATGTCTGCCCTCCCATTTGACTGAAAACCTTTAGAATGATGTTTTATTGGTTTACAGATACTAGTGGCTAAACTTGTGTCTGACTTTCTATTTGGTGAAATCCCTTCTTTCCTTCCTTCTAACTAATTAATATCATCTGGAGACATCAAACTAACATACAGAAAGCTGAAGATGGTGCCAGATAAACTATGTGGTTATTAATTATAAGTTTAACAAAGAGAGAAGAGAATGAACTGAAAATTTTTGATCAGGCTTCATGAAATTACTATTCATTCCTGAGATATGGTTAGCATTACAAGTGGAAATAAAAATTAAAGTGATTCCAGGCAAAAGAAAACACAATAAACCTATGTTAGAAACAGAAGTACCTGGCGGTTAAGAAATGGCATGATGACTGGAATGGAGGCTCCTACTTAAGAAAGACTGGATGAGCAAAGGGAGGTGATATATAACTGTTTTGTGAGATGAATTTAGTCAAGGTTCTCCAGAGACACAGAACCAGGAGAAAGAGAGAACCAATACAAACACAACTAACAGAGAAAGCAAGAGAATTATTATAAGGAATTGGCTCACCCAATTATGGAAGTGAGCAACTCCTAAGATTTACAGACAATTTTGTACACTGGAGACTGGGAGAGCTGGTGGTTTAGATCTGGTTCAGGTCTAAGAGCTTGCTAAGCAGTAAGGCCAGTAGTTCGGTTCCTATATGAGTCCAGCAGCCTGGAGACCCAGATGGAGATCATGCTTCAATTCAAGTCCAAAGGCAAAAAAAAAGGTCAATGTCTCAGTTCAAATTTCTTTCTTACTTAGGGGAGGACCAACCCTTTTGTTTTATTCAGACCTTCAATGGATTGAATGAGGTCTTCACATACTACAGAGGACAATGTGCTTTATTTAGTCTATCAATTTAAGTGTTCATTTCATTTCCAAACTAGAAATAATAATTTGGCCAAATAATCAAGTTGACACATACAATTAACCATTACAAGTGGTATAGAGAATATTAATTTCCTACAGCATTAATGAAATTCATCTGTAGAAAAAATATATACTAAAGGACATGTAGGTTTGTAATTAGTGGATTTGGTTTTTTGATGGGGGTCACTCCTGATGACAATGTGGCAACAGGGATAGTGATGAATAGATGGGACATTTGTAGTTCTAGAAATGGTTACCAACATTGAGTACAGTATAGGATATAAAGAGGAAGTGGCAAAATACCCCACAGCAAATGGCCATCATTTAGTCTTTCATCAATAATCAAGTGCTTTGAATTTATGCTCCCTTCCCTTTTTCCGTTTCCAACTCAAAGCTGACTATAAAACACTGTTGGCTGTATAAGGTGTATATGAAAAAATTACATTTAAAAAAACTGATTGATTTGTTTATAAAGTAATAGAACTATGACCATGTGCCAAGGAATCAGAGAGACAATTAAGACCCAGAGTTGCCTCACCCTATTGGGCAGCAGGAAATAATTCTTGCTAATGAACTGACAAGGGTAAGGTCCCAGGGAAAGGGCTGGGTAGGATGGGATGAAGGTGACTGGGTAGGCCAGGAAGGCATTACAAGTTGTGCCTTAGGGAACAGTAAAAGTAGAAACTGGGAAATTCAAAGTTAGTTTTCAATTCCAAAGGGTCAGCACTGGGATTAGCTATTGTGAATTGAGCTGCTATAAACATCGAAGTGGCTGCATCACTGTAGGATGCTGTTTTTCAGTCTTCTGGGTATAGACCAAGGAGTGGCATAGCTGGGTCAAATGGTGGTTCCATTCCAAGTTTTCTAAGGAATCTCCATACTAAAGTAAGTATCTTCTTGCCTATTGTTGGTCCAGGAAATTCTCAAAATTCAAAATGTGAAGGTGTGGTTTCTACTGAATGAGTACCATTTCCACATGACAAAAAATGATAAGTCAAACCATTGCAACTCTAGTTGCAGTCTGTGTAAGTGACAGGGATTTGATTTTATATTATTGTTTTATATTATTCTTTTTATATATTGTTTTTATATTATATATACAGTTTTATATTATTATTATCATGTTATATGATTAGTTTCCCTCACCTGGTGGTAGGAAGTCACTTGGATTGAATGCTAAAAGTTAGGCCCACAGGAGTTGTGTATGCAGGTAGCAGTAAACAAGGATACTACTTGATGTGTCTCCTATCGGATCACTGCGTCTCTGTTGTCTAAAACCTTCATTGCTCCAAGTGAAAAGTTCACATTAATTCCATCTGGAACTGTAGATTTTCCCCAGGTTACCATTATGTGCCACTCCATTTCCTTGTTGTCTACTGTTCTAAATACCTGCCAAACTCTGGACATACCAGATCACTTAGTATTATACTTTGTCCTCCTGCCTCTAGGCCCATGATAATATTATCTCCATCCCTAGTATCATTTAACATCACTATATGAAAACTGAAAGTCAATCATCTACTGTCTTAGGCTGAAACTCTCTTTGCATACTTGCCATTCTTGAGCAGTTAAGTGGGAGAAGAGGAACTGTTAGGAAAGCATCAGTAAAGCTGACTGCCCCCCAAAGGTGCCTGAGTGTGGAGATAAGGACACAGTCCAGCAGTCTCTCCGGACGATGTCAGTGCTTCCTGAAATGGACACGGATTAAGTGTACCCTGAGCATTCACTATTCATAATGTTTTGTTGGGGCTCAGAAAACAATCTCTGTCTTCTAGTCTCTTATCTTTCATTCTCCCTGGAGACAAGCCCTAGAAGCTAGAATTCTTCCTCTCAAGGCAGGTCATGGAAAGCGGAGGCCGTTTGGCCTAAAGCATTGGCCATAAATTCTCTGACCTATCTTGTTTATGAGGCTCATTTCATCAGGAGTCCTTCCCCATTTCCGGGAAGAAGGAATGCTGCACAGAGCGGCCAAGAAAAATTTGGGCAGGCCCAGCCCTACTGCACTAAGCCCACAGCTAGATCACACCCCTTGTGTCTAATCATGTCTCTACATGGAATCAATGCTTGTCAAACCTAACAATAATAATGGATGTTTCTCCCTGGGTCTTTAGGTCTTTGATCAGAGGCCCCCATGTCACATGAAACAATGGTCAAATAAATTTGTTATGGCTTTTTTTTGTTTGTTTGTTAATCTACTACTACTTTATTACAACAGATTCAAATATTGAAACTGGAAGAAAAGTTTGAATTTCTCTCTGCCTTCGTGATTTACAATGAAGAGCTGACACTAGCTATATAAGAAAGCGTATAAATATTGGTAGAAAAATAAGAAGGAATAAAAATGGTGAGAAAAATAAGGGCCAATTGAATGTGCTTGAATCAACTGAAAATACTTCAATGAATGAGATTAAATCTAGTGCAGATGGATCTATTTTATTTCCAATATAATAATTAGCATAAGGATATATGTAGGTGGATATAGAGCATTCAACAGAAACATTTCATGCTAGGATGGCTTCATGAGTTACCTGGCAACTCAAAGGGAGGAAAAGGCTAACATTTTTCACCAGGTTTATTCCATCTTGGTTCATCCAAAGAAGTCTTGATGGCTTCACTGTACTGTACCATGATGAACATCTTGTTTTTCCAGGTGAAATAAGTTACAAAATGAGTAATGACATATGCCGCACTGCTTAATTTGAGGTGTGATTTTTGATGAATGATTCACTGAGTCATCTATGAGGTTTGGCTTAAATAAGACTAAAATTCTATAATATAAGAGATAAAGTAAGATCATAAATTTTCTAGGGTCCCAAGCTCTCCCAAGCATTCTTCAAATTGGAGAGGTGAGTAATTTCCATCCTGAATTGATTCATGAGCCATCCAGGTAACACCTGCTCTGATAGTGATTCTACCTCCATTTGACCTCAATGTCGGGACACTCATCAAACCAGACTACTTCCTTTTCAGACAGTTGCAATTGTTGGAAAGTTCTTCCTTAGCTGAGTACAATTTTCCTTCTCTCTTTATATACTATTATCTAGTTATGTTTTTTGAAGTCTTCTAGAAAGATTATTCCTTTCGATGATCCTGTTATTTAAAATGTACCATCATATTTATTCAGCCTCTCCTGTGTGTGTGTCTATGTGGTACCAGGGATTGAACCCAGGGACACTCTACCACCAAGCCTTTTTTTATTTTTTTCTTTTGAGATAGGATCTTACTAAATTGCTGGCCTTGAACTTGCCAACCTCCTGCCTTGGTTTTCCAAGTTGCTGGGATTACAGGCATGCACTATCATACCTGGCTTCAGTCTCCTTTTTTAAAACCTAAAATACTCATTTCACTCATCCTTTGGTTATGCCTCATATGAGATGGTTGTCAATCTACCCATGAACCTCACTAACTGAGATTTCTCCTCTGGATGGGCTATAGTTTTCTTACATGCCAATACCCAGGAATAAACAACAAATGCAGGTATAGGCTGCCCAGAATAGAGTTCCAGTCTAATACTATATAAGTTCAGGTAATAAGGTATTCAACTGAAAGCATTTTCACTCCAGTTTTGACTGATGCCACTGGACAATGAATTCCACATCCCCAAACAAAATGAGAGACCTACAGTTAGGAGTAGCAAATAAAGCATAGATTTGTGACATGTAGTGGACCACCTAATCCCCATATTCACTCACAAGAAAACAAGTAAACTCCAAGAAAGGCATTAAAGATTAGGAGAGAATTTTTAGAGAGAGTTATATGGTATATATGGACCACAATTTCCCTGTCCCTGAGGAGGGGGTGGGGATTCTTGTACCTCACTTTAAGCCCAGCAAAAGGGCTTTAACTCAGCTCCTGTGAAAGTTTTCCATTTGTCCCTTGGGTCTGAAGAGACACAGTGAAATGATGAAAATAAAGTAATGGAGTTTGTCCTAGATTTTATCAAAGGGGCAGGAAAAGAATTGGCCCAAGTTAAATGAATTTTAAAGAACTATAGGAGATAAAAATAAAGTTACTTTACAATTATACTTTTTGGTTTTTGTATATTTAATTTACTAAGTTGTTTTAAATAAATACAGATATATATATATATATATATATAATATGTGCATATACCCAAGCAAATGTGTGTGTGTGCTTGTTCCACATATGTAAAGGAGAAAAGTTCTGATATAAAAATCATAAGAGCTATAATTTATTGATTTTTTATGTTTTATGAACTGTATTAAACTTTTACAAATATTAGTTATTTTTCATCATCATTTTATGAGACAAAGTTTATAATTCCCACTTTATCAACAAGGAAGCAGCCTCAGGAATATTAAGTAGCTTGCTCAAGATCTGACAGATATTAATTGGCTTAGTTTGAACTCAGATCTGTCTGACTCAGGCCCAAGCTTTTAACCAATGATTTATTTTGCCATTAGTTATACCCAGCACAGACTTTGATAAAAGCAGCTGATTTTCCTGTGAAGATTTTTCCAATGATCAGTGGACATTTAAAAGGAGAGAGAAGATTATTCATAAGATGTTCTATAAGTCAGTTTACTCTAAAAACTTGCATTATCATAATGAATATAGAAGGAACATCTTATGAGATTAGCAGGAACAACAGATTTAATACACAAATATCTTGTTTTCCTCAACTGAAAATGCAAGGCTGCTTCCACCTGCAGACCAAAAGGACAATTGCAGCATTTCTAATTCTACATTGACTTCCTTTCACAGACTAACAGCCAAGGTGGGTAGATCGAGGGTTTCACTCACCTGATCCACAGACGGCTCTAACACCTCAGCCAGGAGGCATGCAAACAGTGGGAGAGTGGAAATTCAGTTAATTGACTAAAACGCTTGCTTAGTGACCTTGCAGAACATACAGCTTGGAAGTTGCAAAGATTATCATGCCATTTCTGCCAGCCTAAGATGCATCTGGGGACTCTGGATGTGTCAGAGAGAATCCAATATACTCCTCTTCTGTCAAATGGCACTGTGAGGATTAAGTTAAATTTAATGTGTCTTTTGGGAGCATACCATGTGCTAGGCAGAATTTTAAGCATGTGGGATGCACTGGTGAACCAAACACTTCTGTTTTCATGAAGCTTAGAAGAGATTATGTATTTGTAAATATTTGTAAACCTTATTGAGCCACACACACGTAGTGATGATTGTACACTGTGTTTATAATAAATTGGGAATCCATGCCTATTTTCAATGAATGTGGCTATGTACTATGATTGGGGGTGGTGCTAGAACTTAAGGCTGCTGTCAGAGTTACCTGGGTGGAGTTCTTCATCTCCTGTCAGTGCCTAGCCCTGTCCACTCATTGGAGAGTAAACTCGAGGATGGGTTCTAGGCCTTCCACTTTTTATTTCTTCCATGTCCCCAGGACCTAGAATAGTATACAGTCAGAGTAAATGTGTGCTGGATAAAAGGAAACTAAACTGTGATTGAGTTGAAAAAGCTAAATATTCAAATCTAGAACACAGCAGAGGGCTCAGCGTGGGCCTGTAATCCCAGCGGCTCGGTAGGCTGAAGCAGGAGGATCTCAAGTTAAAAGCCAGCCTCAGCAACTTAGTGAGGCACTTAGCAAGTCAGCAAGATCCTATCTCTAATAAAAATAAATAAATAAAATTCTTAAATGGACTGGGGATGTGGCTCAGTGGTTAAGAACCCCCAGGTTCAATTCCCAGTAGCAAAAAAAAAAAAAAAAAAGCAGAGGCACCAGAGATTTTTCTAGACAGAAGAGTGATTTATTCTGCATTAGCAACCTCCATCTTTACAGTTCCCCACACATTACCTTTTCCTTACTCATGTCCCACCTAAGTCTTTGCTACTTTGTCCATTTGCATGACTCCATTCTGACATCTTCTTTAATATTTTATCTTCACCCGCAGAAATTAACATTGAAGTATGGTCATATTATTCTCTAAAAGTGGTTATGTTCAATTCATGAGCAGTTCTACTGTTATCTCAATAACCACCCACTCCCAACCACAAACAATGTCTAGGAAATTTTGGGATAAGATATGTAAATGATAGTCTATGATCTTTCTTGTGGAAGAATCTCTGAGTTCCAGAAATACACGTATATATGTGTGTGTTTGCATGAGAGAATGCTCAGTGCATTTTTCTCTTCATTGCTCCTCAGTTAGGCTTTGATATTTGTTTTGGGGATCTGCTATTGGTAATAGAAAAAATATTGATATTTAATTGCAATTCTGATATCACCTTTCCTACAGCTTTATTTGTGATCTGTAGTATATAACTGAAAAGCAATAGCTGGTTTTTCTATTGGTTTTTTGTTTCTTTCTCCGAACCAGTCTCAAGCATGATCATCTGTCTCAGAAGAAGTTTATACTAAGCATATGTAAAACATAGAATCCTGGCCTCCACTCCCAATTTCCTGAATCTGGTTCTCTGGGTCCGGAGCTCCCTGGTCTGTATTTATAACAAGTGGCTTTGGAGATTCCAGTGTTCACTCAAGCTTAAGAACCATTGCCCTGTGGTGCTTAACAGCCAAATCCAGGACTTTCCTGTAATGGGTATGTGTTTTTAGAACTGGTTTCCTCCATCAGATCAATAGAGCATGAACATTTCAAGTTTTAGGGCATAAGGAAAGATTGACTTGGGACTCATCAAACACTGTGTGTGTGTCATAGATGCCTTACATAGATTGATGATTACATTCTTTGAATGCACACTTTACAAACTAAGAATGATTTTTTCTAATTCTAAAGTAAAATAAAACAAAAGGCATATAGGATTGGGGATGTAGCACAGTGGTAGAGAGCTTACCTAGCATGTGTAAGACCTTGAGTTTGACCCCCAGCACTGCACATTAAAATACATACATATATATTTTAAAGAAACTTTTTTGTCCTATTTTTCTTCTTCTTTTTTTTAATTGAAAGAACTCAAATCAGCGTACTACAGTGATACATGCATACCAATGTTTATAGCAGCACAATCCACAAGAGCTTGTCATGGAACCAGCCTAAGTGGTCCCATCAATAGATGAATAGATAAAGAAATTGTGGTATATATATACACAATGGAGTTGTATTTGGCCATTAAGAAGAATGAAATCATGCCACTTGCGAATAAATGGATGAAACTGGAGAATATCATACTAAGTGAAATAAACCAGACTCAGTCAAGAGTCTAATGTTGTCTCTCATATGATGAAGTTAGAGAGAAAAAAGGAATAAGAAAAGGAATCTAGCAAAAAAAGAAGGAAGTACATTAGAAGAGAAGCAGAGGTCCAAGGGGGAGGGAGGAAAGAGGGAAGAATAGATAAATAAAGTTGACCAATTATGCTATGTGCTTGTAGAAATATATCACAATGCACTCCAATTTTATATATAACTATGACACACCAATTGAAATATATAAATGGAAGATCAATAGAGTGCAGGAAGGGGATCAGGAGGAGGGAAGAGGGGAAAGAGAAGGATAGCACTGGGGATGGAAATGGAGAAAACTATTTTATGCACTTATTTATATGTCAGAGTGAACCCCACTATTATGTTTAACTACAATGCACTAAAAGTTCATCTGTAATGCACTCCCCCAAATTAGTGATCACCACTATTAACATTTTTATCCTCATTTATGACAATTATTACTCTTCTATTCTGAATATAGCTTTTAATCTAGATTTTACATTTAATTTTGAATTGTATCATACTTGAATAAAATGAATGAAAGTTAGATATAACAACGTTTTGTCACAAAAGTTTATTATTTTAGTATATTCTTGAAGGATTTTTCTTATCAATACTGATTTTAGCTTTCTAGTCTCTTATCTTGAGCACTATGACCAAATCATTAAGTGGGAAAAAAAGTAATCCCTTTGTGAGTTGTTACCAAAATAATTATCTCAGCAACTGATTCTTTTTAGAGTAATGATCTCTATGGAAGCCTTTCCTTTGTCCTTTCTTCTTTTTCTTTCTTTTATTCTTTTCCTCTTTCTTGTTTTTTCTTCCATTAAGAACTATATGAAATATGTATTCTACTATTATCACTCAATGTTATTTTAGTATAGAGAAATCTAAAATGATATATGATGTTTTTTAAAGTATTTTAAAATTACTAATGGCTACAGGGCTTTTATACCCATTTAAGTCTACTCACTCAAGTGTAGGTGAAACTCCAGATGCCTCTTCTGTTATCAAAAATAACTATTTTCCCAAATACAAATAGGTTTTTTTTTCCTTTTCATTAGACACATTTTTCAAACATTGGTCCATGGGAAAAAAGTAATAACATAAGAAATTCTTGGCCATGTTAACATTTACCATTTAGGTATTATGATCAGATACACTTTTAAAAACATTTTGCTAGATAATCTTTTAATGAGAATTGTAACAGAAAAGAAGTTATTTTTGCAACTGACTTTTTGAAAACAAATAACTGACTTAATTAAAAATACTGGATATGATGCCCTCTTTTGCAACATTAATTAATACATGAACAAATACATGATTTGTCTAAGATATTTGAAAGAGAAAAAAATCCTGATTTTTTTCAGTATTTCTCAATCAGAATTTATTCCCTAACCTTTCAAAGAGTGAGTTGAGAGGTATGACTCAAATGGAGAAGAGTGAATGGGAGAATGAGTGCAAGAGAACAAGAGAGAGGCTATCTTCTGCCTGCTTTAACTAGCTTTTGGTAACAATTCCGATAACACCTTTCCTTTCTGAGACTCACAGCTTCACAAAATAGCTGATTTTGAAATGTTTCTAAAGAACTGATTCATGAATGAAAAGAAAATATGCATTCAACACATAAACTTTACCACAATTCTGCATATCAAACAGATTACTAACTTCAAAAAGATATGAAAAGTGAGAGAAAGCCTGAATTATAGAAAAGTCAAATATTTTTGGTGAAAAAATAGAATTAATAAAAATCAACAAAGACATACATAGCACAACAGCATTATATATTAACCCATGAAGAGGAAAAGTAGTGGTCATTTCAAAGGCCTATTTATCAGATCAAAAGGACATTCAAAACCCTCTCTGCTAGCTCTTTGGAAATACATAATATATTGTTAACTATAGCTATCCTATTGTACAACAGAATATTAGAACATATTCCTACCATCTGTAACTTTATACTCATTACATTTCCTAGTCCCTGGTAACCACCATTCTACTTTATACTTCTTCAAGGTCAACCTCTTTCAGATTGCATTCAAACATGTGAAGTAAGAACATGGGGTATTTGTCTTTCTGTGCCTGGTTTATTTCACTTAACACAGTGACCTCTAGTCTCCTCCATGTTGCTGCAAACGACAGGATGACTAGTGTTTCTTTGTGTACAAGTATCACATCTTATCCATTCATCAGCTGAGGGACCTGTACATTATTTCCATTTCTTGCTTGTAGTGAGTAGAACCCCAATAGATAAGAGAGTGTGCCTATGCTTTCAACATAATGATTTGGTTTTCCCTGGAAAGATACCCAGTACTGAGCTCACTGGAATATATAGTTCTATTTTTAGTTTTTTGAGGAACCTCATACTGTTTTCTGTAATGACAGTAATAATTTATAGATGAACACTTGAATCCAGACAGCTCTGGGTGTAAAATTTTGCTCTGAAGCTTTACAGACAGAGAGGTTTGGGGCGCAGTTTCTGTAAAATGGAGGAATTAATATCTTCTTCATAAGATGCTTATGGAGATTAAATGATATCATGTCTGTAAATCATTTAGAATAGCTTCACTAGTATGTTTAAAAATTAAGGCAACAGTAAACTACTGAAAACACACACACACACACACACACACACCCTTAAGAAAAACATATTTTATATTAAGGAAGCATTGTAAAAACTTTTGCATTTTTTGTTTGTTGTAGATCTATTGTGTTTTAAAATAAAAACTAGTTTTATGTTCCATTTTACTTTGCTTTGTTCTTTCACATGTGTGTGCTAATTTTTCCCTTCAATTTATAAAACATCTGGAAATAACTCATACTGTACCCCATAAATATGCATAAATATTATGTGTCAATTGAAAATTTAAGTATTTTATATGCACAGTTTTTTCCCAGCTTCTGATGCTAAAAGGTTGTGATCCTTTCTTTGCTTGCTACCTGGGTGCTAGAAATCCTTCATGGAGCTTTTTTGCCCAACACTTTGGAATGCAAACTCCCTTGAGCAAGCACTTGTTTAGCATAATTTCACCTGTGTCCTGTCTAAGGGAGTCAGCGAATATTAAAATAGTCCTAACAATAAAATAGCACTCAGTCAACTGTGCAACCTTCTTCTGAGGGGGAGGAGAATAGCTCACTTTCCCTGAAGGTCCTGAGAAAGATCAGTTTATAGGCCCCACTGTGAGGTAGAACCTGCCTCCTTTCCTCCATCTTGGTACTGGCACATGCCTCTGGTGACCATCACTTTGCATCAGCTCAGCTGGGGCAGGAATGTTACCAGGGCTCCCTCTCTCCCCCACCCAAAATGTACACAGTCCTTTTGCTGACCTGGCTTGTGATTGGAGGCCGGTTGCTTCGGATAATGACCTCCAGGACCCCTCTGTCGGTTACAGCCTGTTTGTATTATTCTTAATGAAACTTAAGGCACCTGCAGTGGGGTGTGAAGAAAAGTAAAAGACCTGCATTTTCTCATCTACAGGTACCAGAAGCGGAAGGCCAATAGCATTCCAGCTACCTGAGTAGGCCCAGAGCTGGCATCTGCCCATGTGTCCCTTCCGGACAGGATGTTCACCACCATGAAGGATCTTCTTCAGTACGTCGCCTGTTTCTTTGCCTTTTTCTCCACTGGTTTTTTGATTGTGGCCACCTGGACAGACTGTTGGATGGTAAATGCTGATGATTCCCTGGAGGTAAGAAGTCTGTACCTTCTTTTTTGACCCCTATTGTGAATTTCCTTCCAGTGCCATGCCATATGTAAACCTCAGTATTCTTCCTAGGATTGATAACAGCAACGATAGCCATTGTGGGCTGAATTATGACTTATTAAATCTTTACATTATTAGCTCATTTAATCTTCACATTAATCTTCAAGGTAAACACAGCTGTCATCCCATTTTACAGATGAAGTAACTTCATAGTCCCTCTTTTTCATAAGGTGAGATTCAATAAAGTGTAATTCCATAATTTCTGACAAAGTCCTCCAGAAATTCTCCTCTTCCATTGCTACATACACAAACTGAACAATGTCCCAGTAACAGCCTTTTTGTTAAACTTGATGACAGCATTAAGAGAACTTGATAGATTTTCTAAAGTAGTGCCAATAATCCAAGACATCAAGTCGTCCACCTCAATGCATATAAAACCTACCCACTTAGTAGACAATAGGAAAATGTTATTTTAATGAATTTCCAAGCAGAAGAAAACATTCCAAAGGAAAGTTTTCCACAGGGGACTTAGAAAACATCCTTTCTTAAAATGAGAACTGTTATGCAAGAGATGAATGAGTAAGTCCACATTTGAGGATTTTATTTTGCTCACTGAAGAAGCTCAAAAAGAAGTACATTTGAAGTTCAAAACTATTTTCTATAGCCATAGGAATCTGAGAGTGGTAGAATTGAGCAACAGCCTAATCTTTGGCATCAGCAGCTATTCATTAGTAAGCTTTAGGAAAGTGTGGGTAAGAAAAATAAACAATGTACTGAGAACTAAAGAATGTACAGCGACGCAATTTGCCCTTTAATGAACATCCTGAAGGGAAGAATTTATCCTAACAAATGCTGTACTGCCACCTCTACAAAGTTTAGGAAAGATACTAGAGAGCAAGTTTGTATGTTTTTTTCTTCTAATTTTATATATTAGACTTTCAAGTTGGACTTAGCAATGGAAAGTAATTATCTTTCTATTTTGGCGTGCATTGCTTTTGCTGTTTATTTGTTCTTGCTTTAATTTTCTTCTGACATCTACATGACATTTCAAAACCAGTGGAGTTATAAATAACTTCTTAGTGCTAGAAAATTATATTTCTAAAAAACGGTGATAGAATTGAACTACCATAAAGGATGTCTCCTTTAAAGTGGGTCCAGTGATATATTTTATCTGGCAGTGAATGAAAAATAAAGGCCCTTTAAACAGTGCTTGGGGAAAAGTGCAGATAAAACATTCTGCTGCCATTAGTTTGCCATTATCCAGACTGCCAATAGTAAGTGATCAACAGAGAAATATGCTGGACTTGAGCATACTTACAACTGTGCTTTTACAAATTATTTTAAAATATACAAAATCACATCCAAAGACATCATGAAAATATTTCCTGAAACAATTTGAAAGGCTTTCTGCTTAAGGTGACAGGGTTTCTAAGCTTACTTATTAAAAAAATTGAGTTTTAGGCAGGGGAAGAGTCAAGACTTGTCAGAGAAAGATTGGGAGTCCTGGGTTTTAAAGGCCTTCTTCCTTTGATTTCAGTCCATCCAACCAATTTACCATCTTCCTTGTATGAGAACTCATCTAATTAAAATGAATAGAATAAACAGTCCACGTCATTTACCTCAAGTAAATCCTCACTAACCTTGGACAAGAGTTAGTGAGTATTTCATAGCTCTCTCTTACCATAAATCAAAGATAAAAAAAAAAGTCTATATGAAAAGAAGAGCCCTGTTTCAAGTGAGGCCCCCTTCTCTTTCAATAATTTATTTTCAATATTTTTGAAGGGACAGAAATCTCTCATAATAACCATTCCTTCAATGGGCCAGTATACAAAATCATCATTTTACTCATGTATTTTGAAAGTTCTGATTCTTACTGACTCAATTACACCACTCTCTCTCTCTTTTATATATCACTGTTGGTCCATACTAACAGCTCACTTTAAGGCAACTGTTAGACAAAAAGAGAACACAATAAAAATGTTAAGGAAGAAAAGAATCATGCCCATGAAAATGTGAAGAGAAGTATTGAACAGTCACAGCTTTGTTAATATTTTAAAATGATATAATCATGAGAGTTAGAAAATGGGTTTTATGTTTCAATTCAACTTACAAATATATAAAGCATATGTCATATGAAAGTTACTGGGCTAATCCTACCAGGGAAGGCAAAGAAAAAGCAAGAATGGGGTCCTGCCTTCCCACAGTGTACATTGAAGGTGGAAAAGAAAGCACATGGAACTATAATAAAAGACATAGGTTAATTCATATTTTGAGAAAGAAATGAACAAAGTAATACTGGAATAGATATGATAGTGCGATTATTTCCTATTAGGAACGCTAAAGCATGTCTCATCAAAGAAGAGGTTTTGAGCAAGGGCTCCCAAAGATGCAAAGGATTTCAAAAGGTAGAAATGGCAGCAGGGGCCTTCTAGATGAGAGGACAATATGGCAAAAATACAGAGTGAGGAAAGCTCAAGGCTCGTTAGAGGATTAAGATGAGTAACATGAAGCAAGGGGCTGAAAGAGCTCAAATATTCTTTGGTCTTACTACAGTGTATGTGCCTTGAAGAGTGAAGTTCTTTGAATTAAATGTTAGAACAATAAAAAGAAAAGGCACCCAGGATTGTGCTGTGCACAGCCCTAAATCAGGGATCCAAGGCCCTAAGCTAAAATCCTGCTCTTACAGTTCTCAATTCAATCATGTTTCTGGAAAGACCAATGTGGTGAAGAGAATTTGGGCCTGAGATTTTTCAAGGCTATGTTCCCATCTTAACCGGTACTAACTGCCTTTCGACTATGGTGAGCTCTTGTCTGTGGCTCCTGACTGCGGTTCATTGTGGCTCATTCTCCTTAATTATAAAGTTAAACTCGGTTGTTCTGAGGGTTCTTTTTAGTCTTTATTATCTTTAACGTCAGACGCCCTGACTCTGTCTGCAACCACAGAGAGATGGCCGGTCACTGGACAACTGATTCCAGAACTTCTCTAGATACTTCTGTTAGGAGCTTAATGGGAATATTTTCTGTTTCCCTGTTGCTCTACACACCGTTCCTCCAGCTGTTTTTTCTCCCTTCCTCCCATTTTAAATTTTTTTTCCCTTCCTTTCTTTCTTCTTTTCCTCTTCTTTCCTTTACCTTTTCTCCTTCCCTCCTCTTTCTGTTCCTACTTCTTTTCCTCTCCTTTCTCTGTTATCTTTTTATCCCTTTCTCCTTCATTTTCTAATCCCTCCTTTCTCTGCCACTCACTACAGTCCATCTTCTTTCATTCTACAAATACCCCTTAACTTCTGCCATATAGTTGGAACTATAACAGGGACAAAATTATGGGACTTGGAACATCTTTAGGTTACACCCAGTGTAGTGAAGGACAAAGACAGGTGAACTGATAGTTACAGTACAGTGTGGCAAGTCCTGTGATAATGAATAACCCTGAGTGGGCAGCTCGCTCAGTCTTTGAGTATCAGTAAATTGTGCTCAGAAGAAAAATATCTACACTAGGACTTGAAAACCGGAAGAATGTGCCAGGAGTAGATAGAGGGTGTTCTAATCAAAACAAATGGTATACATAGAGATCCAGATACAAAAGCACTATATTTTTGTGGGATTTCAGCATGGTAAGGGTTTCTAGAGTAGAGAGGAAAATACAGAGTCTGGGTCATCAAGGGTTGTATGTAGCATGTAAAATATAGATCTTATTCTGCAAACAAGGGTGTTTCATTGTAAGCAAATGTATATGTGCATTTTAGAGAGATAAATCATGCTTTTACTTGTGAGGAACGATTGGAAGGAATAAAGTGAAATATGAGTAGACTATTTAGGAAACTTTTGCCACCGACCAGGAGAAAAAGAGTGATGATTTGAACTATAGCGGCAACAGGCACAGAAAGATATGTAAAGATATGAGAAACTCTAGAGGGCTCAAATTGGTGGGATTGAAAATTGACTGCATATGGGAAAGAGATGATGAAGAGAGAGGCTTCAATGTTGAATCCACCTTACCACTTTGGGACAATTGGAGGGGTCATAGAATCACTTACCTAGAGTGTAAGTGAGGGAAATTAGTTGCAATACCAAAATAATCATGAGAAATATTCCTGGATCATGTCTGATTTTTTTCTAGCATAGTTTATCATACAATATCTGGAGGCAGAAACACATTTTTCAAGGCTATGTTTTTTTTTTGTGTATGTGATTATTATCCACATTTTTCATTGGTGTATTATAGTTGTACATATTGATGGGATTTGTTACATAGTTGTAAAAAAAAAAACCAATATACCGGCCTAATGTGGCCAGTATCATTCACCAACATTTTCCCCCTCCCTCCCTCCCGTCTCTTTGTCTTGTTTCTCTGTTGAAAGCCCCTAGATTTTTAGGAGATCCACCCTTTCACCTTTGTTTTCCTTTTTCTTCTCTAGCTTTGACATATAAGAGAAAACATATAACCCTTAACCTTCTGAACTTGACATATTTCCCTAACAGGATGGTCTCTAATTCCATCCATTTTCCTGAAAATGCCATAATTTCATTTTTCTTTATGGATGAATAAAACTTCATTGTGTATATATATTACATTTTCTTTATCCATTCATCTGTTGGTGGACATCTGGGCTAGAGAAACACAGTTCTTTACAGTGAGTAAGAATGCAGGGTTAGACTTGACATCAGAGGGGACTGAGGTTAAATCCCACTTTCCCAGGTGATTTTTAAATTGCTACAAACCAAATTTCCTCTTCTGAAAAGGGAAAATGATAATACACATCATAAATTGCTCATGAGGATTAAGTAAGCTTGTCTATCTAAATCATTTATCACAGCACCAGGAACAAACAATTAGCCAATACACGTTGGCTGTATTATGATTGATTTGCAGTTCCTTGCTTTTTGTTCTGGAGGAGGAGATGACATTTTGTATAATATTCACTGAACAGAGAGTGATGAGATTTAAGTTTGAGTCCTATTTCCCCTATTGATCCTCTTGAAGAAATTTTGTGTATTTCTCTGATCTGTGGTTTGCCCATCTTGATATTTTTAGCTGTTTTACTATTATCTAACTGGAATAATACTACAGATCATGGAGTCCAGTAGCAAAGGTTATCTATCATATGTTCACATTTAACAAAGAAAATAAAAAATTGTTAACATGCTAACCATATTATAAGGTATGTAATTATTAATTACATGGAAATCAAAAAATACGTCCTTCACAAAGTTCCTGGCTTCTCCATTATCAGAAAGAAAAAGTGTTTATACAAGGTGATTCCCTTTTTATTTAATTTTTTGCTAATTATTTTCTGTGAAAATACAGAAAACACTGCTATACACCAAACACTGCTATGATTAAAATTTTATTACTTCAAAAGAAGGTTGATCACATTGGAATTTATTTTACCCTCATAGTCAGGTTCTCTTTTGGGATTTCTGTTTGCATTAATGATCTTATAATTTTTTCAGTATGGGCTCTGATTGTATACATACTAGTTTTACTTTAAATTGATTTCAAACTTTTCCACCAGATGTTGGAGACTTCAAATACTCTCTTACTCAGCTCACGATTTTCTACAGCACCTAGCACTAATGTCCACCTATAGAACCTCATGATGCGTTTGTGCCTATGAATTACAATTGACACTTGGCATATTTTTGAAAAAATAAATAAATGAATAAAATATAATGAGATGATCTTTGAAAATCTCACATTAAATCCTAAATTAGAAGTATCTCTGTAGAGAAACAACCACGTTTTAAAAAAGAACAAGATCTTATATCTTGCTACAATCTAAATTTTTCAATATATATATTTGGTTTATATTTTTAATAAGATAGGAATAAAAATCTAATCCTTTGAGATGTCTGATAAGGTTGGTGAAAAGTGTATTCCAACTAGATAATAATGTTCATCTACTTGGTGATTTTGAGAGAAAAAAATTTAAAAAGGAAAGAAAAGGGAAATTAATATGCTGTGATCATTTACTCAACATAAACTATGATCTCTGTCACTTGGAAGTTATTATTGCAAGTTGTGATGCCATGTTAAGCATTTCAATGTATGTAACTTAAATAAATTAAATAAAAAAATAAAATTGAAGTATTCAGATAGTACATATATGTAAATCAGGTCATACTACCTCAAAGATGACAAAAATTATATTTTTCAAATTAAATTTCAGTTATCCTCTTTCTTGTCATTTATGCCTTTAATCAGCATTCCACCAAAAACCAAGCAGAACTAAAGCAAACATACTCTTTCAAATGAACTCATGACTTTCTTTTATATCTTATAAATATAAGGCAATATCTATCATGATTATTTTAGTCTTGATCCCTCAGCCTTATTAAGTCTTCTTGAGTTATTTTGCTCCATAGAATAATAAAAACTATAAAATAATATGAAAAAGTAAAAATTTCAAAATCCTGGCTTAAAAATTCAAACGTATTTTATATTAAAATTAAAGATATTTCCATTTTTAGTGGTAAAACATGTTATACAAATACTATTAAAACTTTTCATCTTAATAAATATAGCTAAGTAAGTACTGAATATAGGTCAGATACATCTTTAATGTTAAAATATATTAGTAAAAGGAGAGTAAGTTTGTATAAAAATTATAAGGACCACTAGTCATAGGCAAGGTAATTTTTAAAATAATAAATATTAATAGCTTATTACAATTATTTTAGTGTATTATCTATCTCTGTACATATATAATTTAATGCATTTTGAAGAAAAATTGTGTTTGATAGTGATCAACCAAAAATAAATATTCACTAAGCCTATCATTTGTAATTATATATACATTATGTGTGTATAAAGTCTCCTATGTAACTACAGAAGAGATTTTTTAGTGTCTAATTCTGAAAAGATATATTAAAAGGCAAAGCAGGCAAATCGTGTGTTGCTCTTTATAGTTCAGGAGGGATAAGAAAAGAGAAATAGAAAAAATAGAATAGAGAAACTGTTTTTATTTAAATTTAAACAATAGTTTAACTGATATACAAAAGCATAAAATTATACATATTAATGGGGTATCACACGATGTTTGGATGTATGTTTTGGATGTATGTTTTGGATGTATGTATACATTATGTGATGATTAAATCATGTTAAACATATCTATTTCCTCAAACATTTATCAGTTCTTTGTGGTGAAATATTCAAAATCCTTTCTTCTGGAAATTTGAAGTATATAGTGCATTATTGTTATCTCGTCACCCCAGTGTGCAATAGCACACCAAAATGTCTTGCTGCTATGCAACTCTAACTTAGTACCTGCTGATGAACTTCTCCTCATCCCTCCCTCCCATCTGCTTCTCTCAGCCTATGGTAGTCACCATTCTACTGTCAACTTCTGTGGAGTCAACATTTTAGATTGCACATGAGTGAGAAAAGGAAAGAAGACTTGTCTCTTGAAATCATAAAGCACTTGTCTGTGTACCTGGCATATTACACTTAACATAATGATCTCCAGTTCCATGGGACACAGAAGTCTTAACAGGAGACTGCTACAGTGTTCAGAATAGGATGTCCCAGGATTAAAGAAATAATTTATGACACTATAACTCAACTGGGAGGAGTCATCATGAACATAATTTCCTAAACACATCCTGTTCATCCTAGTGTTTATTAAACATCCTAGTATTTATTAAACACTTTCCAGAGCCAACAGATCAGGTAGAGTTCAAGAACACCAAAACAGTGTAAACTCTCTGAAGTAATTGTTATTTTGGCTCCTAGATCTAGTTTTCTAGTTTATTTAGTAAAGTTAAAAGGACATGTGAAGGAGAAATTATACATACAGTATATAATGACCATTTTTTACATATTCAAATGAAAGTTAAGATGCATATATGTGAATTAAAAAAATATTGACTGCTTTGTTTTTTCAACAAACATCTGTTAAGAACCTATTATGTACCAAGAAGGAGGCTCTGTAGGATCCTTGAAGCAAGGAGCCGTATTTATCTTAGGTGTTGCTATATCCCATTTACTTGGCATGTTGACTGGCGCATAACAAGCATTCATTGAGTATAGTTTGGAAAATAGAGCTACACTAAATGTACATACAAAAAATAATGCAATATTGAAAGTGCTCTATAAATATGGGAAAATTACCATGGAAACTCAATGTAGAAAGAGATTAATTCCAGTGAAAGAGAGCATGGAAGGCCTGTGGAGAAAGGGTGTCTTTGAATTGGGACTGAAATTTTAGGTAGAAGTCTGAAAGGTCATTAATACTGTATAGCATCAAGGGAGAATTCAAATGCCTTGAAGAGTGAGGTAGCCAACACACATGAGTGAGGAGACTGTGTAGGAACTGTGGGAGCCCCTGTGAGCACAAGCCCCACCTACCTAGGATCAACTAGTCTCTCCACTCTTGCTAATTGTTGCTTTGTGCAACTGGGTAGTTCAGGCCACCATCACAACCAAGTTTACAAAAGAAGCTGGAAATCTAGAGTGTCCTATAAAGCTCTCCTTTTTAACCATCTGTAAGCAATTAAGAAATTAGTGTTGGCTTCATGTTTGTGTCTTTGACTTCACTGTCACCCCTTGGATACACTGACTTGTCCTCATTTAGGAGATAATCCAATTCTCACTCATTTTCAGGAGTGATAGATATTCACTGAAATAGCATACAAATTCTTTAACCATTGTTTTAGTTTTCCTTCCTCATTTTATTTATTTATTTTTTGGTAATGAAGATTGAACCCAGGGGCACTTAACCACTGAGCCACATCCCCAGCCCTTTTTATTTTTTTATTTTTAGACAGGGTTTCACTAAGTTGCTTAGGGCTTCACTAAGTTGCTGAAGCTGGCTTTGAACTTGCAATCCTCCTGCCTCAGCCTCCTGAATCCTTGGGATTACAAGCATGCACCATCATACCCAGATTTTAGCATTGTTTTCTATGTTATTTATACATTGAAATTGCATCTTATAAGGAGAAAGCTCAGATTTGAAATCTTCTATTTTGAATGATGCTGTGGGATAAAATTAACTAGTCAAGATTTTGCATTTTTTTGCTCTTTTCAGAAAGATTAGCTGTAGTAATTTAAGCATCATTCTGTTTTTAAAAAAAACTTGTCTTAAATCTTGCAAGACCTTAACATTTGCCTCCTTTTTAGAAAGTTCCTAATAAGCCATTTTATAACAGAAGGCTAGGTTACATGAAGAGTATGTATTACAATAAGAAGGACTTTCCCAAATCTGATAAATAATGTAAAATCTTTTAACCTTGTCTTTTGAGCACAAAGGCACCTTTAAGGGTGTCTCCAGTGAGTGCTATATTAACACAGAAGTTTAGTTAATTACAGCCACTATTCTCACGTACCTTAACTGAGTGTGAATACCAAGCAATTTAATAGTGTGCCCCTGAGCGTTAATACCTAATGAAATTGGATTCCTTGTTTCCTCTAATGAGCTCATTGCTTTTCTAAATATGGTCATTGCAGGTAAATGATCAATAGCCTTGAAACTGACAACACTACTGGATTATTTTGGCAAGGCAGAAACAGTCTTCTTAGTGTAAAATAAGAATTCGTGTGTACACATGCTAGGCCATTTTCTAAATAATATCACATATAACAGTAATGACTGTATATATCAGTAATATTTTGGTGGATGAATTAGTAAGAAATTTTGGACAATCTTCTTATTATAGAGCAATGGCTTCATATCCACATGATGTATCTTAAGTTAGGAAACTGGATCCTGTATGTTTATTAACTGAGAGACTGCAGGGAAAGTAGGTTATGTGTAGATCTGATTTCTTTTATGGGTATAACAGTACATGCCATGTCTACTGTATTAGTGTCATCATGCTGCTGTAACAAATGACCATCAACTGAGTTTATTAGTGCCAAAAAAACCCTCTTTCTCTCACACTTCCAGAGACCAGAAGTTTGGAATAGGTGTTGGGAATGCTACACTGTCTCTGAAGCTTCCTGGAAAGAATTTGCTCCCATTTCCTCCAGCTTCTGATGGCTGTTGGCATTCCTTGGCCTTATGGTTGGATAACTCCAATCTGCATCTGTGTTCACAATGTCTCTTTCTCTTCTGTCTGTGTCTCTCCTTAGTGTATATCTTATAAGGATACTTGTCAGTAGTTTAGAGCCTTTCAGGATAATACTAGATAATCTCCTCATCTCAAAATCTTTAATTACATCTGCAAAGGCCCTTTTTCCAAATAGTCATGTTCATAGGTTCTAATGATTAGGATGTGGACATATCTTTTTGAGGGACACCATTCATCTCGTCCCATCCACCTCTCTTACTTTCATTATTGTTTGTAAGGCTGAGCCACTACATAAGTCATTGCAAGACCTGAGCACTTTACTGCTATTTTAATTTCCATTGTGTGTATATTTACAGATTTTGAATACAGATTTTGAACCACCATATCATTATCTCTCTTATACAGATAAAGAAATTGAAATTCAAAAAAAGTAAGATCTTGCCCAAGGTTATAACACAGTTATTAAAAATGTCCTTTTATATTTAAGGTTTGTGCATATATAAATTTAGATGTACACATTCTTCTTTAGAAATCAGAGTGTTAGATTTCACAAGATGGAATTTCTGTATTAGATTTTTGGACTCTGTGTGTCTCCCTGTCAGACAACCTTCCATAAAATCGTGAACATTACTTCCAGATTTAACCTTAGAAACAACAAGCCAAAGTGAGGTTTTGAAGAATAACAGCTGTGGGCATGAGATTTAAGTTAGAGCTTATTTCATCCAAAGCTATCTTCCAATATCCAATTCTGGAATACTTTAGCCTGAAACAGATTTGGGTTTTCTTTTTTTAAATGAGCTTTAAATACAGAGTGGTGCTTAAGAGCACACACACACACAGCTATATGTAAGTCCTCTCCTCCATTTATTCCTGTATATCCAATCCTTATGTATAAAATGGGTAATAATAATATCTCATGAGGTCTTTAAGGAATAAATGAGTTAATAATGTGTTTAAATAGTAACTGCTGCAAAATATAGACAATGCATAATCATTATTACCAATTCTAAGTATTTTACAAGTAAAGCAATAGTAGAGATACTACATTCAAAATTGTGTTGGAGTTGTAAGCAGGAGAGTTTTATTTGGCCCACAATAGAATTTGAAAACAGAACTTGGGCTGAGAGTTTCCTGATGCATGGGATCCTTAATATGATTATCTTTTGCAAAGCAATGTGTTTTTATGTCCTTTCCTTCCTATACACACCAATTTAACATCCCTTCATTCACAGTCTTTCCTCACCTTACTCTGCTATTTAATTTTTTGGGGGGAAATTTTAAGTTTTATTTCTCTAAGATAATTCTTAAACTTTAGTTTTCCCAGGTTTCCTAAGTTATGTGAATTCCTAAATGAGTTTGAAGAAACAGTCATATTAGCTCTGTGCCATAAGCATGAGCTTTGCCAAAAGTACCTGAGATTATTTTCTGTTGGCATGTTTACAATTGTAAAGTGTCTACTATGATTCACAGCTTATGGATAAAGGATGGGAAAATTCAGAGCACTGGTACCTTTTAGCTCTAAGTGGACTTGTGTCATCTGCACATCATTTCCAACTAAAAATGGTTTACAGCTGTCAAACTGGATGAAGTTAATGCTCGATTTGTTTATATACACATTGCCGCTCAAATATTTATAATATGCCAGTAGAGCAGGGAGGAAAATAACTTGGTGCTTTTAGTCATTTATTTGTGTCTTTTCATCTATTGTATTTCTTTGCTAATTTTAAATTTATGAACCTCATAAAATTATAACACCTTTTTTCATGAAACTCAGTGTTCATAATGAAGAAAAATTAATGTTTGTTCCTAAAAGACTCAAGACATGAACAGTTATTACTTATGATTGTATAGATTTTTTTAATTAGCAAATGTCAGCACAGGGAAGTGGAATGTATTTTCTCCATGTTAAGCCATGACTTAGTGATGGAACTAGCCATAGATATTTGAATACATTTAGTTCTGATTTTGTGCCTCTGAAACCATGACATTTCTTCACATCACCCTCAATCAGGAAGTGGATTCATTTCCTGTTCCAGAAGCTTTTCACTGTCAGCCCTTAAGAGAAAATATTCCAAAATGCATTGTTTGCTGTAAATGAAATTCTGATCACGTTCACCACCACAGTACCTGGTTCTCAGACACAACACCAGGGTCTCTCTCTGATGAAGTGGAAGTGAAGTGTGTCTGCATCATTTCACACGGTGTCTTCTCCAATATCCAGGTGAGCACAAAGTGCCGAGGCCTCTGGTGGGAGTGTGTCACAAATGCTTTTGATGGGATTCGCACCTGTGATGAGTATGACTCTATATATGCGGAGCACCCCTGTACGTATGTCTTGATGCCCTGCTTGCTGACAAAGTATAGCCATGGGAAATGGGGCTAACATATCCATTGCCTGTTTTGTTTTCTGTAGTACTGGATTAAAGCCCTATCCAATTTGAGATAGTTCTATTAGAAATGCTTTTATTTTTGAAATGTGAATTGAAACATATTTTAGCACATTTTGTCTTTTCCCATATATTTCTAAACTCCTTGAGTGTAAAATATTATCTCTGTTGTTATCATGCCTCATATCCAGTAGGCTTGCAGTAAATGCTTTTTTAATTGAAATGATTCTTTTTGTGCTGTGATTTTATGATTAGAATTGACAAGTTAGATAAATAACATTTCAGAGATGTCTTTCAGTGAGGACTTTTTTTTTTTGAAATGGGAAGTTTATATTTATTTTAATCAAAGATTTGCTAAGAGAGAGGTGGGGATAGAGAGGCAGAGACAGAAGGTAGATAATCAAAGGGAGATATAAAGAATGTGGGACAGGGGCTGGGGTTATGGCACAGTGGTAGCGTGCTCGCCTGGCATGCATGAGGCACTGGGTTCGATCCTCAGCACCACATAAAAATAAAATAAAGATATTCTGTCTGCCTACAACTAAAAAATAAATGTTTAAAAAAAAAGAAGAAGAAGATGGGACCAAAAGATAAAAAATCAGCACCTGTGGCACATTGTTGGCAGCCCAAAAAGAACTGAGCCAGTTTCTTCATATCCCTTACTTCTAGCTTTAAATCCTAGTTAGGTATTAGCAAGGCCTGTGTTACCATAAATAAGGAGATCTCTTAAATTACAAAATCTTATTGTTGATTCTCTCAATCTGTCTTCATTATTTAAGACATTGAACTGTTCCAAGAAATACCAGTTCTGTTATTAAAGCAAAGTGATTTTAGTCCCATTTAAAGCAAATGGTGGGTGATGGCGCCACATGGCAACTTCTTTTCTTAAGATGAATGAGAAGTCAAGTCTTGGAATGTGACATTTCCTTTGGACAGCTGTTTCAGTCCAAGGAAAAGCACTTAGAGCTTTTTACCTGCTATTTAGGAGTTAAGTCCCTGAAACATTTTTAACATAATGCACAAGGCCTTTTACTAATTTTTTGTTTAAAAGTCTTTTTAATTTTTTCCATTTTCCTCTCCTCATACTATCTACAAAGAAGTATGATTTGGTGAATAGAAATAGAAATTTATGTTGGGTACTCAGTGCATGGCCAGAGCTGAGAAGAAAAAAAAAAGATTAAATAGTTCAAAAATTAAAGATCTATTATTGTACATTTATTCAATAAGGAAATAAAATTACTATAAGCCTACTATACAGAGAAAACCTCTGTTTAATAATATGTTCCTTTTTAATATTTTGCCTATTTGATCTCACATGTTTCCTTTTCTTATTATTTTCAAATAACTAGGACCCAGACTATTTTTGAATTTTATGAAAAAATAAGGATATGTATGTCCAATCCTTTTAAAATAATTTCTATCATATGTTTAAAGACAACAGGGATGCACATCTATGCTATAAGAATAACATATCTAAACCCTCTACTTTAGGAGGTTTCCTATGAGGAAATAAAATTTTATTTTTAGTTTTTGCTATTTCATACAATCATGGGTAGAAAACTCCATCACCTTCCTTCCATGTGTGACCCCAGATGTTTTGCAGGGCTCTTACTGATAAAGATTATTTGGCATATTAGCTCCATTCTGATAGCTGAGTCCCACACAATACCAAAGAAATTCCTCACCAGTTTGCATGAGCAATTTGCTTGCCGGGATGCCTTCCTGGAACCAGGCTGACCATGTGGCCAATGGACCATCCTGTTGGCAGGAGCTCCACTGAGACCCTACATGTGGGAAAAAGGGTGGGAAGAGGAAACCAGAGCCCATGAGGGTCTGCATGAGTTCAGACCACCCCATCCCAGTGGTGCTGCTGGCCCAGGTAGTCCCAGGTTCAAAAGTGGAGTGAAACGGTATTAAAGGAGGCCTTCCAAAGTATTCCTTGGCCTGGAACACTGAGTGAGAGGCCACTTGTGTATACTATTTAAAATGAAGAGGAGATGCTGGGGAAAAAAAAAACTGGTATCGTTTATTTGGTTTTATATTTTTCTTCTCCCTCAATTTCTAGAAAAAATGAGCCTTAGATTTGGAACTTTTAATTTTTTAAAAATAATGCCAATTTTTGAGATATTACAAATTAAATTCTAAGAACAAATGTGTATTCATACATATTAGTAAGATAAACATATATAGAATATTCTTCTAAAAATAAGGTAGGGGGGATTTTATGCATTGATTCTTTCTCTCAGATACATCATAGAGATATTTTCTTATTTTAAATAAGGAAAAATGGCTGCATTTCTTGCAAGCAACATATAACTAAATGAGCCCTAATTTGACCTCAACATTGAGAAAAAATATTTAAAAGATAAGGAGACCCCAGATCACTATGAAAATAAAATATAATTACCGCAAAAGGAATAAATTTTGTTACTCTTGTCTGCCAGCCACTAACATGGTTGTAGTTCCAACTTCATGTAATTAACTTTCCTTTCATGTAATATAACTTCCCTACTGTTAATGTAGAATAATTGTCACTCAGAGCTTAGGATACTTTCCCAAAATGTGACTGTGGCTGCTTCACTTCAATTTACCTGAGCCTCTCCTGTTCTACATTCTCATTGGCTGTAGCTTTAAAATATGCTCATTTGACAGTGCAAAACTAAAGGGTTAATATGGAGTTTTGGCCTAGAAGGCACATGATTTGAAGGGCTGAAAGAGAACATGATCTGGCTTCCAGAGTTGGCCTTCCATTTAAAAGCAGAAGCGAATTCTCCTTTCTAAAGGTCTTCTCATGGCTCCCACCAGTCTGAATTGACAGGAGAAGTCTTAAAATATTTTATCCTATATTCAGGTGCAAAATTCTAACAATTATTTTAAATATTTCAAGAAAATGACAAAAATTATGGTGATCATTTATTAATTTATTCATCCAATATTTATTGGGTAACTTCCACAGAACAGACATTCTGCCTTCAATTCAGCATTCAGCTGTAACACTGCAGAGCAGGAGGTAAAAAGGCAAACATTTACTTAGTCCCCAATATTTACCGGGATGCAATCTGTTAAGATGCCAACAAAACTAAGTAATAACAAATTATAATGGGAATAATTTCAGAATGTTTTTGAATTTTATTAAAAAATTAAGGGTAGTCATATCCAAGTTTATACAAATGTCAAATCTGACTTCTATCATTGGATTTGTCTCAATGTATATGGTTGTCTGTTTTTTTATGTACCTCTGTTTTAACATGTCTCCTTCCTCTGACTGCTGTAACCACATGCCTGGGTCATCCAGTGAAGCTGGTGGTAACGCGAGCGTTGATGATTACTGCAGACATCCTAGCTGGGTTTGGATTTGTCACCCTCCTCCTTGGTCTTGACTGCGTGAAATTCCTCCCTGATGAGCCATACATTAAAATGCGCATCTGCTTTGTTGCTGGAACCACATTACTAATAGCAGGTACTATGGGATAAGCGACAGGGGTAGGGATACTGACTCAAGGACTTGAGGTGAAGGAGAAGGGTGCTGTTCTGGAGCAGTTCATTTCAGGGTCACATGTGGCTTGCTTTACTAGATTGAAAGAATAGCAAGCAAACCGGCTTGCCCTATGCTCTTACCTTTGGAATCAGATAGTTAATCTTCTGCTAGTATTCCAGGTTAAGGTATGCCAAATTTCCCAACTAATTTTTAGCCAAATAAAAAGTTATATAACGCTTTATTTCTTAAAAATAATTTCTTTTGTGATTATTCCCAAAGTTAAATCCTAAAGTTCCAAGCTGCCACCTTCTCTTACGCCTCACCAATTTTTTTAACACAAATAAACTAAATTGTGCCAAGTCCTACATTATATTTTCTTCATATACCAAACCATTTGATCACAAATGTAACAATAAACAGTTTGTAGTATTAGCTTACTTAATAAGCAGATGAAGAAATAGAATTCCAAAAGCTAATAAATAAAGCATAAATAATAAACAGGAGGTTAATAAGTACTTTTTAAACAGTATTCAGTGGAACAGCAAAATTGATATTTCACTCAGATCTGTGCTCAAATTCAAAGCATAGTACTCTAACACAAGATAATGCATTGTTTGGGTCTTCATGCAAGTCGGGAGGCAATATCCTATTGAAGGAATCAAAGTATAGGAAGATTGTAAACCAGAAGGGCAAACCCTACAGAGAGAAAACCATTTTAAATGGTAGCAGCAAAAGCTTAGGGAGTAAATACCTGAGCAGGCAGTGTGAAATAGTGAATGGGTAGGGACTTTAGAACTAAAGATACTTGAGATACGTCTTCATGTCATCTCTTTTCCATATCTGCAAAACAGGGTGAAGCTAGGCTAGTAATATATACCCTGAATTGCTACAGTGAATATTCAGCCAGGCACAGTGGTAGGTGACTTTAACCTCAGGTACATAGGACATCATGGCAGGAGGATTACACATTCAAGCCTGAGCAACAGCTGGCTTTGATTTTGAGATCCTCCTGCCTCAGTCTCCCTAGTCTCAGGAATTACAGGTGTGCCCCACCATGCCTGGCAAAACTAAATTAAAAAAAAAAAAAAGAGTCAGTGAAAAAAGTCCAGTAGGAATTACTGAAGTAATGACTAAATTAAATACCCAGGAATGACTATCTCTTTGAAACCACTGTTTAGAATGACAATGTGATACACTTATGTTTTTAAAAGTCTATTATCTGTTTTAAAATTTGAAACAGATATTTTCAAATTAACATTGAGGTAACAATATTATAAAAAGGTGTGGCTGTTTATACTCTTTTTGTAGGCTATGTATTTGTGATTTGACCCTTCTTAAATTATTTACATTAATCGACTAGAAGAATTCAATGAAATGGTAATTTAAACAGACATAGAAGTCTTCTCAGGGGCAAAACTGCAAATTTTAGAAATTCTAGAAACACCTTTTTACAGTGAAAAAGGGTTTCTCAGTTCACTACCTTTCTTTCTTATACCTAGTCCTCAACATATAACTTACACCTTTAAAGTAAGGGAACCCTGGTAGGCTTCATTTCAAAGCTGACAATTGTCAGAGAGGCTAAGCTGTGGGAATTAAATTTTACTTAAAGGAATTAATGTTTGTTTATTCTTATATGGTATAGAGAATTAATGTTTGTTTATTCTTATATGGTATAGAGGTGGTAGATAAGGATTTACTTAAAAATAAAGACAATTTTTACTTTGTTTTGTTTTTGACCTCTACACATTACAATAAATGACTTCAAAAGCAGTTGGTATTTGGTTCGATGTAGCTGACATGGCTTTAGTCATGGGTTCAGGAAGAAACGGAATACTCTTAATGATATACTTAGAACATGCCCCATATTATCTTACAATTCTGTCTTTCATTTAGGTGCTCCAGGAATCATTGGCTCTGTGTGGTATGCTGTTGATGTTTATGTAGAACGTTCTTCTCTGATTTTGCACAATATATTCCTTGGTATCCAATATAAATTTGGTTGGTCATGTTGGCTTGGAATGGCTGGGTCTCTGGGTTGCTTTTTAGCTGGAGCTGTCCTCACCTGCTGCCTATACCTCTTTAAAGGTAAGGATGAAGTAAAATAGCATACTGCCTTGCCTCCACTGTTATCCTTCCCAACCTAAAGGAAATACATCTCATTTATTTATAATGGTACTTATTTATACTTCTACCTATTACCATGAAAAATTCCAAGTGTTCAATGACAAGTGACTTGCAATACTTAAGTCTTTTTTTAAAATCTCTTTTATAACTTTACTTGTTTATTATTATTTTTTTATGTGGTGCTGAGGATTGAACCCAGTGCCTCACACATGCTAGGTAAGCACTCTACCACTGAGTCACGATCCCAGCCCAATACTTAAGAAACTACCCTTATTCTATGAGGAAACCCTATTCAATGGCAGGTATTTCTGTGGTCAAGTCACAAACACAAAAAATAGAGAGCATATGTTCTCCAAAACTGAAGTAGACTGAGAGCCAGCAAAATAATTGTTGAAGAAATCAATGTGTTACATTTGGTTTCTAAAAATCTCAGTATAAAAACTGAGAAAATTCCTTTCTTCATCAGAAAAAAAGTAAACTCCTCAGCTTAACTTTAAATTTAAAAATAACTTTCAGGATAAAAATTTTATATTTACCCCTAGGGTTTTTTGTAGGATTCCTAGATGATTCTTACTAAGAAGTATACTTTTGTTCCTTTTAGGTGGGGAAGACATAAAATATCATTTTTTCTTTTTCCAAAGTTTACTAAATCACTCACTGTTTTATTTCTGCATTTATCTTTTTCAAACAGATGTGAGGCCTGAGAGAAACTATCCTTATTCTATGAGGAAACCCTATTCAACGGCAGGTGTTTCTGTGGTCAAGTCATATGTGGCTCCTCGGACAGAGACAGCCAAAATGTATGCTGTGGACACAAGGGTGTAAAGTGTCATTTTATCAGTCTGTTTGTGTTATTTAATTAATTAATCAGTATGTTCAAGTTAATAAAATAATAGCTCAATCCTGGGACAGTTATTTATACTTCATATTCAACTAAATTAATGGCCAGACTAATCAAAACTTTTGATTCTACCATTACTTCTATTACTCTCTCTACTCTCCCCATACACTTTCCCTATATTTTAAAATAAGGTTACTAGAATGTGGAAATGTTTGTTCCTGATTTCTATATTGCTACTACAGATGACCACATGGTGATAATAAAATAGAAAGCAATCTTTAAAAATGGTTGAGATTCTAATCTTTGGAAGTTCTGATAGGCTTTGTCTTTTGGGTCACTTTTTGTGTTCTCAAGGAGGACTGAATTACTTGATAACTTTGAGAAAAAAATTTTTTTTTCGGAATTCAGGCTTGCATCTCAAAGTCTAACATTTCTCTGATTTAGCTAAAACAGAGAGAAACATCCTCTCATATTCCAGCCACCAGTGGGAGTTAAAGATAACAAGTTCCTCCTTCACATTCTCAATGTCAAAGGCAAGTGCTAAACTAACTGGAGTCAAGGGTGACTTTCTGCCTCATTAAAAAATAACAGACCAGTGGATTATTTCATCAGTACAACTTTGCCTTTATAATGCCAAATTATTAGATAGTAGTAGTTATGGCTCCAGGGAGTTCACTCAGATACTAATGGAAAAAAATTTATATGTATATATAATTTTTAATATATATCTAATTTTATTATATATATAATAATAATATAAAATATATATAATTTTTTTGTGGTGCTGGGAATTGAACCCAGAGCCTTGTGCATGGTAGGAAAGTACTCTATCAACTGAGCTATATCTCTAACCCCTGAGCATCTCAATATATTTCTTAAATAAGCCACATTAGAATTTACCAATTCAAAATGCCTACCACCACCAAATCCTTAACACCCAAAAGCAAAATATCCAATAGATAACAAAATCAAATAAAATATATATTGACTGAAATAAATGAAAATTCACATCTCTACTAAAAAATCAATTTTCTTATAAAATAAGTGGGGTTTTTTTTTGGAGAAAATAGGACCATATAAACACTTTAAAAAGTCAATGATGATTGATAATGGCATTTCATTCATATTTATAATGTAATCATCTTGGGTTTCAAATTGAACAGTTTGTTAAAACTTTAGAAAACTTAATCTCAAGTTTTTTGATTCCTAGTAATTCACATGAATAAGATTAATACCCTTGCAGTATCAACTGAACTAGAAATTGGTTCTTTGGAAAAACTGAAATTAAGTTGTGAATTTCTGAAGACCCCAAAAGAAATGCTTCAAATTTAGAAAGCTAACAGTTATGTAAAAATTAGATGGTAGATTTCAACTGAGTGTATTAATATTATTTGAAAATGTTGTTTATGACTTCATTCAGCATCTTTTTAATAGTATCCTCTGAGGCAAGTCTAACATTACAATTAAGAACAAATGAATATTAACTATGTAACTGACATTTGAAATTATAGACTATGCATAGTAGTTATATGGGTATTACTCTATAGATTTTGAAACTTATGTTATACTTTTCCTCAATCTTGGTTTTTATTTCTATTTTTATTCCTACTTTAATATTATGTTATATTATGTCATATTTTGTGTATTCAAACAAATTTCTTGAAATCCCTCTGAGAAAAACCAGAAAAATTAAATAGTTCATTAGATTATAAATATATATATATATGTTTTTCATTTTAAAGTTTTCATTTGTATGAGAAAATATTTCAGAGAATTAAGGTGATATTGATATGTATGGTCTTTCTGAATTTTCTCTCAATTAAAATGCTTTATAAATCCTGTGAGGAATGTCAATTGGGGGAGGAGGTTATTCAAAACATTTCTTTCTTTTTAAAAATTTTTTAATAACTTTATTTTTATTTGTTTAATTTTTATGTGGTGCTGAGAATCAAACCCAGTGCCTCACACACACTAGGCAAGCGCTTGACCACTGAGCCACAACCTCAGCTCTGAAACATTTATTTCTAACCCACTATAAATTAATGAGGCATCAAAAATTGCAGATAATGAAGAATATATTTTATATAGCACCATTCTCCTGGTGATGGATGTTTGGTTTATTTCTAATTTTGCCTATGATAAATAACACTACTATGAGCATTCTTGAACATGATCTTGGGAGACATACACACTCCCTTCTCTTCAAAGTGCACGTACAATGGGATTGCTCCTTTACAGTTATGCATATGTTCAGATAGAGTGAATATTGCCAAACATTTTTTCAAAGTGCTTGTACCAATTTACACTCCCACAGTAGTATATGAGAGTTCTAATTTCTACACAGACTTTCCAACACCTAGTCTTGGTCTTCCTAAAATTTAGTTATTCTCATGTGTGTGGGCAGTGGTGATGTTTTTACTGGAATCAAAAGACAAAAAGCTGTATTCTTTGACTTTCATCTTCCTAAAAATAAATGCAGCCTTAAACATTTTATATATTTATTCATCATTTACATATCCTATTCAGTGAAATTCATGTTCAGTTTTTTTTGCCATTTTTTGTGTAAAAAATGGGTCATCTGTCTTTTCATTATTGATATTTTTGTACAAATGAGTACCTTATCAGAGAGATATATTATAAATATCTTTTCCTTGCTAGTGGAATACATTGTCATTCAACGGTATTTCCTCATGAAAATAATTTATTTTTAATGTAATCCAGTTTGATATTTTATTCTCTTTAGGGTTTTCATTTTTTGTGTGTGTTTCCTGGTTAAAAACTTTTGTCTCCTTAGCTGGTGCAATGACAGAGGCTTGTAGTCTCTGCAACATGAGAGGCTGAAGCAGGAGGATGGCTTGAGTCCAGGCGTTCAACTCCAGCCTGGGCAACATAGCACGATCTTGTTTCTAAAAACAAAGAAAATCTATTCTCTTGTTTTCTTCTAAGCTATGTATTTTAATGAGCCTTTATATTTTCTTTAATGCTAGTTTAACATACATACTAAAAATTGTAGAAACTTCAAATACATAATTTGATAAATTTTATAAAGAACACACTACATAATCAGCGTTGAGATCAAGAAATAATACTACAGCAGAACTTCAGGACCTACTTTTTACCCACTTCCTAGATAATTCCTCTGCAGCTTCGTGGCCCTAGTTAATCAACTGACCCAAGTTTAGAAATCCTTAAAAGAAAAAAAACTAAGTAAATATAATTTGCATACAGGAGTATTACACAGCTCTACTATATAGCTTTCTAAATATGCCCTTCATTATATGGTTTTCTTGTTTATGGAACTGTGAACTTAAAAAATTCCAAGCATATTAAATTACAATGTAAATGATGAATATAGAGCTCATAAACAAATGTATTGTTAAGAGCAGGTGACTGACGACATACACACATGCAAATGTATACATACACATATAATTGATAATTATTGGGACTAAAATGAAATAGATCACTTGGTTTACAATGCTGAAAAGTATTTCTTTGCTTTCCAGAGCTCATTCCTCTGAAAATATGTTGTATTTGATGTGTGCTTCAGATGTCATAGAGACTCATTGTTTTGTTTTGAACAGCAGTTTCATTTTAAGTGCATTAGAAGTGTCTATTACTTATTCATTTTGAGACTCAAGTTTCCTAATCAATTGAAATTTAGGTGTTTTGAATGAATTTGTTTTAAAGAATCAAATGAATGATTCCATAGCCACCAGTTTATTTGCAAAGGACAGGATCTTGGAAAAACATCTTTTACATACTACTTATGGAGAGACATATTAGCTTTCACAAACGTTTTAAAAACATAACAATACTTTGTTTAGTATTTGTTTTCATACAAAACTGAGTTTAGGTCCTGCAAAAGTGTTCTGAGGTTTATTTTAACTATTATTCAAACCAGTAAATTTTAAGATAACTGACTTATTTTCAATTTTTCTTCATAAAATATAGAAAATATATAAAAATACCAAATATATAAAATGTAAAGAAGGTAAGGATATTTGAAACTATTTCCTGATAATGAAAATGATGGTAAAATATAATAGAAGGGAAATAATGTTATTTAGAATATTAATCTACTTTTGAAGGAACTGACTGAATGTTTACTGGCTGAATTATTCACATCACCTTTATTTAACTCTCACTGAGGAGACAGGTAGTCCCAACAGTGGGGATCTAAGTGCCACAGAAGGTCTTAACTAATTTTTCCAAAGAATGAGACATTCATACAAACACACACACAATGACAATCAGGAATGTAGTTATTTTCTCCCGAAATTTGTAAAACATCAAATAAACATTTTAAACTTGGACATGAATCACTACATAAGTGATTTAGATATATAGAATAATATATAGAAAAAATTCTAGAGCAAGGTAAGAAAAAGCTTACTTTTTCTCCTCGTTCTACAAAGGTATTATTTCAATTATTTAATACAGAGGATTTTTTAAAATGATGGTGTCATATACAATAATATTTTGTCTAAATCTGTAAGGATTTGTTGCTGATTCATTTTAAAATACATCATTATGTGGGGTAGATAATAGCATTTTAGGCTTAATAGAAAAAACTGGAAGCTGTCCTGAACTCTCTCACTACCTTCATTTTCTCATCCAAGCAAACATTAAGCCCTACAGCTTCTAATTCATTAAAAGCCTTCTAAGTCATTTTCTTAGACCCAGTCATTATCTTCATCCTAGCCCACATCATTATCTTCTCTCTCTTGGATGACTGCAATAGCCTCTTTTACTTCCTCCAATCTTCCTATTTAATATAGAAACCAGAGTGTCCTCTGTTTGTCTTAGGATAAGGTAACTCCATTGTAATGTGATAATTCAGCCTGACCAGGAGTTGGCCTCTTACCTCTCCTTTAACTGCTCTGTCCCTAGGTCATTACATTCCAACCACAGTGCACTTTTTTCTATGCCTCAAAGGTCCCATGCTCTTCTTGCTTCCAGCTCTGAAACATCTGCTCCCTCTCCTGATCCTTCTGCCTGACACCTGTCCTATCTTTAAAAATGCTTCATTTCAAGGAGGCACGGTGGCACATGCCTGTAATCCCAAAAATTTGGGAGGCTAAGACAGGAGAATAATGAGTTCAATCACAGCCTTAGCAAGGGCGAGGCTCTAAGCAACTGAGTGAGACTCTATCTCTACATAAAACACAAAATAGGGCTGGGGATGTGGCTGGCGAAGTGGGCAAAGTGGTCGGCGAAGTGGTCGAAGTGGTCGAGTGCCCCTGAGTTCATTCCCCAGTACCAAAAAAAAAAAAAAAATAAGGAGGCCTTCCATCACTTGTACAAGTCTGGGTTAGGTACTGGCTTGTGCCTGACATCTAAGGACTCTTCATTGCCCTCATTGCATACTTATGACAGTGATTACTGGTTCCATATCAGTTTCCTATAAGACTGCAAATTCCAAGAGTGCAGAATATTCTCAGCTTTGTACTCTGCTTTATTCTGTTTCTGATATGGTGTCCGATACATAGTAGGCTTTAAATATGTATTTTTGAATAAACAAGTAAATAAATGAGATGAATACATTGGCCTGGAAAAGCTGAGCATCTATTGCATGTGACATTTTTTGTTCAATAGATCATTCCTTTCTTTCTTTATGCATGTATTTGCACAGCTTTATTGAAAAGGCAATCTCTGTTTTCAAGCAGCCCAAGGCATACATAGGACAGAGACATTAAAAAAAAAGTTACAGTGACATGAAATAATTGCTCTAATGTAGGTTTATATTAAATGCCATTGGGAAAGCAATCTATATCTGCTGCCTATGGAGTGGAGTGTTTCAGAGAAAAGGGAGATTTTTAGTTGAGTAAAGAGAGATTATAGACATTTTCAAAGCAAAGAAGGTAGGGGATAGAATTCTATGTAAAAAGAACAACATGTACAAAGAAATACAATCAAGAAAAGACAACTAATATTCCCCAAATTTCAAGCAGTTCCATGTCTCCAGAGCATATCTGAGAAGAGGGGGCTGCACAAATTACTTTATAGTGAAAACCATGAGAAGACAGCATTTTTTCCTATTTCCAAGGAGGGAAAATTGTTCTCAATGCCACTACTGCTACATTTCCTGAATCATCTATGACAAAATTGGCTTTGCCATTAAAGAAATAATTCTGATAGCCCAATCCATCTCCTAACCATATGTTCTCCTTTACATTTTAATCTTTTTTCAGATCAATTCTTTTACCTTTTAAATTTTGTTTCTTTACCTCAATATTTTCAGGCTACAGAGAGTATTTGCAATCTTGTTGTAAGGGGATAAGCTGGGAATTAGGCAGAAAAATCATTCTTATTATTCAGAAATAATTATTCTCAGATGCATAAGATTGGTTTAAGTAATTGGTATAAGATATGCAGTAATTAACTGGAAAATTTTATTTGCAATCCAATACTGTTACCTTGTGTTTCCATTCATAAAAGATGGTAACTTACTCATTCTAAGAATTGTAATAAATATTTATTAGTCTAAAATAGAAAATTATAAAGCAGAAAACAAACAAATCAAATCAATTATCCTGCCATCCAGAGTTTCTGTTAGCATAGTAAGAAAAAGTTACACATGTATAAGGTTTGGAAAAATTAACAATGCAGAAACATAAATATTAAATATCTCCTTGACCCAGCCCCATGGTCCTCCCCCAACATCCCTCTCCTGAAAAATATACCTATCCCTCATTTCTTATATCATTTCAAAGAAAAAATTTGAATTTATGGCATATGCGGATTCTTTGAAAATATATACACCATGCTAACTCTACATTCTTCCTTTAATAATAAAAACAATTAAATGCCTTCTGACATTTTGCCATATTTCATCCTTTTTTAATGGAAGCACAGCTCCTTGTACATATATGTACTATTTTTCATCTAATCTGTCCCCTTAAATATCTCCATGGTTGCCAATATTTGCTATTATGAGCAGTGCTGGAGCAGATATTATTTTATAAACGTCTTTGACTTTCTATAGCATTATAGCTGTAAAATTAATCTGTAGGTTTAAAAATAGAAATGCTTGCCAGCCTGGTGGCACATGCCTGAAATTTCAGCTACTTGGGCGGCTGTAGCAGGAAAATCCCAGGTTCTAGCCCAACCTGGGCAACTTAGTGAAAACCTGTTTCAAAACAAAAAAAAGGCTAGGGATGTAGCTCAGTTGTAGAGCACCCCTGGGCTCAATCCTTAGTACTGAAAAATAAAAATAAAATAAAATAAAATAAAAGTAGAAATTCTGTATCCATGTGAATATGCATTAAAATTTTTGATCCATGTAGCCTAATTATTCTCCAAGAAAAGGTTAGACTAATTTACACTTCCACCAAGAGTATATAAAAGTGTTTGTTTTCCACATTTTTTTAATTAGCAATTTTGAATGTTGTGCATACTATGGGTAAAAAAATTATATTGTTTTTGGATTTGCATTAATTTAGTCAAATTAAACACAATTCACTTTATTTTTAATATTTATTAACTGTTTGAATATATATTTCTGTAGATGAGAGGTATAAGGATTTTGTTTGGTTTTATTCTCATCTTATTTTGTACCCCCAATTTCAAAGCATATATAAAAAGGGGAAAAGAAGCATATCTCACTGAGCTTCTCAAACGGGACATATTTACTACCAATGATATTTGAAATATTTTTAGGTAATGGAATATTTTTATTTCATGCCCATTTATTTATTTTTATGTGGATATGAATAAAATTATTTACAATGTATTTTAAAATTTCTATTTAAAATGCACTTAATGTTGAATCTGAATTGATTTTAAAATATATTAAATAAATAAAAACGTTTTCAGTTCATTTTTGATGGATGGAATTTTGATATTCACTGAGTTAATTCATGTGTTATTCCTGTAATAAAATGTATCCTAAGCAGGAGGTAAGAAAATGTATTAAATTTCACAAGGAAAATGTAGGAACAAGGATTAGATTTAGCAAATATAAAATGGATATATGCTAAAATTCAATGCATTGTCAAATAATGAGAAAAGAAAAATATTCATTTATTTGGTTACTTACAATGGAACTCAGAAATCATTTCACTGTGAATACACACACAGAGATATAAAATAGGCTAAGATTTTAGCAATACAGTCACAACATCACTATTAAAGGTAACAATATTAGCAATATTAACAATATTTTCCCAGTGTTTGTTCTATGTCTGTTTTTTGAAAATTGGAGCCAAAGTCCAAGATCCACCATTGTGCACACATGGAAGAGTCAAAAGCATGCATTGGAGTTGATATGAGTAAAGTAAAATGATATAATTTTAATTCCTATACTGCCTATTTGAATCAGGGTTCAGGAGACTTGAAAAATGTAAAATATTATAAGGTTTCCTTTGTAAAACCTAAGCTGTCTCAAATAAGAAAAGAGAGAGAAAGAAATAGCTTAAGTGTTTGTTGATAATAATTAGGGGAGTGAAACAAAAAGTAAACTGTAAATAAAAGAGATGCTTTGTGAAAAAAAACTTAGTACAGATAAAGTGAGATAAGGAAAGTAGACTTGGGACCTTTAATGCTCATCCTGAATCTGCTGTGGAGGAGCTGCATATTGATGGAAAACTGGAAAGAGTTGTTGAAATCATCAAATTTTTCTGCTGTTCCTTAAATTGTTTTATGCAAAGCTAAGCCTATGTAACCAAGAGAAGCAGGGAAATATATTGAGAAATGCCCTAGTTGCCAATGATAGTTTCTCCTTTAATTAAATTAAACATTATATTATGCCTTTTGAATGGGAAGTATTGATTGATTAGAGGAGGAAGTCTGAGAGGAACATTTAGGGGAAGGGAAAGTCTTCAAATTTCACAAATAAAAACAAAATTAGCTAATCAAGTGAATACAGCAAAAAGTGAAACTTGTTGAAAAAAGACAAAAGGGGAAAACAAAATAAAATTGTATTGCTGGGGAATAGAAATGGACAAGTTAAAAACACAGTAAAGGCTTAATCATATGGTGTTTCAGTAATGGCTGGTCTAAGCTAATTCTTGTTGCCCTCACAATGAAATAATATTACACTAATAAAATTATAAAAACTATACATATTTGGCTGGGCGCAGTGGTGCACACCTGTAATCCCAGCACTTTGGGAGGCTGAGACAAAAGAACTGAGAGTTCAAAGCCAACCTCAGCAATGGCGAGGCACTAAGCAATTCAGTGAGACTCTGTCTCTAAATTAAAAAAACAAAAAACAAAAAAAGAAAAAAAATAGGGCTGAGGATAAGGCTCAGTGGTCAAGTACCCTTGAGTTCAATCCCCAGTACCAAATAAACAACAACAAAAAAAATCATACATATCTGCATATTTTTGTGTATATATGTGAATATATGTCTGTCATAAACTCTCCTCTAAAGCCTTACAGAGTTTATTTCTGATCTCAAACGTGTATAATCTAAAGCCTACTCTTGCAGACTGGCCCATTCTAGTGACTTTTATTGATGCTCCAGTGTACCCTTAGGATAACTGCCCCACTTTAAGCAGCTTATCAACCTATTCCTTTCAACAGTATACTCTCCTTACCAAGAAAAAAATTGTGCAGTTCCAAAGATATCAAGAAGTTCAGAAAACTTGTGGCACTCTTAAAAGATTGATGTCTCTTTTTTTTATTTCAACTTTTCTTAAGCAGCATGAATATATTTTATTGGACACATTACAGGTAGCAATCATTCCATAGGATTTCAAGTAAGCATGCAATTGATGGTTCATTGATTATTTTAATAAATCCCTAGGCTTTCTTGTGTCTCTCAATACTCCAAGAAAACCAAGAAAAGATAATAGCTCTAGTCCTTCTAATTAGAAGGCATTTAACATTAGCTAAGACTGACTGACTATCATTATACACTCACCTGGATATAGAGACTTTAAAGTGACAATTATCTGAATTGACACATGACTTAATTTTGGATGGTCACCTTTGCTATACAATGGAGAAAAAATAACACACCTTGGTTATGTATTAAAAATAAAGAAAGATATCGTTATATTAATTACTGGAGAATGGGAAATTATGTAAGTTTTGTTTGTTACATCCTGTAAATAGATTTTCTAAAGAGGGAACCCTCCCCAACAGAGATGACAATAAAATTAGCAAATGTCATTCATTGATAATTTCAGTACTTCTGAGCAATATCATTTTTCATCTTTAATATAAAAATTTGACATCTTGTCTGACATAAATTGTTTTCTTTGTGAGTCAGACCATAGGTTAGACTGACATAATCTTAGAGGGAAAAATAACTATTTTCCAAATACACAAATATAAAATACTTTGTGTTTATCACCAAACTATTCCATTTTGTAAATAGGACACTACTTTTATTTCATTTTATTGGGACTACTGTTAGGAAAATAACATAAAAATGATACTATTTTACCAGAACCTAATATTAAAATTTTCAAAAATGCCTGTAAGATTTATTTTGTACAAAAATCACAAAGCAAAATGAATTTTGAAGTGGAGGATTCCTTTGTAATGCACATTCTCTTCCCTTTATTCTGATTTTTTTTAAAGTGATTATGGGGAGTGGGGTCTTACAGCCAACACATTTTCATTGTCTCGTTTTCTCTTACACAATTCCAAACTATTTCACATTGTGCTTTAAATATAATATTCTAGGTGAGTTTCATTTCACTGTTCACATGAATGCTATTCAGTCCTATTCCAACTCTATTTCATTTCCGTGAAAGATATTGAATTTTAGGGTTGTCTTTTACAAAAGTTGTGCTCCTAACACAAATGAAACAAACCTAGAACTACAAAGCTGAAAATTAAAGCACTTGTGGTCAGGTAAAAAAGAAATAAGCTAGACCTATAGGGTCAGCATTGTAGGTTTTACATAACATGTGGATGCCGCATGCCCCAATTAGCCCACCTGTGCATGCAGCTCAAACTCAGAGGTCTTATACCCAGAAGGTGTATTTCATATTTCCTAGACTGTTCTCATGGCAGGCATCTCACTTGTTGCTCAGCTTCACTGTAAGTAATATGAGCCAAAGTACAAGATTCATCAAATTTGAATATCATTCTTATTCCATTTTGCTAGGGTCTGTCAAAAATCTGTATCAATAGTATCTCGACTTCATGGTTTCACTTAACCATTAAACCTAATGTAGCTAATTGGTTGGATTCCTAGACAGGTTTTCATGCCCTCTGGTGGATGCTCTATGAAAGAGCTTTGCCCTTTGGAAGTAAGAAAGATCTAATTTTAAAAATGAACACTGTTTAACATGGGAAGAAAAAAATCTAATCCTATCAGAATTAAAATATGGGACACTCAGTCTTCTTTTGTTGTTGTTTTGGTTTGGTTTCATTTTGGTTTCTGGAGATGCTTTACCTCGACCTACATCTCCAGTCCTTTTAATTTTTTATTTTGTGACAGGAAAATAGAAAAAATAGAGTCTTACTCAATTGCTCAGGCTGGCCTCAAACTTGTGATCCTCCTGCCTCAGCTTCTCAAGACACAGGGGTTACAGGTGTGTGCTATCACACCTGGTTTTTAAATAGAACTTTAAAGAGCCATAAAACAACTAAAATGCAATGATTTCAATGATAAGATAAAAGAAAATGAACACAGAAAATTTAAACAAAATTAAATTTTAATTTAATTTTTAAATGTTATGGTAATCATAAAATCCAAATGATATTATTTTATTATTTTTACTAATTTTATGTGCACCATAGAGAACCTGCAACAAAACTTCCAAATCTCTGATTGTAGGTTAAAGTAATCTTCATTAAACCTCTGTTATTCAAAAGAAAAACTGAGCCTGACTTGGTGGCACTTTTATAATCCCAACTACTTAGGAAACTGAGGCCAAGGATCCCAATTTTCAGGCCAGTCTGATCAACATAGCAAGATCCCATTGCCAAAACAAAAACCAACCCAAGGAACAAACAAAAAACTAGTGAAAACTCCAATATCATTTTAATTAATACTAACATTTGTTGGAGAAATAGCTCAAGAAACTTACAGAATATTTAACACAGTTATTTTTAAAAACATTAAATAAAATGTAACTTGTGCTATTCATTAAGAGATCATGTTAGAAAATGTTCTATGAAAATAAACTATTTTTCTACCAGCCTATCTGCCTGCTTACACCCTATTCTCACACTTCTTCCCCAATACCCCCAAAATTAATCAACCAGCCATATACCAAATATGTACTCAGTTGTTTGTCAACAGATGAATGGATAAAGAAAATGTGAGCATGGGGGGCTGAGGCAAGAGGATCACAAATTCAAAGCCAGCCTCAGCAAAAGCGAGGCACTAAACAACTCTGTGAGATCCTGTCTAAATAAAGTACAAAATAGGGCTGAGGTTGTGGCTAAGTGATCGAGCGCCCTTGAGTTCAATCCCCTCAAAAAGAAAATAATATGTGGTATATATACACAATGGAATTTTAGCCTTAAAGAAAAATGAAAATACAGCATTTGCCAGTAAATGGATAGAGCTGGAGAATATTATGCTAAGCAAAATAAGCCAATCACCAAAACCAAAGGCCAAATATTTTCTCTGATATTCGGACGCTAATTCACAATAAGGTGGGTGGGGGGTGGTTAGGGAAGAATAGAGTTACTTTGGATTAGGGAGAGGAGAGTGAAGGGAGAGGAGAGTATGGGGATAGGAAGGAGAGGAGAGTGAAGGGAGAGGAGAGTATGGGGATAAGTAGAATGCATATGACATTATTACCCTAGGTACATATATGACTGCATGACTGATGTGATTCTACATCATGTACAACCAGAAGAATGAGAAATTATACTCCATTTATGTATGATGTGTCAAAATTTATTCATGTATTAGAACAAATTTAAAAAATGGAAAAAATCAATTATGCCAGTCTCTATCTTTTGATTGGAAAAGTTAATCCATTCACATTTTAAGTACTTACTGATAAAGACAGTCACATTTCTGTCTTTGCCATTTGTTTTCTATGTGTCTTGTAGATATTTTTGTCCCACATTTCCTCCATTACTGTCTTTAATTATATATTTTGGTAGTGACATGTTTTGATTCCCCTTTCATTTCCTTTTATGTATATTCTTTGTGTGTTTTCTTTATGATTGCTACTAGGATTACCTATAACATCCTAACCTACAACAATCTCATTAATATTGATACAAATTAAACTCATATTACATTAAAAAATTCAATACAGTAGTCATCTCTCTTTCTTTATACTACTGTCACATTTCTATATATTGTATGCTTAGTCACAGACTTATAATCATTTTCTGATTTTGTCTTTTAAATTCTCTTGAAAATAAAAAGTGGATTTATAAATTTTAAGAAATTTGCATTGACACAAAAGTGCAAGTCATGTAAGAATAAATTCAGATTGCTTTAACTCTGAGTTTCTCTAGTATCTTAGGCAAAATCCAGCTGCCAAATCATTAGCTCTGTCTCTAGGTTTGCTGACATTTTTCTACATATTAATTATAACCTCTGCCTACTCTGTAAATGGAATGGCTTTGAACATACATAGCTCATTGAATAAAAACAAAAACTCTTTTCCTAGAGTTGTTTGAGATAAACATAATTATAGCCACATTCTCTGATCTTTATTTTCCTATCCACTTTTGAAATTAGAAGGTCATAGTGGAAAACCACCTAAATAAGAATTGAAAGAAAAAAAATACATAATCTCTTGTTTTAGCTCTCACAGTAACAAACCATACAAATCAAATATGTCTAGAGTCTACATTTTCTCATCTCTTGCATGAAGACAGTTATTATATATTTGCATATATATAATATATAATCTTTTGTGTATGTTCTTTATTGTTAATTGAAGCATAATTGTTATATAGATTCATGGGATACAGTATGGTGTTTTTCTATATGTATATAATGTGTTATCAAATCAGAATAGTCAGCATATTCCTCACCTCAAATGGTTAAATGGAAGTTTATAAGGTTTTCAACTGTAATGTATATATATTATTGTACAGTTTGAAAATCCTGAAAAATGCTAAAAAATATAAAATCATCTATATACTCATTACCTAAAAAAATTGTTTAACTCTTTCGTTTTCTTATGGTGTGATTTCCTTTGTTGGCTGGCAATTGTAAGCTGTAACTTAACTATTAGTACTTACAATCACTATTAATCATCTAGTAGTCTAATTCTATATTCCGTTTTTTATTAAGGCAATGCATGTATTTAGTTTTAAAGTCCAGTAGTACTATAGCTTCATGATAATCATCAGTATGTATGTCTCTGTTCTGCCTATCTCACACATTATTTTCTGAGTCCGATTTCTTGAGACAAAATTTTCAACTGTTAGCATTTTGTTTTAAATATTTATGGCTTAATTTATAAATGGTAAATGGTGTGCACTATCACTATTTGATTTTCCCTTTGATTTAATATATTATTGATTGACTTTCCATAATCTAAGATTAGGATTTAGATCTCTTACTACCTCCTCTCGCCTTCCTATACTTTCTTTCTGCTTAGTATAACAATATAAAAAACATACATTTTAAAAATATTACTTTAATAATTTTGATTCACAATATTATTTGAATCACAATATTATTTGCAGTTTTCATAGTTAAATATTTTAAACAGTATAATTATATTCTTTATAGCTTTCTTTAGTTAATCAGTCTTTTGTGGGTTTTTTGGATTTAATAATTGCCTGGCTTTTTCACTTTCTTCCTGTTCCACTTATCAATCATTAATTATGACATCATTTATATGCTGACATTTTTTTCTGTAGTCATTCCTCTTACCCTTTACTGTCATGGTCTGATTGGAGCTGGCTCTTCTCTGAGCTGCTGCAACCCCTCTAATTCTTGGGTGTTTCTGGATTTGCTTCAGCTTAGAGTTACTTCATTTTTCTGTTTCTTCCCTAAAGACACTTAGCAAAGTGGAAGAACTTGAAATTTCTGTCAATTAGGACATCCATCTGTGTCCATCTCATGGATCTTTCTAGGTACTGAGATCTGATGGCTAAGTTTCTTCTGTTCTCACTTTCTCATTGTTATTTTGAATTAAATATGTTTTTATTCCATTACTGCAATCATAGTGGATTTCTAAAGAGAGTAAGACACGTTCATTGTACCATGAATAACTAGAAGTTAGGTCACAGAATTATCATAAGGATAAAATCTGATACTGTATATGACAACAGTTCATGCACCATAAGTCCTACACAAATATCCGGCACTACTACTCTACATTAACACGTTTCTTCAGGCCGCTTTCTCAGTTAACATGAGGGAGATTATATTAACTGCACTAAGTCATCTGTCCTTGGCTTTTACCTACATTTCAGAAGGCCTCTTCCCCATTAAAATCCCAATTATTTTGGGGAATATCTAGAACAAGGAACTTACTTACCAAGTTTGTTTAAATATGTACTAAATACCAGGTAAGCTGCTGTAGACACTTTGGGTATAAATTAGTGAATAAGATAACAATCCCTCCACTCATGGGTTTGGATTATAGTCAGAAAAGACAAACACCAGTCTCCAATAAAATTCAGCTGTGTAGTACAGCAGCAGATGATAAGTGCTACAAAAAAGGAAAAAAGTATATATATATCTAGGATTAGGAGATGGGAAGTGCCTGAGTTGGGAGAGGTCGCAATTAAAGTAGGGGACTCAGGATGAGAAGGTGACTTTTGGGAAAAAACAAACAAACTAACTAAAATAAAGTGAAGAAGTGAAGTAATGCTGATATCTGGGAGAAGATTGTTAAAACAAAAGAAGCAGTCTTAGGGCCCTCAAAGGTGGATGGTTGTCCTGGTAGGCTTGAGGACCATATTCCTGGAACAAGTGAATAAAGGGCAGAATTGTAAGAAAGGAAATCCAAGAAAAGTACAGATCATATAGGGCCATGTGTAAAGGACTCTGGCATTTTCTCTGCTTAAGGTGGAATCTCATTAGTTTCATTAAGAGGTATGATCCTACTAATAGTGTAAAAAGATTAACCTTCATAGGAAAAGATGCTCCACATCTTATGTCATCAGAGAAATGCAAATTAAAACAACAATGAGATTGTACCATACATCTATTAGAATGCCCAGACTCAGCACTGACAACATCAAATGCTTACAAAGATGTGGAGCAACAGGAACTCTCACTCATTGCTGGAGGAACTACAAAATTGTACAGCCACATTGGAAGATAGTTGGGAAGTTTTTGTTTGTTTGTTTGTTTGTTTTTTGTTTTGGGTACAAGGGATTGAACTCAGGTACTCAACCACTGAGCTACATCCCCAGCCCTATTTTGTGTTTTATGTAGAGACAGGGTCTCACTGAGTTGTGTAGCACCTCGCTGTTGCTGAGGCTGGCTTTGAACCCATGATTCTCCCGTCTCAGCCTCCCAAAGTGCTGGGTGGGAAGTTATTTTTAAAATCTAAATATGTAATTCAGTACCCTTGCTCTTGGTATTTATCCTAAGAGTTAAACACTTATGTCCACAGAAAAACTTGCATATGGATGTTGATAGTGGCTTCTTCATTCATAATTGCCTAAACTTGGAAGCAGCCAAGATATTCTTCATTATGTGAATGGATAAACAGTGGTATATTCACACAATGAAATTTTATTCAGCATTGAAAATAAAGGAGCTACCAAGCTATGAAACCTGTATTTATATTTCAAAGTCAAAGGAGCCAAACTAAAAAGACTTCATATTCCATCTATATGCTGTTCTGGAAAGAAAGGCTATGGAGACAGTAAATGGATCAGTGGTTGCCGGAAGTTAAGAGAGGAGAGAGGAATGCACAGGCAGATCACAAAGAATTTGTAGGGCAGTGGACCTCCTCTGTATGATATTATAATGGTGGATATATACCACTATAAATTTGTCAGACCTATAGAAAGTATGATACCAAGAGTGAAGCATAATATAAACTATACACTTTGGATGATAATGATGTATCAGTGGAGGTCACCAGTTGTAACTAATGTAGCACTAAAGGATGTTGATGATAGGATAGGCTATACATATGTGGAGACGGGGTTCATGGGACACATCTATACCTTCTGCTCAACATTGCTGTGAAGCTAAAACTTCTCTAGAGATGGTTGATTTTAAAAAGTTTACTGTGGCTACTGTATTGTAAGTAGAATATTGGAGAACAAGGTTGGGAGCAAATAGAAAATTTAGAAGCTGTTGTAGTAATCAGGCAAGAACTGATGTTGAATGGCTCACACCAAAGATATGCTAGGTAGGAAATCACTGAGTCTAGAAATACTTTGAAAGTAGAGTCAACAAGTTTTCCTGACAAAATGGATGTAGAAAGTAACATAAAATCTTAAGAATGACTTCAAGTCCTTTAGCCTGAGCAACAGGAAGTTTGCAGCTACCATTAACAGAGATGGGTAAATCTTTGGTAAAATAGGTTTGGGAAAAGAAGATTGGAGTTAAGTTTGGTCAAGTTAAGTTTGAGATTATCTATTAATAACCAATTGGGTATGTGTTGTCGTTTGGATGTGAGGTATCCCCAACAAGATCATGTATGAGACAATGCAAGATGGTTTAGAGGAGAAATGATTGGGTTATGATTCACTCAACACAATCAGTGAATTAATTCCCTTACAGGATTAACTGAGTAGTAATTGAAGGTGGGTAGGGTGTAGCTGGAGGAGGTGGGCATTGGAGGTGTGCCTTCAGGGTATATATTTTTATCTGGAGAGTGGAGTCTCTGCTTGCTGATCATCATGTGAGCCACTTACTTCTGCTACACTCTTCCTCAATGATGATGTTCTGCCTCATCTTGAGACCCAAGGAATGAAGCCCACTGTCTATGGACTGAGACCTCTAAAAACGTGAGCCCCCAAATAAACTTCTTCTCTTCTAAATTTTTTCTGGTCAGGTCCTTTAGTCAAAGCAGTGAAAAAGCTGACTATAACAGTATGTCAATTGTTTGGTGTAAAGAAAATTGTCAGCTGAATACCGTATGATATCTGCTATATTTTTATGGTTTTGATTTTTTTCCTACCCTGGCCTCTGCTGATGGTCACTGCTGAAATGCCACTTGAAAAATTCTTATTACTACTTCTGCAATCACAGTCCTCAATGAGAATAATGATATCTATGTCAAAGTTTCTTATTATGGAGCTGAAATCAAAGCCAAGCCTTGAGGGCAGAGAAAGACTGTAGTTTCTGAAGTACACATTTACACAAGTAAAATGGCAGCCTTCTCCTTACTCTTCTCATTGGCATTATACATGTGCTTTTTCTTAAACAGTATCTATCTGCTTCTGTCTACACTTTCTCTCTCAGACTGAAGAATAGGACTTCTTGGACTGAGACCTATAATCTTTTCTTCTCCTTCTTCATTTAACCTTCAATAAACTCCAAGTTTATTTTTTACTTACTATCCTATTCTTGCTCTCCAAATATTCTCTTTCTGGTTCTAAAAATGGATATATCTGAATCTTAGGCCATTGTTAAAGGATGATAATTTTATTGACTCTATACTAGGGGAGAAATCTGATTAAGATGGAAATATTGAGGAAGAGAAGAATGTGAGGAGGAATACAGTAGAATTCTAACTAAACTGAATAGAGGCAATTCCTAGCACCTGCCCACTTGAAAACTAATAAAGAACTAACAACCCTGTTATCTAGCATAAAATATAACAGAATATATGTGAAAAGTTCACTAATTCATTGTTAAAATATCTCCATTAACAAATTCTTTCCCTACATCCATTTCCTCAAATACTTTCCATTTTCAGATTATATTAGTAAGTCTCTAGGAATTCTCACTAAATGAAAGAATTGTTCCTAAATTTGATGTTCTGGAAATATACTTTCAGTTAGTGATACAAATCTAAAATTGGCTTGTTTTTGGAATTTCTTCATATGGGGGTGGAGGACCTAATGTGTCAAAACATGGAACAGGATACTGTTCGGGGTTTTGAGTTTGAAGGTGAATTCCAACAGTTGAACTCACAGCTGCTTTAGTCCCTGGAAAGAAAAAAGATTGAGATGTATTATCGTTCCAGACAGCATAAAACAAAGTACACAAACTGCCTGATAAAATCTGCCATTCTTTTTCACATCACTAGGGCAACCAAAAATTATTTGTACACTTGAGGAAAAATTTATAACCATCTTGCTTTCCAGTAGTGATAGTTTAGTCATGACAGCAAGATGATTTCCTTGAATGAAGTATTATATCATAACTGACCAACCCATCAAGGAGTATTTACAATTTTGCTGCTGAAACTAGAAGGAATGTTCTCTTTCATAGAACAGAATAGAGGATTCCTCTAAACATTAACAGCATTTTAATTAATACTCCCTTCATGGGAAATGCAAGTCTCACCAGAAACATTAAAATACCACTTTTAAACTTCATTTGTATTTATTTTTGCAAACTGCAAATAATGAGAAAATCATTTTAAACATTTTCTCGTAATACTAAAAATGTTAACATAAATTATGCTGAAAAGTTTGCATTTAAAGTATGTTGCTCACAGACTCTAAAATTTAAAAAACACTTTGAAATCAAAATTCTGGTTTTTAGATTGTTCAATAAAGTCATTAAATATCAAAAATATGCCTTTTCATCCACAAACTGGTAAACTTGAGAGACCTTGAATTTATTCCAGTAACCTCTTTTGGAACTCTATTAGTATTTTTTGAAAGACTATTTTTGAGTCACACAGGAAATCAATAGTAATATTTTATAACGTTCTCTCTTTGTGTACATTTTTTTTTTCATCTGGATCTTTAACTGACTTTGAATGATTTTGATTGCTTCTTCCCCAAACAATAGTAACAACCATAAACTTCACTTTAAAGAAGTCCTGGAACTAAATCCAGCTCTTGGGTGTTTTGTATATTAAATTTAAGTGGACTGCAACCATGGTTGCTTTTGAACTACAGTGACAGAGGTGAGTAGTTCTTTCAGAGACCGTATGAATTGCAGAGCCAGAAATACTTTATCTGTCCTTTAATAGAAGTTTGCTGACCTTCCTCAAAGAATTAAGATTTGGTACCACTGGAAAGATTTCAAAGAACATGGTTCAATTATAAAACAAATTTAAAAATGTGTTACTTAGTATGCATTAGCTGCATCACTAGAACCAATACGCAGATTACTCAAAATGATTACTTGGGTGTGGAATGACAATTTAGAATCATGGATTTTTAGACATTTATATTTGCCTTATTTCTTATCTTGGTGGTTGTTACAGCAAATTGTAATAATTCAAATATCAATATGGTATATGAAGGGTATGATATAGTTAGAAGATAGTCTCACCTATTGGTTCAGTGATGTTCTCAGAGTTATTTATTTATTTATTGAATAATCCACTTCTAGGCTATTACATAATATTTCCCCCCATGCTTTTTCTTGTAAAATAAAATGAGAATGACAGTGTCTACCTATAAAAAAGTAGTATAATGTTTAAGGTGAATTCTGGCACACAGTAAGATTTATTATTATTATTATTTCTGTTACCTATCAGGAATTTTGCTATGCTAGGAATATACATGTCCTTTTTTATTTATAATATTAGCTCCTGATCTTCTATTTTAATGGTTAAGTATTTTAATAATTATCAAAATTAGTTTGAACAAAAATCATAAAATAAAAAACATCCTGGAGTAAACCCATAGGTTTAGGTTGACACTAGCTGTCTGTGGGACTTGATCATTGGTAAAATTGTACTTTCCTAAGTAATTCCTACTATTGTGAAAGCTCATTCAGGTAGAGTCAATATAAAGTCAATAGTAACTTCTACCTGGAAATGGTTGATCAGTTGACTCTATACATTTATTATCTTTGCTAATTTACTTCTACTATTGCTATTACAAATGTTCTGTTCCAGGCAACAAGATCTTGAAAATTGTGCTCTGTGGTTGGATAGTTTTATTATTTCCTTACTACAGATTTGGCTGTTGCTCTTAAACTTGTTATGAAAACCACAAAGCATTTGATTAATAAAGGTAACTAAGCTAATGTGCTTAGAAAACTTTTGAAAATAGAAAATATATCAGTTTTTAATTGTTTTCAAAGCATGTTTACTTATAATTCATGTGATTAGGGGTAGGGAAACAGGGGTTACTTTTATCTTTTGCAAAGTTAGGAAACTAAGAGAACTCAATTTAAAATGCCTACAAAAATCCTGTAGTATTGCCTGGACTGCTGACTAAGGTATTAGAGTTTACTGCTTAATTTTGTAAAACCTATACATTTACCACTGAGTTTTCATAGCCAGAATTCATCTTTCTCACATTATTAAAGAATAATTCCAATAGACTTGACATTTTAACATGACTTTTCTATTTTTTCTCTTTTTCCTTCTTTATCTCATCTGTTTATCATATATGGGAATCATTTTCAAAGGCCTGAATTTGATTCCTAGTTCTACCATCTACTAACCATGCTGCTTAGTCTATAAGTCTTTTCTCATCTCTAGAGTATTTCAAATAATGGTAGGCCCCTCAAAGAGTTGTAGAGAAGAATAAATGAAATTCAAATATCAAAAGCATGGCTTATAATAAATGCTCAATAAATGTGAATTATTACTATTATCATATCCTTCCTTGAAAGTGTGTGAATGAAACATTCCTTCTTTCCCTATGTAAAAAAAGTCACAGACTATTTACACGTAGTACACAAAACATACAAAAAAGATCTCTAAAGGATCCTAAAATGAACAAATCCTGGGAGATCAGAGGGGAGAAAAGGACACAGTATGTAAGACCCTGCTTTTTGCTCACCTTTCTCCAGCCTCCATCCTCTCCCCAGGTCAGAACAATCACATTTAATCACTGCCGGAAGAGTAGTATCTCTATTTTCTTTGAAATAAGAAAAAGAGAAAATTATCTGTAAGGAAGAAATAGGGTCAGGGAGATTGGATAGTTGGAGGGCAGCATCACAAGGGTTACCAGGCCTGAGAAGCTAAGCCCGAATGAGTGTCCCTGGGGGGAGTGTCTCTGTGGGCCCGCAACTTGTTGCCTCCTCAGGAAATTTAGGGGACCTCGTGAGGGCTGAGGGGACCCAGCTCCAACCCAGGACTCTATGGAAGAAAAGCAAGTACACCGATGTAGATTTTATAGTAATTCACTACTTTTCATTAAACCACAGACAAATAGTGGCGAGGTCACTCTCCTATGGTCTTTTCTAATGAGCACTACACTGTTTATTTACCTCAAGCTCAATTTGTCCTTTACTTATCACCTTAACTCCAAGCTTATTTCCCTACATTGTCTTTATTTTTTTAAGTTAATTTATTTAAATGCATTTCAAGTCACAGTACAGGTATAGAGTTCAATTTTTCCATTTCTCTGGTTGCAAACCAGATAGAGTCACACCATTTGTGTCTTCATACATGCAGCTAGGGTAGTGATGACCATCTCAATCAACCATCTTTACTACACCCATTCCCTTTTCCCTCCCCCCACCTCCCTACCCCTCCAGAGTTCCTCCATTTCTCCTGTTTCCCATTTCCACCCCCCTTATGTATCAGCATCCACAAATCAGAAAGAACATTTGGCATTTGGGTTTTTGGGATTGGCTTACTTCACTTAGCATAATGTTCCCAGTTCCATCCATTTACCTGCAAATGCCATAATTTTATTCTCTTTTATTGCTGAATAATATTCCATTCTGTGTATGTACCACAGTTTCTTTATCCATTCATCTATTGAAGGGCATCTGGGTTGCTTCCACAGTTTTGCAATTGTGAATTGTGCTGCTATAAACACTGAAGTGGCTGCGTCACTGTAATATGCTGTTTTTAAATCTTTAGGGTATAGGCCAAGGAGTGGAATAGCTGGATCAAATGGTGGTTCCATTCCAAGTTTTTTAAGGAATCTCCATACTGCTTTCCAGATTGGTTGCACCAACTTGCAGTCCCACCAGCAATGTTTGAGTGTGCCTTTCTCACCACATCCTTGTTAGCACTTATTGTTGCTGGTATTTTGGATAGCTGCCATTCTGACTGGGGTGAAATGAAATCTGAGAGTAGTTTTGATTTGCATTTCTCTAATGGCTAGAGATGTTGAGCATTTCTTCATATATTTGTTTATTGAATCCCCTGAGAGAGAAATTAGGAAAACTACTCCATTCACAATAGCCTCCAAAAAAATAAAATACTTGGGAATCAATCTAACAAGAGTGGTGAAAGACCTCTACAATGAAAAGTACAAGATGCTAAAGAAAGAAACTGAAGAAGATCTTAGAAGATGGAAAGACCTCCCATGCTCTTGGATAGGCAGAATCAATATTATTAAAATGGCCATACTGCCCAAAGTGCTATACAAATTCAATGCAATCCCAATTAAAATACCAAAGTCCTTTCTTATAGAAATAGAAAAGGCAATCATGAAATTCATTTGGAAAAATAAGAGACCCAGAATAACCAAAGCAATCCTGAGCAAGAAGAGTGAAGCAGGAGGCATCACAATACCAGACCGTAGACTTTACTACAAAGCTATAGTTAAAAAAAACGGCATGATATTGGCACCAAAATAGACATGTAGACCAATGGTACAGAATAGAAGACAGAGAGAGTAATTCACATAAATACAACCATCTCATACTAGACAAAAACACATTGGAGAAAAGATAGCCTTTTCAACAAATGGTGCTGGGAAAACTGGAAATCCATATGCAGTAAAATGAAACTAAACCCCTATCTCTCACCATGCACAAAACTCAACTCAAAGTGGATCAAAGACCTAGGAATTAGACCAGAAACCTTGCGTCTAATTGAGGAGAAAGTAGATCCAAATCTTCATCACATTGGATTAAGCCCCGAATTCCTTAACGAGACTCCAAAAGCACAAGAAATAAAAGCAAGAATCAATAAATGGGATGGACTTAAACTAAAAAACTTCTTCTCAGCAAAAGAAACTATCAATGAGGTGAACTGAGAGCCTACATTCTGGGAGCAAATTTTTGCCACACGCACATCAGGTAGAGCACTGATCTCCAGGATTATAAAGAACTCAAAAAACTTAACACCCTTCATTGTCTTTAAATAGCTAATTTCTCCTTAATATGGGCTTTTATTTAGCTTTATGGTCTTATTTTCAATGAAATCTTACCTTTATCCGTGTTTTCAGTGAATTAAAAGAAGAACAACCTTGTGTTTTTTAACAAATTTTAAAACTCCATAGACATTATCTTACTTACTTTTCATATACCAATTTAAAATAAAATAATTAATACAACAAACTAAAATTCTTTTTTTTTCTATTTCTTTTTTTTTTCCTTTTGTAACTGGGGTTTTGCTATGACACTCAGGCGGGTCTAGAATTTCTCGGCTCAAGCTGTTCTCCCACCTCCACCAGTCAATAGCGGCACACCACCATACCAAGCATATTTCTTTTTTAAGATCACTTCTAATTCTACCTGGTTCACTCTGTCTTATAGTCCTTGCTTCTATAAAATGGTGTGTAATGATCACAAATAATAGAAATTTTGGACATGCATGGTTACATGACAATTTTAACTATTTTCTATTTTCTCTCTACCTTTACTAAAAACTTGCATAGATTCCTTTAAGAAATCTTTCTGCAGCCCAATGTGCATTTTCACTCTTCATTTCCACATGTATTGGCAGGGGGGACTGGCTGCAAATGTGTTTTTTATTGAGTTATCATTTAGGAAGAATTCCAAGGGCATTATTAAAACAGATAAGGTATTGAAATAATTAACCATTGAAAAAAGAAATAATTTTTACCCCTAGCATAGCTGCTGGAAGGAAGAAAAAAAGAACCCAATACTAGAACTGTTCATGTCTGATGGTGGAGGGAAAAGCACAAGAAGACATCAGAAACTACTACATAGATGATTCAATTGAGAATATGTAAAGGCAATGAATGGGTATTTTGCAGGGTTGAAGCAGAGATGGAAAGGAGAACTGAATCCAGATGATTAGTGGGGTGGTGGTGGGGAGAACGTAAAGAAGGGAGAGGGACTATTTAGCAGATTCTGGAGCTAAGTCCAGGAAAAAGAAGTAGGCCTGGAGCAGAAAAAGGTAAGACAATTGTTAAGTCTTCTAAAAAATTATAAAATAAATAGATTTTAATCTTAGTCCTTAAAATACAACTTCAAACTAAGATTCTTCTTTTTTTTTCTTGTACCAGAGATTGAACTCAGGGGTACTTGACCACTGAGCCACATCCCCAGCCCTATCTTGTGTTTTATGTAGAGACAGGGTCTCACTGAGTTGCTTAGCACCTTGCTGTTGCTGAGGCTGGCTTTGAATTTGCAATTCTCCTGTCTCAGCCTCCCAAAGTGCTGGGATTACAGGTGTGTGCCACCATGCCCAGCTGATTCTTCTCCTCTTAGTTCTCATCTTCCTCTTCGTCTACCTTCTTGACTTTATTTTGGTCTTCCTCCTTCTTTCTTTGACAATACCTTCTCTTCCTCTTTAACCTCCAAGGAGTGTGTAATAGGGCTGCTATAACACAGTGCCACAGACTGAGCTTTAATCACAGAAATTTATGTTCTCACAACTCTGGAGAGTAGATATCCAAGATCTAGTGTCACCTGGGTTAGGTTTCTTGTGAGAACTCTCTTCTTGGCTTGCAGATGGCCAACTTCTCCCTGTTTCTTACATGTTCTTCTCTCTATGCTTGTTTGTTTATCTTCCCTTAGAAGGATGTTAGTCATATTGCATTAACACTTGCCCCTAATTTCCTCATATTAACTTAGTTAGCTTTTTAAAGGTCTTATCTTCAAATATGGTCAGATTATGAGGTACTGAACCTTTAAACTTGAATTAATGGGGTATAAAACCCAACCCATAACAGGGAATATTAGAAGGATTATTTCTTCGTTTCTGGGGAATAAAGATTTCCACCATGACATATGGGCGTAGAAGGTGATAACTGAGTGAATAAGTGTCAGAGTCTTTTCTACTGAACCCAGTGACTATTTGGGGGAGCCCTTAAGTATAGAATCTACCTTTTGAGAACATACATATTATGAAGGAAGGAAGATACAGTTAGCTGAGTACTGAACCAGCAGAATACTGAAAAGATCGGGCGCGGTAGTGCATGCCTATAATCTCAGCATCTTGGGAGGCTGAGGCAGGAAGACTGAGAGTTCAAAGCCAGCCTCAGCAAAAGTGAGGCACTAAGCAACTCAGTGAGACCCTATCTCTAAATAAAATACAAAATAGGGCTGAGGATGTGTCTCAGTGGTTAAGTGCCCCTGAGTTCATTTCCTGGTACCAACAAACAAATAAACAAACAAAAAAGAATATTCTGAAAAGGGATAATCATTGTTAGACAAGGGGATGTTCTTGGGGTCTAAGGTGTTTGGCTGAATTCCCAAGGACATTTTCTAGACCTGAAATCTAATGAGACATTGAGATGGGCTGGGATGGCAACATCTTCCCTAAACACCTTTTATAAGAATGACAAATCAAGTAGTTACTTTCTTCTCTTTAGCATTTTTTAAAAAAATATGAAATGTTTCAAGAGTTTGCATGTCATCCTTGCCCAGGGTCCATACTAATCTTCTGTCATCCCAATTTTAGTATATGTGCTGCTGAAGTCAGCACTCTTTTTAGTATTTCTAATCAAGGTAACTGGTAATCTGACTCATGTAATGTTAGCATGAATTACTATACAGATAAATTGTCTATTTTATATATTGTAACATTAGTAAAGTTCAGTCAACTCCAGCCTTTGATATTCAGCCACAATTCTCCTCTTGGCTCATTTCAGGGCACCTTCTATAAGATACTGAAAGTCAAACCTTTCACATTTATATCAGATGTGCAGACCCATTTCAATAAATATGATCAACAAGTAGAGATATAGAAATGAAATAACTTTTGAAGAAATAGAATGAAGGACTAGGAGGAAGCCAAAGTTAATATATCAAATCTAGTGTCTTCATTAAAATATTTTAAATGATCCATTTCCCATATTCTGTATTCAGGAGGAAATATACTAATTCTTTCCTCTGTGTATAACAGATAAAAGGAAGACCATATCTTCTATTTCATATTCTAGTATGTCACTAGTGTCATTCAAGTGATTTATCATTTTTCTCTACCTCTTTCAAATAGTGATTGTGATGAAAACTCACAGGTACAGCCCCATACTTCAGTATGTGATCAAGTGAACCCCTCAGGTTCTGGACTCAGCCTCAAGCTATGGGTACCTCCTTGGTGAGAGTTATGGAGACAGGTTTGGGCCCTCAACTTCTGTCCACAGGAAGATCCTGAAGAGATTCTCTAGCTTCCCTTTGGGGAGCAGCTTCTTCTTACAGAAATATTAGGTAGGAAGAATCATTTGTCTGGAGAGGTGAAGGTATAATGAGAATCCAGTCGGCAGAGTAAACCCAGTGTGGGTTCAGGTTTTCCAGTCCCTCAAAATACCAACTCTCTGGGATTTATTTCCAGCAAGATTTGTTATGAAACTTCTAGAGATCACAGAGAACACCACCTCCTTAATTACACTTTTGTATTTTGTTTGGGAGAGGAGAAACAGGAATGCAAAAGCATTAACTCTGGGGCAACATTCACAGCAAAACTGTGAATGGCTGTTAGACCCCTTTGTAGCTACTTCAATGTTCCTCAGAGAAGATGGAAGATGGGCAGTGGGTGGAATAACCTGAAATCCAACTCATTGTAGGAAAGAGAAAAGATAAGTGGTAAGGGGTAACTGAGCCTGTGGTCTCTAATATGGACAATAGAAAACAGATTTGTAAGAGAATTCATGAGCAAAATATGACCCAGAAGCTGTACAAGTGGCATTGGGAGGAAATGACTGAATGAGGACAGAAATAAATATTCTAGAACCCAATTTCTACCATTAAGGACTTACTACATGAAAATATCTGGATATTCATAATCTGAGGCTGTACTTTGTGTACAGGGATGAGGTGGCTAAGCCATTAGTGTGTAGCCTAAATTTTCATATACTCTTTACTCACAATTCTGGGTTGATTGAAATCTACTAGTTGACTTATAGCAAAGAAACATATGTATATTAACTCAGAAGAGTGAGAGAGGTAGATAAAATCCTCCAAGAGAAATAACAACCACTTCCAAAGAGAAAGAATATCTAAAAAACTTCAATCTACCATTTGTTAGATATGAAATAAATTGTGACCATACTATTCTTTTAAAAATTTAATTTCTTTTCAAGTTTTTTTTCTTGTTCATAACAATTTCAGAATAATATGGGGCATGTGACTGAATGCTCAGGACTCAATGCTATCATGTGCTTGTGGTTGAGACACTGTATCAGCCTGGACCCCTTCTCCCACCCCATTATGGCTCATTCACCCAAGTTCAAGAGCATGCACAAAAACCAACATGCAGGAATTAGAAAAGCATTAGAAGAATAGAGACATAAACCACCTTAGATATTATAGTAGCATAATTGAGTAGCTTAAAATTAGAAACAAACTTTTCTTTTAAAATTATTCAAGGTAGTCTAGTGGAAGGTTCTTCTTCAAAGTGAGAGAAGGGCTAAGATGGAGAGTTGTGTGCCTCTTTAGAAATGCAAGTTCAGCTAGAAGAATTGTAATTGCATTTATAAACTATCTGTAGTTTAATGAAGAAAAATAGGCCAACATTACCATGTAGATCCCTTTGACATATTTAACAAACATATTTTGTTAAAAGGTCAGTAACCCTATTACCCTCTATGCTTCATAAAAAGTGTTTTTGATTTTAGGGGAAAGATTTATTATCATTGGAGAATTTAACTGTCCTTCCCAAAATAACCATTTACTGAATTGATAATGTCTTGTCTTTATTATAAAATGACTTTTTGGGGGGCAAGGTCAATAGTAAAAACAATCACTAAATCTTAAGAGTATTCACTTTTGAAGTTAAAACATTTTAGTTTATTTTTACCAAGCATTCTTGGGACAATTGTGGCACGTGATATAGTATCTAAGAGGGAAAGTCTCATTACATGGTTTGAATAAAGATGAAGCTTAATATGAAGAAATAAGCTAATGATTAAAGAAACAAAAGCTGGGGATATAGCTCAATTGGTAGAGTGTTTGCCTCACATGTTCAGAGCCCTGGGTTCAATCCCAACACCATACATACACACACACACACACACACACAAAACCGAAAAGAAATAAATGATCAATTGTAGCCTCTCAGAAATCAGGGGTAGCTTTTCCTTTTGTTTGTTTGGTTTTCTATTTATAGCCAGGGTTGGAAGCTACACACAATTCTAAGATCTCTAATTTCTTCATTTCTTACCTCCTCATGAAAATTGGGAAATAAGTGAGGAACATGGTTTTAGGGGTGGAGTTGAGCACAGGCAGGATCAGGATGCTGTCAGTGTGTCTGGAGAGAAAGGACATAAGGATTGGCACTCCCCTGTCCAGTCACAATGATTTCACACTCTGCACTGGCAGCAGACCATCTGGAAAATGTGGTTTAGTGCTACTTCAGATGGATTAAGTGAGTCATAGCTAAGGAACTAAGACTATGAATACAAGTTGGATAGACTGAGTCAAAAACTCAAGAATATTCTTCTGCAATTTAGATTCTATCCCATACTCAACTGTGAGTCAGTTCCCTAAGACATATTTTCTTTCTTTTGGGCTTTCCTTTTTTCTGATGTGTTCTCACTTCTTCTCAATGCATGCCTTTGGGTTTACCATAGGCCATGCATCCTTCTAAGTTCACTGATTGACTTGGCAGACAATAGCTTTTCAAGGTTTCACAGAGAAGTCCAGAAGTATGCATCAACTCACCACAGATGGGATCCAAATCTCCAACAGCAAAAACAGCCATGGTGCGTCTTGGGGAATCAATTCGAGGTCTCTTCAGCCAGCACTGGAGGCAGAAAAGTACCACTCCACAGAGAAGAGACACCAAGAAAATCAGCAGTAGGAACCTGATGCCAAAAGTAGCCAGAGAGGAGTGAGGTGGACCAAGCTAAGACTTTCTGTTACTACCTGAAACGTGGTCAAGGACTCAGCTAGACTAGGTGCTGAATCCTTTAAGCAATCTCCAACCACCATAATTGCCATGGGCCTGGAATATTGTCTGCCCACAGAGAGGCTTGATCTTATCAGATGAGGATAAATACTACATTCTTGGAAATTGGAGGAGTATTCTAAAAAGCAGTGTCTTGGTTCCTTATTTAATGAGTTAATTCTTCCTTTCCTTCAGACTTCTATCCATTCATTAAACTAATATTTTAGCAAGTGATGTTAGGGTTAGGGAATTCATAGGTAGAAAAGATAAGGTCTCCATGTTTCAGGAGCTAATCATCTAATAGAACTGTTAATGTGAAATTTGGAAATTACAAAAATCAAGATTTAGGAAGTGTATATCAACTGTCTTAAAATTTCCGATGCACCATCTCATAAAAGAGGTTGTTGCTTCTTTTGATGGCTTTTATTACCAGAAGTAAAATCTGCAGAGTCATTTAGAAAAATTTCAAGAGAAAAAACATTCTACCCTTAAAAATCTCCATCTCAAAAATATACTATTAAAAATAATAAGTTCACTGTCACAGAAAGTGTGTAAGTAAATATTGGCCAATCACCTGGAAGTGATGTTTCTATAGATTTCGATGCATACAACCCCTAAATTTCCTTAAGCTGTGTGATTTCATGTGCTGTCTAAAATTATTTAGGAAAATGATATGCATGTTCCACCAAATGTTTTATAAAACAAATTGAGAATATCCTTACCAGATGTACCAGTCATTAGGGTGTTGATCAGTATAATTTACACACCTGGTGATAAAGGAAAAGCAGTAAGTGCTAGAACACTAGTTGGCTAAAGCCTATGTCTCTGGGGCCATAAAATTTTTACTCACCACATCTCTACATCTGTTTCCTCAGAACAATCGCTCCTTTACCACCACCACGCTCCCCCACTTACTCCCAGCACAATGAAGTGTGTAAATTACTCTGTGTCTATGCCAAGGCACTGAAAAGATGGGACAGTTTGAATCTGATAGATATACAAACAGATGACTGCACTGTAACATATTTGATTCTAGAGTTAAGAATATTATTGTGCATCAAGAAAGTCATGGCTAACTTTTTAGGGCCAACATGCCACAGGTATTAGGCAAGTGTTCATGTTACCATTCTGTTGATCCAGACATGTAGAGTCCTTAACTTTCCAAATTCTCCAGGAAGGTTTATAATCTTTGTTAAACTTTAATGTCTTGGTAGAGTAGCAAGCATTGGAAAACTGATTGCTTTCTAGTTCAACAACTAGTGAGGAAAGAAGTTAGGCTAGAAGGAAAATGAATGAATGTGTCCACGTGTTATCACTCACGAAAAAGAGAAGTGACCTCTTCAGTCAGAGGGGTCAGATCATTTGTGTGTTTAGACACAACTCAATCATTCCTGAGGTAAGTTTGAAAAGATCACACAAAAACAAAGTTCACATGGGTTTTACTCCTCAGGAGTAGAGATATATGTGTTGTTCATCTCAGTCCCTCATATGCCTGACCTGGTATATTGAGTGTATGTTTGCATAGGGACTTCTTTCAGACTTCATTGTATGGCTGCTTCTAAAATGTCTTGAGAATGAACAGGGAAACCTGTTCATCACAATCTGATAAGCTTCTGAGATGGAGCCATCCTTAATCATGCTGTTTTCAGCCACTGTTAAAATAACACTCAGTACTTCTCATCTTGAAATCTTATAAGCATCCTTAATTTATTGCTTTCATGTTCATCATTATACTAGTCAGAAGTGACTTTCTAATACATATCAACTTAGAAATTGTGCCTTAACATTGAAGATGTCAATCACTCAGACAGTAAGGTTTTTATTTGCTTATTTTTGTTTCTTTTTTTTTAAAGCTCCCAGAGAGTTTAGCAAAGTTCATATGTACAAATGATGATTTAAAAGTGTCAACTGTTGATGAGGATGTGGGGGAAAAGGTACACTCATACATTGCTGGTGGGACTGCAACCGATCTGGAAAGCAGTATGGAGATTCCCTAGAAAACTTGGAATGGAACCACCATTTGAACCAGCTATCTCACTCATCGGTCTCTACCCAAAGGACTTAAAATCAGCATACTACAGTGACGCAGCCATATCAATGTTTATAGCAGCTCAATTCATAATAGCTAAACTGTGGAACCAACCTAGATGCCCTTCAACAGATGAATGGATAAAGAAACTGGTATATATACACAATGGAATATTATTCAGCAGTAAAAGAGAATAAAATTATGGCATTTGCAGGTACATGGATGGAGTTGGAGAATATTATGCTAAGTGAAGTGAACTAATCCCAAAAAACCAAAGGCCGAATATTCTTTCTGATAAATGGATGCTGATCCATAATGGGGGACAGGGCATGGGAAGAATGGAGGAACTTTGGTCAAAGTGGGGGGGGAGGGGAGGGGACAGGGGGACAGGAAAGATAGTGGAATGAGATGGACATCATTGCCCTAGGTATATGTATAACTACACATATGATATGACTACATCATGTACAATCAGAGAAATGAAAAGTTGTGCTACATTTGTGTGCAATGAATCAAAATAAATTCTGCTGTCATGTATATCTAATTAGAATAAATAAATTTTAAAAAATTAAAAAATAGGGCTGGGATTGTAGCTCAGCGGTAGAGTGATTTCCTCGCATGCGTGAGGCCCTGGGTTTGATACTCAGCACCACATACAAAGCAATAAAATAAAGACATTGTGTCCATCTACAACTAAAAAAATTAAAAAATAAAAGTGGCAACTGAAAATGGGCACAGTGGGGCACACCTGTAATCCCAGTGGCTTGGGAGGCTAAGGCAGGAGGATTATGAATTCAAAGCCAACCTCAGCAAAAGGAGGGGCTAAGCAACTCAGTGAGACTCAATCTCTAAATAAAATACAAAATAGGAGAGGTGATAAGGCTCAGGGGTCGAGTGTTCCTGAGTTCAATCCTTGGTACTCCCCCACGGAATAAAAGGCAACTGAAATATAACTTTCAAAGGCATCTCAGGATAAGTGACCATTAGTAAAGGATGTTAACAATAATTAATGACACATCTTTTAAGGGAACATTATCTAGTCATAGAAAAAATGTAGATTCATATTTATAATTAAAAGTCTTGGTAAGAAAATCAATTTAGAGAGCTTAGCCCTATATTGTATATATTCTTTTACACAAATACAAAGGTTCCAGCACAAGTAGCTATTAGTTAAATATAAATACAAACCATCATTGTACTAGCATGTCTTCTCTTGAAGACTGTATTATAAGCAACTTTTTCCTTTAATATTTTCATATTGTTTGAATATTTATATATGCATCACTTTTGTAATCAAGAGTTATTAAAATATTACATTAAAATATAAAAATCCTCAAAATACAGCATCCAATTCAAGAAAGGAATATAGGGAAATTTTCATGGTCTCCTGATCAAATAAAAAAGCTGGAGTTTCCTGTTTTTGAATCTTAACATCTAAGATCATGGCTAGGAATGTGGATTACCTCATCTTTCTGCATATATAAATCTCTATTTCTCTATTTTTACATTTAAAAGTAGCCCATATAACTTAAAGTCAATTCTAAATATTGAATGCCTCATTTTCTTTCATAATTCTTATTTATGAGCCACTCAAGATTGTTGTCAGTGCTCACAATAACCCAAACTGACTTATTTCACTTTCTCTTTCCTAGCCCTGTGCACCCTCTGGTGGTGGTTCTTATAAGTAATAAACTGGCCAAGAAGAACTTAGCTGGAGAATGGAGTTGTCATGTAATTCCAAACATTCTGACATCTATCATGGAATTCCAAAAATTCTGTCATTTATCTAAGGATTTTATACACTGTACAACTGGGACCCAGAATGGAGAATGAAATTAGGAGGTTCCTGGCTGGCCAAGGAACTTAGAGTATAATATGTGTCTTCTGGCTCCACTTGCATCCTTCTTTCTTTGTTCCCATTTCTTTTTCAAATTCAATTCTTCAACAAAAACATTTTGAGTTTTCTAAAAAGACAATTTCCGAACTGTAGCAGCATTCCAACTACTCAAATTTTAAAATGCAAAATCTTTAGAGTAGGAAAAGCTTATATTTTTAGAAAATGAAGTTATTATTCAGGGGTTGCTCAAATTAGGATGCTAATATTAAGAAGAAGAAAAAAATAGTTATCAGGGAGAGCAGAAGAGAATGTTTAAGGAAGACTTCTGAAATAATCAGGATCCTCTAGAAGTAGATGATGAAGATAATTTTGGTCTCTACCAGAACAAGGGTCCTTCTTTACTTGGATCTTGTGGAATTGATTCCTGCTCTTGATGGATGGTTAGACTAGTTAGTCTTTATTGTTCTTCTCAGTGCTGAGAATCCATGCAATTAAAATTTCAAATTCATTAATTACATTAATTCAAGAAGAAAACTGTATAGCTGCTCCATTTGCTCCTCTTTACAATGACCCAGCATTTTCTATGGCAGGCCTTCTTCCAAACCAGGTATATTATGTCATGTGAAGTAATTCACTTTAGAACTTACAACATTATAAGTTAGGACCACATTATTATAACCCTCCTTTTACAATTCAGAAAACTCAGTCACAGGGAGGTTAAGTAACTTGTCCAAATTAACATTACTGGAAGTGGCAGAGGTTTTAAACACAAATGGTCTGGCTGTGGAGCCATGTCCATTCCCATCATACAATACTGCAACTGGGAGCACTAAAACCCAGTTCTAGACTGCAAGAAGGGCTAGCCGAATGCATCCAATATCCTATGTTCCAAAATGCTTTAAGGAAATACTAAAAATACAAAAAAAAAAAAAAATTACAAGTGAGAGCATGGAGAGTATCAGACACAAAGAATAAGCCAAGTATGAGATCAGTTTGTAAACTGAATGTAATAAATCCCATATATAAAATTAGAACTGAACTCCAGATCTGGCTTAAGCTTTCTAGCAGTTAATAAGATGAGAGAGAGATTTGGTTATATACCATCCTTTAAAATGAACAAAACAAACAGTACTATTCATCAGATGTACAACTATTCCTCTTATAGAAATCAGATAAAAATTCAAACTATGAGATTCGTAGAGAAATCATTGTCAATAATGGGAACAGTGTTTCCATAGTCTTAGGATAAATAGAATAACAAGTTGCATTTTTTTCTTTTTAAATAAAACTACTCCTCAACATAGGCCAACATATAATTCATGTACACAAACTCGTGGGAAGGATAAGTAGTAGTAAGTCATGTCACCCAGAAATTGGTGGTAATGGGCTGTATATTCCTCAGGTATTTCACCAAGTTTACAATGATTAAAAGTTGGATGTACAATATGACTTTGTGGTTAAATGTTTGAGTTTGGAATTAAGAGTCAGTTCTGGATCTACATCTAAGCTCTGCTTCTTCTTTGAGTCCGTTCTTGAACTAAATATTTACCCTCACTGGCCATGTAAGATGGTGGCATATCATTAGGAAATCTATTAACAAAATTAATTTGCATAATATCTTAATACACATTATGTATATGTTTTGTAAATCACTACATACATGCAAATCAGTGTAGTTGGTTATCTATGGGGAGAAGAATGGATTAAAGGGATAGAGGGGACCTATCACGTTTTATTTCATACAATAAATTATAACACTTAAATTTTACTCAAACTACAGCAATGCATTGTTTCTACCAAAAATTCAGTTATAAAAATCAAATGGGTAGGTCATACCACAAAACCAAAAACCTGGTGCTTGAAAACAAATTTAAATAGAACTAATAATAGATCAAAAAAGTTAAACATTGAATATGTATATAAATCATTTTGCAAAATTACTAGAACATGGAAGTTAATTAATAAAAAATAATAATTTTGGTTAATCAGAGATCCTTTCTCCCTCAAACATGGTCCCTACCAGTGCAGCCTTCATTCCATTTTCTTTTTTCTTTTCTACTCCCTTGCATTCTGATCCATCTCTGATTTTTGCGTCCATTTTGTGTGTGAACTTTGGGCAAGTTACTGTTCTTTTATGTTTCTCATTTCAAAAGGACATCTGGAGTGGGCAATCTCTATGCTTCCTTTTACCTGTAATCTAGTGGGTTTGTGTTACTTTCTTGTAGTTCTGGTAAAGGATGAATATATACTGTCTTGGACAGGTAATGGATTTTAACAAAGATAATGTCTCAGATCAAAGACACAATCCTAAACTGAAAATCTCTAGGACAAATATAGGTAAAGTGAATCCTGCTTGGCTGTGGAACTTTTACTCTTTAAGAAACCAGCATATCTTTTGTTGTAGACTAATCTTACTAACATTATCTTGCATAAAAATTGGGATAATTTACCTTTAATATATTTACTTACTACTTCCTATACTTTCAGCCACTCTCTTGTTTCCTTTGTCTTTATTTCCTACTAATTTGAATTTTATTTGAGGCAGTTTCTAGTTTTCACTCAAAAGGAAAATAATGTCAATAGAACAGAAAATTAGATGTAAACATTTAGATATAAAACTTAGATGTAGCCAAAAAATAAAGGTCAAACCTAAGTATCAGTTGAAGTCCTGCTATTAGTTTAGTATCTCTCTGGATCTCAATTACTTCACCTAAAAAGGAGACCAGTAGCCTCCGAAGCTCAAAAGCAAATATAAACAGTTCTTTAATGCTATATTGCCCTGACATGTAGATTAGAGAATGAGTCCACATTTAAGATATTTTCCAATTATGAAATTCTTTATTCTATTTTTCTGAGTCAAAGGCAGAAAATGATGAGACAGGATGAGGGTAGCCATGAAGTCCAGAGACAGGGAAGCATACAATCAAAAACTGTCATGTCAAAAACAGCAAAAAATAGAACAAAATGGCAGGTCTGAAAATACACGCAAAGAAACAGCAATGAAGGGTGCTGCGAACACTGAAAGGGAGCACACACTTCATAAGGAGATTATTAACAAGAAAATGGTCCTCCAGAAAAGGCGAATGACTCCAGAGCCCAGGAAAGCCCCAGTTGGCCCAGATGCTAACTTCAGAGCCAGTGTCCATAGACCTTGGCTTTGAGGGAAATAGACAATGATAATTGAAAGCAGCTGGCTGGCAGAGAGTGTAGTAACCAGAAGACAGCACTTGGCAGGAGCGCTTTTCTGACACTTGCACTAAGTCACAGTGCATTACAGTTATCATGAATCATCATCAGCATTATCAATGGCACCTTCCCTCCATCTCCCGAGTAGAATTCTGGGAACCATTAAATCCACAGCAAAAAAGTGAGAAAAGTGAGTCAATTATTCACATAATTTATGTCAAAATCACTTTGAAATGTATACACAATACAAGTTTGAATTTGGGTTCGTTTGCTGTCCGGTAAATTGCCACCCATCATTGCCATGACCTATGAGTGTGAATGCAGCTGCCGAGGAGGTGGCATCAGGATGATTCTCTCATGCACTTAAAGTACCCCGGGCACCTCAAGGGAGGGGAAATCAATGGCCAAAAGTACCTAGAAATAACGAGGCTCCTTCTTTATTTAATAAATCGATCTTAATGAAAATTATTATTTCCTGGTTTTAGAAAAATTGAGCCATCTGCATTTAAAAACTATTTGTATTTTTCTTATGTGATTACCACCATCACTTGAAACTCTTTGGGGACTTTTTAAGTGACTTTATCCTTTTTGATTGCTTGAATTTTTAAAATGCTAAATAAAAACAAGAAATCTCTTGCTATTTACTTACATTTCATTTTCTTCACATGGCAGATCCGAGAGCACCAACTGAAACACATGTTTAGAACAATAAAATCCAAACATCTCATCAGTCTAATCCTTTAATACAAGCAGTGCCTAGAGACAATGTGGGTTTATATCTTTCTTTCTTTCTTTCTTTTAATTAAAAGCTCTGCTGCATAGTTTATTGTTGGTGTACAGGGTTTTAATTGAAAAGATTTCTCTAGGGGCTGGAGGTGTAGCTCATGGTAGAGAGCCTGCCTAGAATACAAGACCCTGGGTTTGATCCCCAGCACCATCATCAAACAACAACAACAAAAATTCTCTAGGTAGATTTTTAAATTCAGCAGTGACAGGAGATGTATATTGCAAACTAGATTCTTATCCTATATACACTATAGATGGATTTGAAAAGAAGTTTTTGTTTTCTCTATAGGCAGATTTTGCTTACTCTAAAGAGCCTTTGTATGCCTTGCGTTTTTCCCTTTATTTTTGCATTCAAGGCAGAGGAAAGAGTTCATTAGTTGTGAGTAGTATTTTCATGCAAAGGAAGCAAGTTCCCAGTACGTGGAAACATAAGTCAAACTTATTTGCATTAATGGGTGTTAAATATATGCATGAAGGGGTGACTTTAAGCTCTAAGGCTGAGGTCCACTTAAGATCACATGGCATTCCTGTTGAGATTTACAATCTTTATCAAAAAAAAGGAAAGGTAATAATAACCTTTAAAAGACCCAAAGCCCTAAGCATTCCATCACAATTATCTTAGTTCTCTGTGTTGAACCTTATGGGTTATAATATCGCACACCTACAATTACAAAGGAAGAAACTATTTCTTTCTAAAGTCTTTGTGTTTTTGTTTTTTCCCTAAGAATTGGAACTCTTTCTGTGTACAATTAAAAAAGCCTTGAAATGTCACTTAAATGTAGCTCTAAAACTGAGCCAATGAGGTCAGTGGAAGCATTTATTTTACTGAACTACAGCATATAAGTACAGGTAAAAACTTACAAAATTTAAAAGGATAGACCTGGGAATTTTGTATGAGATATGAATTTCCCTCCTTAATTCCATGTGCTTCTTCTTCAGCACCTTGTATTTCCTTCACCAAGTTTATCTGGGCAAAAAGATTTGTGGAGTTGCAGATGGAGCCATGAATTGGTCATCAGAGAGTATGGTAATGAACAATTTATAAGCACAGAAAATGAGTTGTATTTTCTTTTGCTAGAATGCTGCAAATAGATTTGCATACTAACTGAGAGGAAAATGAACATTCAAATTTTGTCCATAAAGAAAGTTTATTTTTGAGTAAATGAAATCATTTGAGATCGAACTTAACAGATAAACAAAGCCAGCATTTCAAGTCACTTCCTACCCTTCTCTGTGTGCCGTACCTGAGTATACATGGCATTTCATTATTACCATCTCACTGCCAAAGCATCAGCTGTCAGACTCCCAGGTTATTTTGAAATGATAAGGGAAGTTTTAATATGCCTTAGACCTAAGTCTTTCAGATATATTGTTTTCAAGTAATACAGATACAAAGATAACAGTTATTGGTCAGAAGGGGATGCTGGAGCGGGGGAACCAAAATAAACGCTAAAATGGTTCTCTCTACATCAGTCAGCATCTAAAAATTGTTGAGAATCAAGCATGGTTGCCGGCAACAGCAACATTTCTTAAATTAATCTAGCCATATAACCTTTCTCTGTGTCAATAACATTTTTGATTTTTTTGAAAACTTCGCAGCATAACCAAGTGAGGTATAGGTTAAATCTGCATCATATTATTTCAATAATAAGAATAGAATTAAATAAAGAAGATATGAACCAAATGCTGTGGATGTTTTGTTTGTCATATCTTCAGCCAACAAATAAGTGATAAGATGCTGGTAACACCTTCTTAAAGGAATCATTTAAAAACAGTAGTTAAAATGCCCAAAGAATAAATCTATAGCAAGTCAAAGTCTTCAGAGTACTTCAGAAAATCTTCTGGAAAGAGATAGGTTTACCTGGAATAGTGACAAACACCAGGTTCCTGTTGAGATCACTGAAGTGACACGGAAAGATCTGGATCTTGACATCCTTAAAGGACAGTCTGTTCAGAGATGGTGCTTTGCTGACTATGCTTGTCTCTTTTTCTCAGAACTTGCTAGTTTCTCCATGTTGTGCTTCCTTCGAGAGCACACATTAATGATGGCTCCTTGTGACTAATCAAGTGCACACTGGGTAGGAATGTTGGGTGCATGATCTCGGGTACTAAGAGCTTTAATGAATTTTAGTTTAAGGTCAGAACCTTGGTACTATTTGTCAAGGCTCTAAAAGTAAGGTTTATAAATCCTGACCTGCAAAGCTAGCTGGCTGCTTAAGTAACTTTCAAAATTCAAGCGCATGCTTATTCCAGGGAACTTGTGGAATCTTTTTTAAAATATAGAATTTCCTACTAGGAATATTTATTCATTTTTTTACCTTTTATGTGTCCTCTTTGCTCTTCTTTTCCTGCCTTTCATTTTCAGGCTCAGGTCTAACCCACCCTTGAATTAACAATTATCAGACTGGCAAGTTCAAAATAAAATAATACAACAGGAAAGCCTAAATATAAAGAAACATCCTTTCATATATAATTGGAAAAACTATACAAGTTTTTTGAAAGATAATTGGGCAATGTCTATCAAACTCAAAACTAAATATATCCTTGGGCCAAGAATTCTACTTCTGTAAGAGAGCAAGAACATCTGCAGAGAATAAATGGTCACAAATGTCCTTGTTCACTGGTTCTTGCAAGCATACTGAAAGGGTTTTAAACATGTCACTCTGAGTAGGAAGCATGAGTTTATTTAGAAGGGATGGGAAAAGGGAAAAATGGACACTTTCAAAGGAGAAAGTGGATCCTCTCAGAGAGGAGAGAGAGAGCACGTTCCTCCTGAACTCCAGTTTTATTGAGGGTCCCAGGGAAGTTTCCCAAGAATCCCACTCAACTCCACCTCTTAACTTTTGGTTGACGGTAGGATTCCATTAGATTTTTAAGTCCCTATTTCATAGTCTTACCCCAATGGAGGGAAGATTTTGCTATTATAATGACATATTAAAGATCTATAGCAATGCTGGGTCACCTTCCCCACAGGCAGACCTGTTCTAATTGGAACTTGTTCTTACAGATTTTATGAGTAAGGGACTTTGCTTTCAAAATTATCCTGTCTCCTCGAGTCCTGGACTCTGGTGTGATTTGTGTTTTTCTTATCCACAGGGAGAATACTATTGGGTCTACATTTCTCCTGCAGGTAACAGGTTGTTTGCTGATGATATGCAGTGTATCCTATTGACTTAGGCCAGGGAGGATCACAGGTAAATTTCTCTTTAAAAGAATGTATGTAAGAGTCAGCACAGTATACACAGTTTCTAGATATTCCCTTAACCTCATTGACCCACCATTTATGTTTATTACTTAGCACTTCCCAGAATATGTCCTTATAGACATAGATTATTTGTGACTACCTATGAGCAAAATTCAATGATGCTCAATGAAACAGAAAATGTCCATCAAAATGTGATTGGCACATACAAAATGGTTATATCCATTCAACAAAATACAAGGAAACTGTGATGGTTAATCTCAGAAGCTGTTTTAAAAATTGGAAATAGATCACAGATGCTGAAATGAAGAGGTCTTTAAGAGTTATTATTAAAAGGTACACATCATGGAATACTGTGTACATCATGATACATTGTATTCAAATAAAATAGGGAGATGTAGATATAGTGTTTCTCTCTATATAAAATTTATATATATATACCCATGTACACATAGAATGTCCCTGCATGAAAGAAACCATTACTAGTGATTAACTTTGCAAAAGGAAAATGGGAGACTAAGAATACAAGACTGGGAAGAAAACTTAATTTTCACTGTTAGTTTCTTGTACATTTGATATAGATACATTTTATAATGTCTGGATGTCAGATAGTCATTTTATACATGCATAGATTTCCAAGGGCCAATTCTGAAGTCAAACATCTAGAATTCAGGAGAAGCATATTGTAGTTCAAGCCCCAGCATAGTTCACCAAATCCAATTTAAATTATAATATATGAACCCATTTATGATTGCATGCATAGATTGCACCAGAAACAAATGAGCCATATTAGTTAACTAAACTACTGTTCTGAATTGGCCATTAAGGTATATGGATTATTTGAGTTGCATCTGGACGGCCTAAGTAGGCTGCGTGGTGGCAATGGTCTGTTTAGTATGCAGCCACAGTCACAGCCATGAATTTCAAAGCAGAGGAAGGGCTCCGTGCCAATGCCAATAGGAGAAAAGTAAACCAAGCCTACAGTATTATTTGTCCCTAAGACACCCTCCATTTTGAGTGTCTCTGAAGCCTGTAATTAAACAGAATGAAAAATAGGCTTTTCACTGGTGAACTTATTTATTAGTCGGTCAGAAGCCTGACTTCCGTCAGCGGAGTCAATTGATCTTAAGAATTTCTGGGAAAGGAAGGGAAGGCCAGATGACTAGAAAAGAGGTGGAATGGAGACAAGGGCAGCATGTTTGGTTTAGCTTTAGAAACTGGAACAATGACCAGCCAGATATTTGGATTAAATTATTCTTGTCAAAAAGTACATGATCTTGTAGCAGGTGGCTGACCAGGAAAATAGCAACTGAATGGAGATGAAAGTCTATATTCATGATAATATAGCAAATACCACTACTCAATTTGGTGCTAAAATAAAAATTATATGCATTACCACCTTTCTTCTCCCATATTGCCATTTATCCATTTACTGCTGTGACTTCCCCACACCACTCTCCAAAGGCTGCCATGCTAGTGTCTGCCAAAGACAGTAGTTTCTCCAATATATTTCCTATTTAGCATCATGATAGTTTCATGGTTTAGGAAATAGAAGTCTGGCCATGAATGCTGTTTTAGCTGCATATTTGTTTTTAGCTTTTTATTTGAGATTATTTAGATTCTCTTTTAGTTTTAAGAAATAATACTGAAACCTGGAGATGTAAGTTCAGTGATAGAATGGTTACTTAGCAAGACCCTGAGTTCAATCCCCAGTAGCACTAAAATAAATAAATAATAGATACATAAATAAACCAAAGCAAACAAAACAAAAACCAGCAACGGGGCTAGGATTATGGCTGTGGTAGAGTGCTTGCCTCGCAAGTGTGAGGCACTGGGTTTGATCCTCAGCACCACATTAAAAATAAATAAATAAATAAAATAAAGATATTGTGTCCATCTAAAACTAAAAAAAAATTTTAAAAACCAGCAACAACAATAAATCTGAGCAATTCCATGTCACCTTCATTCCATTTTCCCCAATGGTAGCATCTCCCCTTCATCCCATTTTACTCAATGGTAGCATCTTGCAGAACTATTATACAATATCCAACCAGGAAATCAACACTGATACAATCCACCACCCTTGTAATTTTGTAGTTTATAATTTTTCACATAAAATTAGTTATCAGTTGTGTTTGCCCAACTACATGCCAATGTGCCTGAACTTGTGCTAGTAAATTTTCATCACTGGAAGGTCGAGTTGAAGATGAACAGTTGTAATTCTTTAACATAATCCCTTAGGTTCATAGGGACTTCTTATGTTGGAATATAAAGGTAGAAGGAAGCAAAAATCCCATAATTAATCAGGGAGAAGAAGGGACATGTATCATGGTGGTACACGAGATCACACTGGGCTCACTGAGCCTGATGGTGAGCCTGAGATACTCCTGCTTGTACCAAAAGCACAATCACATATGTATTCAGCTGTTTAGTGCTGGTCATTTACTCTGAACTTCTTTTTGCTAGGAAGAATTAAATCCTGTAGAAATGGACAGAAAGCAGAGGATATAAAAGCTATCCTTTGGATTCAGACCCTGGCAAAAGCCTAAATTCCCCGAAGCACTGAAGTCATATCGATATTTGTCCTTAAAGGTCGTAGCATGCAGCTGTTTAAAAGGAACTAAGGACCAAAATTCAATGGATTAAGCAAGAATAAATAAAAGGTGTGAAAGAAGTGGCATGCATAAAACAAGGTCCAAAGAATAAGCAAGAAGGCATCAGTTGCTCTTTTTATGGAAATTGCAGGAACAGTATAAAGTTCTACAAGTTGGAAGACATTGGCTAAAGTCATCACTAACTTGAGCGGTAACAATGAAACATTTTCTCAAAAGCTACATTTTCTAAAGTGATGATGCTGTCAATTTATCCCCCTCAAATAATTTCATTTTGAAGATCAAATTTAAAATATCAACATGAATTCAGACTTTGCAATGATATAAAGAATTGATTCCTAGAGCAAAAATAATAAAACAAAATAAAGAATTCCAAAGTCAGTTCAGAGGCCCATGGAAATGATTGGAACTGGGCTAATGTAAGGAGTTAAAATGATGCAAAACATCGTCTTCACATTTGGTTTCTTCATTTGCTGCTTCTCTTCCATGAGAAGAAATAGTGAACCCATTGCTAATGGAGCAATGCTCAATTTTTAGCCTTCATCTTACTTGAAGTAATGGGCAGCATTTGACATAGTTCAATACTTTTCTAATTTAAACACTCTCTTCACCTGGCTCTCAGAACAATGTATTTCCTGATTTACCTCCCACATCCCTGACACTCCTCTCCTTCATCCCAAACTTGATGTGTTAGGAATACTCTAAGACACAGCCCTCAGACCCCTTTTTTTGGTATATATATTCACTCTCTTAGTAACCTCCTTTAGTCTTATAGATTATCTCTTTAAACTGATAACTCCTAAATTCATATCTTCAACCTAGATCTCTACCCTGGACCATATAATCAATTGCTAACTCTGTCACCATTTGTATGTCTATTAGACTTTTGCAAATAAACTTACCCACAAACCTAGCATCTGATCTTCTACCATTCCCCCATCTCAGATTTTCCTTATATTAGTAAATTATATCTTTTTATTTTTGCATAAAAATAAAAACTATTTTTTATAAAATAAAACTCTTTCTTTCATACACCATTTCCAATCAATCAGAAAATCCTGTAGTCTCTACTTTCAAGTTATATATAGACCTTCACTGCTTTGCTTTACTTTCACTAGCAACTTCCTATCGAAGATATTCACCAGTAACCATCACTGGCTGCTAAAATGATGGCAATAGCTTCTCACTTCTATGTACACACTTGCCCACCTGCATTCTGCCCTGAATATAGAAACCAAGGTTATGTTCTTGACTCTAGATCAGATCCTATAACTTCTCTACACAAAACTCTTGAGTAGCTTATTTCCTTCAAGGTGTAAAAGTAGTCCTTGTGATTGGCCCATAAAGCCTCATGAGGTCTGTTCTCTTCTGTTTCTGACCTCATATCCTACCAATCTCTTGGCTCACTCTGTCTCAAGCGTAGTGGTGTTTTTGTTTTTCCTTGAATTTCCCAGGCTTTCCTTCCTCAGGGCCTTTGCATTTGCACTTGACTGAAACATACTCCTTCATGTGCCCATATGGCTTACTTCCTCACCCATTAAGATATTCACTGAAATGCCATCTTCTCAGTGAGATTTTCCCTGACCATTTGATTTGATATTGCAACAATCTCTACCCCACCAACACTTCTTTTCCTCTTTGTGTAACTTATGTTTTCCAGAGAATTCTGAAAAATGTCTATTTATAATACCACATAAATAACACTTATTTATTGTTTTTCTCCTTCCTCTGGAATATCAGCTTCATGTGGAAAGTCACTTAGCCTGATTTATTAATGGTCCATCTCCAGAACATAGAATAGTGCCTATCACATAGTAAACTATGAATCAAAAGTAATATTTGATGAATGGAAGGAATAATGAATTAGTTAAGTAATGTGGTGGATGCATGGGCCTAGAAACTAGGAGCACGGTACTAGAAATTCTTCTACAGGGAAGTCATCTTCCAGATGATATAAGAAAGAAAAAGTAAACATAAATTTTAGATCTCTTTTGGCTGAAATTTGACTAAGCCAATGCTATAGGTACACAAGTAGGTGTCAACCAGACAAAAATAAAATTCAAAGGGAGGAAACACGATGTCAGAGTTGCTACAAAAGCAGAGCAGTTAGATGAATCTAATGCCGGCTTGGGCAGATAGTGTTTCTATGGATTTTTGAACAGAAAACTTGACATTGGTTTGTTCTACATTCATTACTAGATTGTACCAGCAACTAAGAGGCCATGTCTGAAATGAACCATTAAATGTAGTCCTCTGCAGATTTAACACAAATTATATCACTCTGAAAAGTGCTTTGACATAACTTGGAGTTAAACATTTGCTATAAGTGCCACAGTTTATGGTAATAATTGACAAACCATGCTTAGGCTAGATGTGTGTAAGGGTAGAAGTTGTTTTATTAACTCAAGACATTATTGAATTCCTGAGAAAAATTAGAAATTTTGGTTGTAGTTTAAAACCTACTGGGTAAACATTGAAGTTGCTAAATAGCTGATTTTACTGCTCTACTAAATATAATGTGACAGACATTAAACTCTACTTACAAGAATTTTAGTAGAATTTTCTTTCTTGAAAAATATTAAACGTTTAGGATTCTAACTTCCAAAGTTGTTTTTGCAAAACATTTTACTGCGGGGAAGCCATCCATGGAATGCATGAGGACCTCCTCTCCGCATGGCATCCAAGGAGGAGATAGGGCTGGCATTGGAACTTCCTGTAGCATTCCTGCAGTGAAAGACCGAACAATGCATGTGCCTTTCTTTCTCTTCCTCTCTGTTAGGAAGATCCTCGTGGCATTATGGGAAATAAGCATAACCCATTAAGAACTGAGCAACCTACCAGCCCCTGCTTTTTTCCTATCTTGGTGAAGAACATTCAATGGAAGGCCTTTGAAGTTTCCTGGCATAAATAAAAGCAGATGCGGGCTCCCAAAGGACCCGTCTGTTCAGCTTGCCTGACCTACCCCCGCTTTTGAAACTACTTTCTGTGTTCTGTGGTTATTTCACTGTTTTATTTCTCTTAATTTTTATGGCTCAGCCAGCCCATTCCACAGGAGAGAACTTCGTTTCCATTTCCCATGCGGGACATGGATGATATATTACCACATTACCCCAACCTTTGAAAATTCATGAGGGATAAATATTCTTAGTTTGTTTTTTTTTTTTTTTTGTCTCACATTGCTTCCTTTTCCATTTCCATTTGGGGTGCTTGGTTTTTTCTCTTTCCTCATAAACATTAGGGCCATCATTTCTTTAAGCGGAATAATAAAAAGTATTTTGGAGCTATTTTGTTATTTGAAATCCAGAGAAAGTAATGGAAGAATTTAGAGTTTATCAATTTTGCTAAATATTTCTGCAACAGTATTGTGATCCTCTAGGTCCTTGTAGTAGTACAAAAATTGGCTTATTTGGCTTGTGGAGAGAATACAAGCTCCGGGAAGCTTGATTTGTTTCCATGCTCACACTGACCAAAGCAGTCATTACCTTCCTATCTAAGCAGATCTTTCTGACTGCGGCCGCTATTTACTAAGTCTCTGCCACTGGGCTAAGCAATTTATAAATGTCTATCCACGTAAGCCTTACCAAAACTTATTTGTATGTAATCATTCAATTTTACAGGTGGAGAAAATAAAAGTACGGCACTTTTTGTATTTGCCAAAGTCCATATAGCTAGGTAGTGACAGGTGAATTTAGAAGCAGAAATGACTGTGCCTCCCAGCATTGTATGCACTAAATTGCTCCTCGTCTTGAACTTCTAGACATGGGGTAAGTACAGAAACATCTTTCTGTTATTCAAGGATATCAGTGAGGGTCACCTTACTGAGATTTGCTTTCATAGAACTTTTTGGGTACTCACTGTTGTGCCAGATCCTGAGGATATCGAGATAAAGTCTTGAGTCTGTTCTTCATGTCAGACACAGGGCAGACTGGAATCGTTTTTCTTTAATAACTGTGTAAAGAGAACACATTTTGATTTAAAAAGCAATTAATTTCGCATTGGGAAGAGCTGAAAACCATAATTGCCTATCCCAAATGTACTGCTCACTTAATCACTGGTCTTATTGAACTACTCCACTTTTCTTCTATATGGCTTAAGTCCTTCAACCATTTCTGGTGTTCATTCATTCAGCTTGTTGATAATTAGCTTAGGCATAATGTTAGTTTAGGTATGTCTATTTCTGGACAATCAGACATGAGAGAAAATGTGTTTGGGAGACGTGAATTATAGGGAACATTTCTCCACACTTATGAAATATTAATCAGAGAATGGTAAAGGCTTTCTGAATGTGGATGTTTAGTGTTTAAAATATTATGTCTGTTTTACAGCAGATCTCATGGATGAGACAATATTGGAGATGGAGCATGAAGGATGGACAGAGGGAAAGTGAAGGGTTTGGATATCTCAGGTGGAAATAACAGAGTGAGCAAAAGTGCGAGGTCAAAAATGTGTAAGGTATCACTAGAAATGGCATCCCAGGACTCCAACGGGGCTAGAATAGGGATGCAGGGACAGATCACAAAAGCTTTGATTATTAGAAAAAAGAAACTAGACAAGTCTTTCCTTTTGTGAAATGAAATTGCTTAGAAGATTTTTTTTTATCAGTATGTCATCTAAAGATGACTCAGGCTGGAGAAAATGTCAAGTGAAGTGCTTGCCATTATTAACATCTAGACCAAATAATGGCTGCACGTACTTCAGAATATTATTAACAATTAATCATATATTTACTTTTTATTCAGATGTTAAACTTACGAAAATTAATCAGATTCATAAAAGAATGATTAAAATAATTGCAACTATAGATGTGACATAATGTCAAATAAGCAAAATATTCATTTTCTTATCACATAACTTAGCTAGAAATTCTCTTGGATAAAGAATGTGAAAGAAATGAAAGATTGACTAGTGAATGCCCTAGGGAACAATTTATGCTCCATGGAGTTTGCATTCCACTGTGGCTGAGGGAAGGAGCACTTTGTCTTTGTAATTTAAACTATAATTTGGGTTGTGATAGGGTGACACTAAGTGGCTGAAAACGGAAAGGCTTAGTCAATGGAAATCAAAATAAGAACAAAAAATTGCACTTGTGGTGACATTTATGACTCCCCAGCAACAACATGAGGAAATTATATTCGTAGTAACTCAGTCATTAAAAAAATCAACAACCAGCAATTTCTTTCCTTCTGTGAAGCCAAAGATCCTTATAAATGGAAGATAAAAACCAATAGAAATCAAATCATGGAAGCTGAATTTGAAGACCTTTTCTCTTAAATTGCATAAAAATGTTATTCTACTTTTGAAGTCTGCCCATGGTTTTATTTCCCTTATTTTTTTTAGAATCATTTGTTTAAAATGTGGCTTTATATTTATTTACTGAAAAGGAATAGGTCTTCCTAATCTAATGTTCATGTTGGTTCATGCAATAAATGTTAGAATGAATTGTATAAATCACCTTTTTTTTTAGTTAAAAATGGTTTAAGATTGCCAGTTATATATTTTTAAACTTAGGGTTTTGAAGGTACTTTGAGGTGATGGTGATAGATACATGGTCTTTCTATACATGTACCTTTCCTGTCAATCTAGTACTAAACACTTCCACTGCAGTGGCCCATTTCATCTCTGGAAAAATTTCACAAAATACAGAGGAGTTTTCCTTCATTAAATTGGGTTCTTTCTGGAATTTGGTTCTAATTTGCATTGGTTCTAATTCTTTTTTTTTTTTTTTTGAAGCCAAATGCACACAAATTCTACCCCATTTTATGTATGATTAGTCTTCAGTCTTCAGACCTCAGATATCCAACAATGAACCTATTTCTGCTCCAGTCTCATGGTTATCACACTTTGAATTAAGCACTTTTCTTGCCTCACCGGACATGTTAATCCCAAATTGACATTTTTAAATGCTGGTAATTTCACCTTCCTGAATTCTCCCTCTCAGAGCTTCTGTGACATCCCTCTCTTCTCACTTTCATTGGGCCTCTCAGATTCTCCTTCATTTACTAGGGCTTCTTTGACTAGTCCCTTCAACAACAGTGTTCCCTGGAGCCCATCCTTTGCCCTCTGCTCTGTTCATGAGCAGAACCCTAGATGACCCCATCCTTTTCCTTAACTTCACTGCCATCCATGTGCTAAATGTTCTCACACTTACAACTCCTTTATATTCAATTGTCTCATCAATATATCCACTTCAATGTTTCATATATACTTCCAGCTATACCTGTGCACAGCTAATACATTTTGAATCCAGCTATCATTCAGTCTGTGTTTTTGTGAGGTATTTCTTCATCCACCCCATCACCCAAAGCAGAGCCACAGATGCCTCTCTGATTCGTCCACTGTCATTCCCCACATTGCCCTCCAACCAGTGTACAAATTCTGTCACCTCCAGGACTCTTAAAACTATGCCTTCCTATTTGTACTAGTTAAGGATTGTATCTTTTCAATAGTTTTTTGTAATTGCTTTATTTTGTTCTTACTATTTTCTCCTTCCTATCTTTCTCTTTCATCTACCAATATAATATCCCAACCAGGCAGATTTTTCAAAGCTATAAGGTCAATCACACAGTTCTGCTTCTTAAAAAAATTTGTATTGGCTTCCAACAGCTTTCAGAATTAAATTTCAAGCTTCCTAATTTAGTACAAAAAAGAAAGGAAATAGAAGGAAGGAGATCAAGTATTTCAGTATCCTAATGGGTCAATTTAATCCTCCCTCACCTGCCATAGGAATGAGGTGAGACATGTATTAAAGGAAGAGAGAGGGAGTGAGAGAGAAGAGAATAAGAAAAAGAGGAGGGAGAGGGGGGAAAAGAGACAGAACAGGAGAAGGGAGGGACACAGGACAGGGAAGAAGAGACAGGAGGATGGGAGGGGCAGTGAGGAGAGAAGATAGGCTAAAGTTACATTCTGAGCAGGGCAACCAGGAAAAGTCTGGTTCCCCTGTCATGCAATGAAGCCAATAAATGGAGAAGCAGTAACAGGAGAAGAGAAGTAAGAGTTTTATGGGCTGGCAGCTGGCCAGCTAGTGGAAGATAGGAGGACTTCACTCTAAATACCATCTAGCCAGAGATAGGTAGCAGGCACAGATGCTTATATGGCATTTCTAAATGGCTTATAGCCATAGGGCACCAGGATATTCATCAATCCTTGTGGTAGTCAATTGTCTTGACCTGATATTATTGTGCACACGTCCCCAGGTCTTCCTGGTTCTTGTAGGCTTAAGGAAGGTTAGTGATTAGGAAACAACTTTGAGGTTTTCCCCTGTTCTTCCTTTCAGACAAGGCTGACAAGTGAGGCACAGGGGAGTGAGGCAAAACAGAAATAGCAAAGAAGTGCTAGAAGTGAGTTAACCCATTCTTAATAGCTTCCCTAACTAAGGGCAGGAGGGAGAAAAGAGCTCAGCACATCTGGGACTATGTGGAACTGGCAGCAGAGACAACTCATCCACATGCTTAAAAAGAAGAAATTAGGAGCTGAGCACGGTGGCGCACACCTGTAATCCCTGCACTTTGGGAGGCTGGGACAGGAGAACCATGAGTTCAAAGCCAGCCTCAGCAACAGTGAGGCGCTAAGCAACTCAGTGAGATCCTGTCTCTACATGAAATCCAAAATAGGGCTGGGGATGTGGCTCAGTGGTCGAGTACCCCTGAGTTCAATCCCCAGTACCAAAAAAGAAAAATAGAAAAAGAAGAAGAAGAAGAAGAAGAAGAAGAAGAAGGAGGAGGAGGAGGAGGAGGAGGAGGAGGAGGAGGAGGAGGAGGAGAAGAAGAAATCAGAGAGGGGAGATAAAAGTCCATATCTATCTTTCACCTGAACAGTGATTCCCTTCCAATGTGAACCATTATTGCCTTGTCATCTGTCAATCTAGATTTCCATTTGGCCCAGGGTAGAGGTAAGGGCAAAGGCAGAACCTATTTGCTCAATGGAAAAAGTGAGCTTTCTTTACCTGTTTGTTTCATTTTCCATTCTATCATGTTCTCACAAAAGCAAGTGTTAGATTACCTACCCTTTAATTATCATAAAAATCTAGGGTTTACATTTTTCTGTATTATCTAAAAGATTATGAAAAGCTATGATGGAAATGTACCAAGTCTCCAGCATCATTAGGTATAACAGTTGTAGAAGGTTGACTGAAAAATTAAATGAAATAAATTGTAAAGAACTTGTTCTTTAATGAATAATTGGCCTTGTTTTACTCTATTTTTGTTTTACTTTACAAGTTTGCTATAGTATAATGTGCTTTTAATAAATTACAAATTCTTTTAAAACTTTCTCTCAAAGAATTTGGCATATATATATACATATATATATATTGATATATATATGTATATATACATACATATATATATATATATATATATATATATATATATATATATATATCTCCATGATCTTACCTCAAAGAAGATATTGAAAAATTCCACAAACACTATTCCTCTAGCCTCTTGGCAATGTCCCCCTTCATCCAATCAGTTCTCAGGCAATCAATTTCTGATTTCTGATATTATTGATTACCAGCAGTCTTTTGAATTTTATTTAAATGGAATCACACAATCTGAGTGCTTTATGTATGACTTCCATCATTCAGATTTATCCATGTTGTTTCATATTTCATTTCTTTTTATAGATGAATAATAGTTCACTTGCCACATCTGCTTATGGACTCACTTGTTGATGGACATTTTGTTATTTACAGGTCTTACTGACTGCAAATAAAACTTACATGAACATGCACGCATGAGTTTTGTGAGGACACGTGTCTTCATTTCTCTTCAGTAAGCAGCCTAGAATAGAATGGTTGAGTCACCTGTGACATTTTTGTTTAACTATTTAAGAACATTTCACAGTGACTTTCAATGCAATTGCAATGTTTTAGATTACCACCAACAGTGAATGACAGTCAAAATTGCTCCATATTTTTGTCAACGTTTAGTATAGTCAGTTGTTTTTAATTTCAGCTGTTCTGAGGGGCATGTGGTGATATATCAGGGAGTTTTTCAAAAATTTGCATTACTCCCTTGACTAAAAATGCTAATCATCTTTTCATATGCTTATTGGTCATTTGCATATCTTTTATATGTCCAAATTTTGCCATTTTTTTAGATTGAGAAGTCTTGTTATTGAGTTATGAAAATGTTCAATATATTCTGGAAACAAATTCTTTGCTGATATATTACACATATTTCCCCTTAATCAGTTGCTGGCATTTTTTATTTTTTTGTGAGGAAAAGTTTGGATTTTAATAAAGTCTAATGTATTTCGTATTTTATGCTTCATGATTTTTATGTTTTCTAATAAATTTTTGTCTACTCTTGACTTCACAAAGAAGTTATACTGCAGAACTTTTTACTTCTAGTTCTTCTACTTCTCACATATACGTGTATATATGAACCGAATTGTTAGGTCAATGGTTACTCAATATTTAACTTTTTGAGGAACTGCCAGAATATTTTCCAAAGTGCTATAACATTTTACACTCCTGCCAGCAATTTTTGAAGCATTTGACTTCCTCCTTCCTCACATTGCTCGCAGCACTCTTATTCTCCTACTTTTTTATTCTATCCATAGTGGAGGCTGGAATGAAGTGAGAGTTCATTGTGGCTTTGATTAATGGTTTCCTGAAAGCTAATAATTTTTAGTATCTTGTGCTTTTTGAACAACTGTATATCTTCTTTGGAGATTTACATTTTTCCAAAGCATGCATAAAAGTTGTGTTAACTCTGACTTAAAGATTTTATGGAAATCATTAGTAAAATCATAAAATTCTTTGGGCCCAGAGCTTTCTATTATGAAAAGTTTTAACTAAGAGTTAACTAGGAGTTTAATTTTTATAAGAGGTATAGACCTGTTCTTCCTTAGTTTCTTTTTTCCTCTTTCTTTTCTTTTTTTATGGTTGTTGTTTGTTTTTGTTCTTTTTTTGTGGTCAGTTTTGGCTATTGTGTTTTTGTACAAATTTACTTATCAAATTCATTGACATTGAAATGTTTCTAATATTTTTTCAGTACCATTTGTATGCCCTGGGGTGATGCATTTCTCCACAGAAACAGAATAAATAATACATATATAAATATATAAGAGGAGGTTATATGGGAATTGACTCATGCAATGCTGGTGACCAAAAACACCCACAAGATGTAATTTTTAAGCTAGAGTACCAGTAGAGCCAGTGATATAATTCTGTCCATATCCAAAGGCCTGAAAGCATAATCAATCATGGAACTCTTAGTGCAAGCCTAAAGACCTAGGAACCAGCAGAGGTTCAAAGCTGAAGAGCAGGAGAAGGTGAATCTCTCAGCTGCAAAAGGAGTGAATTCACCTTTCTCTGCTTTTAGATCTATATGGTGGGTTCTATTTTTCTGAGGAAAATATTCTTATTTTATTTTTAGCAGAAATTCAATCTAGTTATATTTTAATTAAAAGTTTTGTCTCACCTTTTGAGAATGATAACTTAAACCTTAGTTCAGTTCTATAAAGTTTACTTCCACTGTTTGGATCAGTCCTGTAGATTGTTTTCTATCTTTAGTCATTAGGCAGTATTTTAATATTAATTTGTTGATTTCGCAAAGCTAAAAAGGAAACCTAAGAAGCACACAGGAATTGAGTTTTTATCTATACTATTACTGTCCCCAAAGTTGACACCAAAATAACAATCTGCTGATCTATCGTGACCCTAAGCATATTTTTCTTTGCTTAGATTTCAGTACAGCTCAGAATTAGGGGATCTGAAGAAGAAATTACCCAATCTGGTTAGTTATAGAAGTGTTTCATTTTTTAGAGAAAGCCATTAAAAACATGATGAACCTACAGTAAGAGAGGATGTCTGCAAGCTTTTTATGGTCCTCATCACATGGAAGAATAGCAATGCAATAAAATACATCTGAAATTCATGGATTTAAGCTTCAAATACGATGACTATAATTTTGAACTTAATAAGCTTTTTATTCTTCAATAAGGGATTAAGAAATAATTTTTAAATTACATTTGATTTTTCATGCACTTAACTTTTATTTCTGTCTCCCCAAAACATATCCATTTGTTCATTAGAATGTGCATCTAGACATAATTTGTAATTGGCATATAAAAAAAGATAGGAAAAAAACAATTTATTTCTAATTTTAAGCCTTAAATTCCACTTAATCCTTTGGGGTGGGGATAGAAAAAAAAAGGAAGCAAATGACTTTTGAAAGCATAATAGTTGTAATTTTTACTCCTTTTTGAGATACTGGTACAGTTTTAGACTGGACTTAGATTAGATGATAATTCTGGCACTTTTCTTGAAGCATTATCAAGTCGATTTCCTTGCCAAAACCATTTAACAACAAAAACTTAAACGTATTCTGATTTAAGGTATTTTATCAGCTAATACATGTGTACTACATTTGAAATTTTACATTTGGATAGTATATATGAATGCAGCATGATAAATGTCAAAAAATGATTGTTGAGAACCTCAGTATTTCCATGGCTATGAATAATTTATTTTCTTTTTCATTTCCAATTTTAAAAGAACTTGTCCATAATTTTCCTGTGGGTGCACTTTTACTGTCTCTATTTTTTACTTCTAATTATTTTATGAGTAACATCTTTGGACCCACAGTAAATGACTTGTTGTATTATTATGATCTGGATACTCATCTCTGCTCTTTGAAATTTTGATGCATAGGAAAATCATAGAAGTGAAGTGAGAAGTTTTGGGGTGTCTGCTCTGAGTTATGCTGAATAGCTTATCAACAGAGTAATCCCTTGTTTCCTACAGCTCCTAAACAGAGAGGCCTTATGTCATTAGCATATCAGAAGTTCAAATTAAAAGCTCTATGTGAAAAGAGTGGTCTTATTCTCCTACAGTATCTCATGCATAGCGATCTTTCAATATATAAAGTATTGTTGATGGTGCCACCCTATGTGATTTTTATGCAATGATGGACTAAAATAGTGTAAAATACCTTCCAACATGAACAACCAGAGGTGCTAGAATTAATATAACAATATATAAAACATGTAACTGATCTAACAAGGCAGGAAGAGAATTTTCCAAATGCTAGGAACAAGGAGTAAATTCCTGGTATGAAGCTCCGAAAATCATAGAAGACAGTAAATAGAATGGTTGAACACCTGGCTTAGTGGGACTAGAACTTGGATTTCAATGACTTAGTTCAGCTTGTTTAAGTGAGAAGCTGGAGAAGAAATTGATGCATAGAGCTGGGGTCCTAGAAGTGCTAAAACCTCAGCAAAGAGATAAACTAAATTGTACACACTGACATAGGAAACTGAAAGAAAACAATGAACTTTCTCTCTGACTAGACTCTAGATGGACAAGGGGAAAAGGGAGAAGTTGTGAGCAAGTTGGAACATTAGAATTTAATTGCCAATAGTTGCAATATATAGAAACCATCACCTCAACAGTGAAGACAAAAATTGGATCTAGTGTTTGCCTAACAAATGTAAATACAAAACCCCTTGAAAGACAAATTCTATGATGTAGACTGCACTAGGAAATCTTACAAAAAGTTTAATGAGATGACATCATAATAAAAATCACTTGCAAGCAGTTAGTAAAACTGAAACTTCAATTGAAGAACTGCAGAAAATTACCTGTAGTGCAGCAAAAACAATGACAGAAACATGGGAGACAGATTATAGCAGAGGATAGAACAATAATGCCCAATAAATGCTTTGTGGGAGTTCCAGAAGAAGATCATTTAGAAAATAAGGGAGTCTACATTTGAAGGTAATGTGTTTCAGAATTTTTGGAATTTAAATTCTACATATTCAAAAAGCAAAAGTTTTATAAAGATAAATAATTTCACGCTTAGACACATTATAGTGACTCTTTAGAACATCAACTCAAAGAGAATATCTAAAATATAACTAAAAAGAAAAGCTATATTAATAATAATGCAATTTGACTGACTACAGATAACAAAACAATGAAGGTCAAGATTATGAAACAATATCTTTGCAGTATGGAGAGAAAGTGACTGCCAACCAATAATTCTGTACCTACCTAATCTGTCAAAGAGTGAAGGTTATTTGGAGAAAATTTCAGATAAATAAGGACTGAGAGAGATTTACCCCAACAAGCCTCTCCTTCAGGAAGAAAGATTTATAATCCTGAAGAAGTAGGATGTAGTAATCAATGATGAGCAAAATTTTAGGAAATGTGTGAGCAACTATAAACATCATTCTTATAATTTCATATTATTTGTGTAGAAGATAAAATAAAGCTATTGATGTAACTTTAAATCAAATTTAAAAGTTCAATTTAATCACAAAATAATATGTGAAAATATAAAAGTAGTAGTGACAAGATGGGCACAGTGGTGTACACCTGTAATCCCAGTGGAAGGCTGAGGCACGAGAATCACGAGTTCAAAGCCAGCCTCAGCCAAAACAAAGTGCTAAGCAACTCAGTGAGACCCTGTCTCTAAATAAAATACAAAATGAAGCTGGGTATTTGGCTCAGTGGTTGAGTGCTCCTGGGTTCAATCCCCAGTACCAAAAAAGAAACAAAAAATTAGTAGTGACAAAATAAGGAAAGACATTATATTATACTAAAATCAATACAGTGGAAGAATAGAGAGGAGAAAAAAAGCCAAGAAGAAAGAATGGGATGAAAAACATAATTTCATGTATTTAGGTTTACACTAACACCCACACATATGTATGTATATATGTATATCAAACATATACATATATACTCACATATACATATATACTCACATATACATACATACTCACATATATGTGTGTATCTATGTATTCTTAAACATATATATGTATGTATATGGAAATATATTGAGTGTATTTATTAAAATTAGACAGTTCTATAAATGTATTAGGTAATTTTTCTTATTTAACCCTTACAATGAAGTTGGGTAAGTAATATCACAATCCTTCCATTTTAAAGATTAAGGAAATCAATTTGAAAAAGATTTAAATATTTCACACAAACTCGCACACTACTAAAAATAAACTCAGAGTCTGGTCCAATATCTTACCACTATGATTTTTCTATATACAGAATTAAGATGGTGAAATAAATCTAAATACATCCATAATTATCATAAATGTAAAGAATATCAATTTTCCATTTAAATATAGATAGTATAATATGTTTTAAAAGAGTCTCAGAATGGATTATAAGAATAGTAGCAACAAACTACACTATTTACAAGAGGAGGACATGACATAATAAATAACAGAGGTATGGGGTGGGAAAAGATGTGAATCAACTTCTAACAAAGGAATGTTAGTTTATAATAATAATAATAAATAGATATTAATTCTAAAAATATTAATTAAATTAAAGCTGGGCATTACAAACCTGTAATTCCAGCTACATAGGAAGCTGAGGCAGGAGGATTCCAAGTTTGAGGCCAATCTGGGCAACATAGCAAGATTCTATTTAGAGACAAAAATAAAAAAGGCAGGATATAGTTCAGTGGTAGCAAATTGCATTTTCATGACGAAAGCAAAAACATGCAAATCAAGAGAATTAATTGTAAAACATACAAAGAATTGGCTGAAGAATAGTAATCTCCCCTTGCTATTTCTATATTAGAAAATATTCACAGCATAATATTCCTGTAGCTAAGCAAAAGCCCTATGGTAACACTTATGTTCAAAAGTAGCAAATCAAACTTGCTCAAAGTTCAATAGTTGCAACTTTTAGTCAAGTGTACCTTGGACGTAATGCTAATGATGGTTCCTTTCAAACAACTTTTCCATGAAAATTATCTGAGTTTTCCCTACTGGGTAGGTCTGAACCTATTTTGAATCCCTGAAACGTATTGATCTATTTATGGCACTATCTTACACTAACTCAGCGATCTCAATAGGTTTGGTTGTGTTCACCAGGAAACATTCAGCAATGTCTGGAGTTAACTTTAGCTATCACAAATGGTGAAGTTGCAGTTGTAGTAGCTGGACACCAGAGGTGATGTTAAACATTCTACAATGCCAGGATGGGCTCCACAACACAGAAATGGTCAACATTGGCCCAAATGTCAATATTACCGAGGTAGAGAATGAGAAATCCTATTTTAGTTTATAGTATTTAAACTTTTATCTCTTCTGCTTTCAGTTATAAGAATCTGGAACTGAGTCTTACTTGTCTTGGATTACATACAGCATGTAGTATGCATAGCATTGTGTTTGCTACAGGGTAAGTCAACATTCGTTAAGCTGAATTTGCATTCAGCAGCAATCCTTTGTGATTACTTTGTTTTGTGAACTCTCTTTAGAATTTGTGTTGAAAGTGTAATTAGACAGTCTTTATCCTCTACAAATTCCTAGCTTACAGTGAAAGAGATGTATAAATAGATAATTTATAGTGTAATACACCATGAACTTAAACAAAAATATGAGGGGAGAACTATGCAATAGGAAGCCAAAATAAACAGAAGCGAATAATTCTTGCTAACAGGAATTGGAATTTGGAGAAGGAAAAGAATTTAAATCATTTGTAGCATTGTAAAACAGGAAATTACCTTGGGGTTCCTCTACTCTAACCTCAAATTTTATAGATAGTGGATATTGAGTTTTAGAGAAGTGATTGACAACATCTCTGAGAGGGCCTGACAAAGCCTGTCCTAGAACTCAAATCTCCTAATTTCTGACTTTACTTCTCTTCATCATAATCCATTGCCCTACTTCACCTACTATTCAAGGGTTAGCGTAGTTTCACCAAATTATGGACACATGGGATGGATGTATTGTTTTATTTGTAGTTCAGTTAATATGTTAGTCAGGGTTAGCCAGAAAGAAGCAAAAGCAATGGAGTGTACCTGTCTATGTGGGTACACTATACATATCGATAGATTAGCTGGATGGATGGATAGATAGGTAGGTAGATATAGATAGATAGATAGATAGATAGATAGATAGATAGATAGATAGATGAGTTGTTATAATAAAATTCACTCATGGAATTATGGAGGCTGACAAGTCTCAAGATCTGCTGTCAGAAAGTGAGGCCCAGGAGAGTCAATGTAGTTCCAATTTGAATACCAGCAGGCTCAGGACCAAGAAAAAGCCCATGATTCAGTTTAAGTCCATAGGAAAGGAAGAGCCCTGTCCTAGCTCAAATCAGTCAAGCAGGAAGGATTTTCTCTTATTCAGCCTCTTTTGTTTATTCAGATCTTCAGTTGATGAGAGGTGGCCCACACATATCAGGGAAGACAAACTGCTTTACTCAGGGTGCTAATTCTAATGTTAATCTCACCCACAAACACCCTCACCGACACACCCAGAAAAATATTTGACCCAATATGTGGACACCCTGAAGTCCAATGCTATTGACACATAAAATTAACCATCAGAATCAATAACAGACAGCTGACACCCTCTGTCTAGCACATGGTATGTTGGAGAGCTTAGTTTTACTTAGTCTGGAAGAAATAAGATTCATAAAGTAAAACAAAACAAACCAGAACCCATTTGGTCCACAATAATTTTGGAAAGCTGCTTGAATTAGTTTGGTTAGGTAAACTAGAATTAGAGAACAAGTTATAAAATATAGAGATATAATGCTATAAAAATTCTTTCCTTCCTAAATAGAAAATTTAATGAGGTTTGCAAAAAAAAGTGAAAGATTTCCTTGAATTCATATTTTATAACTTCCGGGAGTTCTTCTTTTTACTCATTTGTATTTCTTCCATGGTATTTTATTTTTATTTCATTCATGATATATGTTCTCCAATCAATCTGTGGGCTTTGATTTAAAGTGTTATTTTTCTATGAATTGTTTTAAAAAATTATCTGTGTTATCTCCAGTAATATATTTTCTCAGGTTATTTATTTTGTTCAGATCTTTTATTTTGTAAAATGTGTTTTATATTTACTGATGTGTGGCTGTTTATTCATATTTAAGACTGAGACAATGAAATTTAGGAAGTTTCTCCTATACAAAATCATTATATTAAGATAAACATTCCTTCTTTATTCAAATAACATCTATGAAAAACAAATTTAAAACTAGAAACTCAAATTTGAAAGAATAAAGAATGTGCTGGACGTGGTGGCACACGCCTGTAATCCCAGCATTTTGGGAGGCTCAGACAGGAGAATTGCAAGTTCGAAGCCAGTCTCAGCAAAGGTGAGGAGCTAAGCAACTCAGTGATAAATGTAAAACTCTAGATAAAATTAAAAAATAGGGCTATGGATGTGGCTCAGTTGTCAAGTAATCCTGAGTTCAATCCCACCGGTACCAAAAAAAAAAAAGGCGGCTAGTTTTTTAAAGGAACTATTATAATTTAATTTTATATTTAAAATAATAAATTAATTATATGAATAGATTTGATTTTTTATCTATATTATCTAATTCTAATGTTTATATGGGAAACTAGATAAAAGAATAAGAATTTTTGAAAGAGTAAAGAAATAAGAAGATGCAATTAGTATCATATATGAAGTTTAGTATGACAATATAATAATCCAAAGATAGATATTAGAAAATAAAAATAAAATTGTTTACTTACCTCACTTCTTACACTAAAATACATGGCAAACTATTCAAAAGTTGGAGTATAAAAATTAAACCATGAAAGAATTAAGAATGTTCTGTGAGTTTTAAACATGTGTGTGTACACACACTTTGTAAGTGGAGTGATGCTCCCTCTCTGAGTTGGGAAAATTGAAAAGCTGGGAAAGAAAAGATTGTTTAATTCAATTACATAATTTTTAAAATCTATATGGCAAAGTAATATAAACATAGTGAAGAGGGAAGATATTTGTAACTGATGATAGACAATAAGTCTAGTTTTTCCTTCATATATAATGTCCTCCCACAATTTAATAAGCAAAAGATAAACAATACTGAAAAAGTGGAGCAATCATAAATAGGAATGACAGTACATACAATTCTCAGACATGAAAGTCCATCCAACCATGGATATAATAGGAGAAAGGCAAATACATTGAAATACAATTTTCACTTGTCAGAATGACAATTTAAAAAAAAAAGAGAATGATGATCATCAAGAATACACATAACAATAATTGCCAGAGAAGATGTGGGGGAAAAGGTACACTTATATATCATTGGTGGTACAGAAAATTGGTACAAACACTTTGGAAAGCAAGACTAGGAATGGAACCACCAAATGGCCCAGCTATCTCTCTCCTGGGTATTCAACCAAAAAAACTAAAATCAGCATCCTACAGTGATACAGCACACCAATGTTAACAACAGCACAATTCACAATAGCCAAGTTATGGAACCAGCATACATACCCAACAACAAATGAATGGACAAATATATATAGATACACACACACACACACACATACACATATAAGCAAGAATGAAATTGTGTTTTGGTGGCAAATAGATGGAACTGGAAAATATTATGTTAAGTAAAGTAAGACAAACTCAGTCAAAGGAAGAATATTTTCTTTCTTATATGGAACCTAGGGGGGAGGAATGGAAAAAAAGCGATCTCATGAGTATAGACAATTAAACCAAGAGAGTAGAGGAAGAGGCTCCAGAGGCAGGGAAGAGGGGAAGTTATGAGGAAGCACTAGGGAACAAAATCTACAAATTATGCCATATCTAAGTATGAATATACCACAATGAATAATATATGATATAATTAAATGTGCTAATTAAAATAATAATAATAATAATGAAAGTAAGATCAGCAGGGTAGAGCTAGAGTGGAGCATGCTGATCAGAGAGAGGGAAAGGGGAAAGAAATTGATCCAGTCATGCTATGTGCATGTACAGATGTGGCATAACAAACCCCACTGTTATACATAATTACAATGCACTAATACAAACAGTTTTTTAAAGAGTAAAATATAATATTATGTGATAGTTAAGAGAATAGATGCTGAAACTATGCTGTGTGGGTTTAAATTCTGGCATTGCATATCCTAATTGCATGGCTTTGGGAATATTATCTAAAAACTTTGTGCCAGAGTCTTCTAATTTATAAAACGGCATGATAATAGCAATTATCTCAAAGGGTTACTATGATGATTAAATGAGGTAGTATATGTAAACATTTGGCATATATCAAGTACTATATGAGTAACAAGATCATGCATTCCAGTTTCCCTAGGATGTAGTCCCACTTTACACTTTTCCTGTCCATGGTAATTACAAATACCCCTGTTTTTACATCTTAAAGATGTCTTCATTTGGCTGATGAAATTATAGACACTTATAAATAACTGGAAAGTAATTATACGTAGACATATTAGCTATGGTCTTCTTATAATAGCAAAGATTAAAAATAATGCCCACCTTAGTGGGGAGTCCCTAAGCAACTCAGTGAGACCTTGTCTCTAAATAAAATATAAAAAAAGACTAGGGGTATGGCTCAGTGTTAAAGAGCCCCTGGGTTCAATCCTTGATACAAAAAAATTAAATAATAAAATGAAATAAAATAACGCCCATCAGCAGATGAACTTGCTAAATATACTCCACCCCTTCAGTGCAATATAATGTTGCCACCAAAAAGCAATTTAACCCTAGCAATTGTTTAGAACATTGCTTTACAAACTCACTGTTCTTATGTTCACTTAAACTATTAAAAATTATCAAGGACCTCCCATATCTTTTATTGTTGTAGCTTACATTTAGTGATATTTATTATTTAGAAATTACAATGGAACAATTAATGTGCATTTATAATTCACCTTAAAATAAAAGTAAACCTATAACACCTTAAATTTATTTTTAATAAAGAATTGCACTGCATTTTAAATTAGCATGAAAGTCTTTAGCTCTACATTCTGGCTCATATCAATCACCTCCATTTGTTGCAATTTCTAGAAGCCTACTGCTTTCTGAGGAAAATATGAGAAAACATGGTAAGTAGCATTTTAGCATTATTACAAAAATAATCTTGACCTCAAGGCTTTCCTGAAAGGGTCCCTAGGACTCCCAGTGGTCTTGAGCCACATTGTAAGGACTATTTGTTTAGATTTGGGGCCAGAAAAAAAATAATTCTTTGAAGGAAGAATATTTTATAACTGACATTGCTTAGAAGTACTTGCACATGGTGATACTAAAAGTCAGAATGATTTCATTCAGTGGTTTCATTATTGTTTATAAATTCTCTCCCCACAATACACCCTCTGTTGTCTACACTGAGGATACATTCCTCCCACTGTCCCACCCTGGTACACTGATGTGTAGCAGAGACTTCTTATGTTGGAATGCTTAAGTTGTTAGTTGCCATAATGTGTTAAAATCAGATTAATAATAAGGACTAAAAATCTTATATTTACCCAGAGTCACTGGAAATGTAAAGAAAAATCTACACCAAAGCAATCTCCATCATAGACGGAGACCAAGTGGAGGATGGGTGCAAGATACCCCAGGAAGGGAAAGAACAACAGCCATCTATTCCTTCTGCAATCCAAACAGAGGGTCCAAGCTCATGCACACTACAACAGATACACTTACTGCTCTGTAGGAGGCATTTAAATCTCTGAAAACTTTTAGAAAATAGCTAATTATCATTCTGAGATAATTACTGTTGTGAATTCAATCATTCAGCCTCTGTTTTTACAACCTGGCATTTTGCACACAGAGTAATCTGCCCTTCTCAAAAAGTTTATTTTCCAGGATCTTCCAAGAGTCTGGCAGCATTGCCCTGGCCCACCAGCTGGGGCTCCCTGAGGAGAGGCAGGAGAGGAGAGAATCCCCAGTGCATGTCCTTTAACACGTTTTTAGAACTCCCAGTGCATTTCGTTGTGACAGTTAGGTTGTGTAGTCACCAAAAATCTTCTAAGAAGTTTAATTAAATGAGATCCCAGGAAACTAAACTAAATATGAGGTGAGATGTGGAGCATTTCTTCCAATGTAGCTTGAAATGGAAGCTAAGAGGGTCAGAGTGAAAATCCCACTAGGAACCGAGAAAAGGCAGTAAGCAAGTAGAATCTGATAAATGCAGATTCAATAAATTTAGAGGCCTAAATTTTATCTTGGATGGCCAGGAAGAAAAAAATAATGCAAACATTTTTATGGGTGGGGAAACAGAAAAGATGAGTGACAGGGAAGGTGACATTGATAATGTTGCATGAAGCCTGGAAGATAATAGAACTAGAAGATATTTTATGGACCATCCAGAATAGCCTCTTTATTTTAAAAATGAAGTAATAAACCCCAAATTACTACAGTAATAGGAATTGGTATTTTGTTTTGTTGTATTGAGACAGGGTCTGTCTATGTTTTCTAAGTTGGTCTCAGCAATTCTCCTGCCTCAGCCTCTCAAGTACCTGGGACTACAGACACATGCCACTGCTCCCAGTTTGTGTTTGATGTTTTTAATATTGCTAATTTATCATCAGATAAACTGTAAGATAGATGATACCTCTTAGAATCTCCATGTGTTTTGAAGAAACATATATTATAGATACTGTTTTCCATTTCATATTATGTATACTGTTCTAATGATACTGCATGCAATACCATTATAAATCACATCCAAAGTTTAAAATAATAATTTTAACTTTATAATTTTGAATTAGCCACACCATTAAATAAAAGCACTGTTTTGATTCTTCATACTTACACTATGCTTAACTCTGCAGAGGAAGCATAAATGGAATTCAATAAGGTTCCTGACCTCCAGTGATTCAGTTATCCGAGACACATTAACTGTAAGCAAAAACTATAGAGCTTACAGGCAAAAATAAACAAACAAATAAATAAAGGCATCTTAAAAGGGACACTGGGAGAATAGGTCATCCAGAATTTAGTTCTACTTAGATAGTTTAGGAAAGCCTCATGAAATTAAACTGAGAAAGACCTTGAAGGAACAGTAAATCTTGAGATGTAGATTGGGAAAGTAGTCCATTTCAGATTGTAAAAAGAATTACAAACAAAAGGAGAAAAATGGGAAAGTCTAGCAAGATTTTGAAGGAAATCTGGCTGTGTGTACGTAGGTGAGAAAGAAGGTAGTTAGCTTCCTGATTGTTATTTTTCCCCTGTGTGTAATATCTTCTTCAAAGCCAACCATTATCCAGCCCTGAGTTTCTCATAGGCAGCCATAAGTATTCCTATGTCTCCTTGTCTCCATGCGCCCCTCGTGGGATTAGGCATAAACTCCTCGAAAGGCTAGCCAAAAACCTATATAGTAGGTAAGCCAGAAAGATAAACAAGGCCAATAACACTCCCTCTCTTGATTATTTGAACTTAGAAACATAAAGTTGCAATGGAAGCCAAAGCTGGAAGGGAGTATATTTAATCACTGTGTTTCAGAGGTCTTAGTCTATGTTCACTGGGAGGGATGTGGTGGAAGAAAGCTGCTCAGCTCATGGCAGCCAGGGAGCAGGGGCTGGGGCAGGGACAATAAATACCCTTCTAGGGCACATCCTATTGACCTATGTCCTCCAACCATGCCTCATCTCCTACAGTTTCCACCATCTACCAATAGTTCATGCAGCTATTGATGGGTTAATCCATTGATGAGATCAGAGCCCTCATGATCTAGTCACTTTCCAAAAGCCTAGCCTCTAGACCTTGCGGCACTGGAAATCAAGACTTTGACACAGTGAGTCTTTGGTGACTATCATATATATATGATTGGGAATATATATAGGTATATATGTATATGTATGTATGTATGCTCACATATAGAATATATATATGTATATGGCATTATCATAATAATGTGGGTTTTGGGGGGTGTGTGTGGGACAGATGCAAATAACAATGGGACCCATCAGTAAGCTATTAGAATATACTACATGAAGATACGTGATTGTGCAATAAAAGATGGCTGTTGATAAATACTCTTAAATTAGATTTACTTTTCCAAATTTACATGCACATATCATCTCAGTTTCTCATCTGTGTTACCTTCCTCCGTTATTTTCTATGTATGTTGTGTTAATTCCAAGCCAATTGAGCATAGTTCTGAAGGTGGATATGAAGATTAGCACATCCGACCCCTGAATTCATGATCTGACCAAGACTTGCTTAGCTCATTGTTAAGACTCTTGAAAGACTCTAAATTTAGCCAGAATGAAGATGATCTGGTGATATGAAAGGCTATATCTTAATGCTGAGAAATCATTTATATCAATGAAGTTTATAAAAATTTTAAGGAAAAGGAATGGAAAAGGAGTGGGAAATGGAGGTGGGAATGAAAACATTTTTAAAAACAGGAAAGGTAAATCAGGCGTGGTGGCTTAAGCCTATAATCCCAGTGGTTTGGGAAGCTGAGGCAGGAGGATTGTGAGTTCAAAACCAGTCTCAGCAACAGCAAGGCACTAAGTAATTCAGTGAGTCCCTGTCTCTAAATGAAATACAAAATAAGGCCAAGGATGTGGTTCAGTGGCTGAGCGCACCTGAATTCAATCCCTCGAAACCCCCCAAAAATATATATATAAAAGGTAAAAAATAAGCAGATATAACTATGATGAAGGCTTACTTAGAGATATTTTTGGTTTGAAACAGCAACACACTAAAACATAATGTCAGGGTTTGGTAAGTAGCAGGGAGTTGAAAGCAGAGTCCTGTATAGAGCAAAAGGCAGACTGTAGTATTTTTACTTCTAAAACATATTTTTAAATTGTAATCTTTAATTTAATAAACTGCTTTGAATTATTAGTCATCATCAGAAACTGATCTTGGAATTAATATTATGATTTACTTTGGGGTTTTTATGTTAAGGACCAAAAGCATTTTTCTGTGTCTTTGAATGTAACCAAAGACACATGATCTGTCAGGCTGTTAATCAATTATCAAACAAAACAAAACAAACAAACAAACAAACAAAAAACCCAAGAGGTAAAAAGACTTAATAAGTTTGAGAAGATTTGTAGTTCTTCAAGTAAGACCTCAATGAGAAAAATGTAAAAGACACAGAGAAATACCCTAAAGTATTTTTGCCATGAATTCACAATGTAATCTCCTGAATTTCTCCATCTTTGTTTGCATGAATCTGTTTCATCTGTGTTGTAAATAAGAAGCAGAATAACTGGGCTTAAATGTGCTTTCAAAGGTAATAGCCAATCTGTGCAGACTTCTAATTGCCTTAACTTGAAAAGAAAGTACACTATTTAAAAAAATAGGAACATAATTCCCTGCAAAGCCTAATTGATATCTTGATAGCACTGAAAAATAATTAAAGCTTCCCTTTGCTATAAAGCTTTTTATACTGACACCACCGTTTATCATAAATGTTTTTGAGTGTTAGTAAAAGAAGATAGAATAGTAACATAAGATTAAAGACCTGATGGAAAAAATATCTACTCACTACAGGTTATATTAAATAATAATTTAATGTCAGTATTCCAGTTAATGGAAATGGAATTATCTTCATAGCAAATATTAACTCGTATGTCTTATGATGCAATGACTTTAAGGAGCTAATATCTGCAGAACCGGTTGAGAAAGAGTTTTTGTTTAAAAGCTTCTCAGAAACGTCAAACATAAACTAAATCTACCCATGATAAAACTGGGGAAATGTTTGCATATTTCCTTAATGAATTTCTAAGCAGTCTGGAACAACTGATAACATAAAACGTTTCTGTTTTAGGGAGAAGACTCAGTAGCACAGTTCTTAGAGATGAAGATTTTATCCTCTGCCAAATCTCCTTTGTATAGTAGGATGTCAGAGCTGGGCTTCAACCCATTTGGTGTGAAAAAGCCGAGTGGTCCTTGTGAAGGCGAAAAGAAAAGAAGGGATCAGGAAGAGGAAGGCAGTGAATGAATGGTAATGAGTTCAGAGGAGCCGCTTCATCATTTGCCTTCCATGGGCTTCTGTCTGGATAGGACCAAAGGAGCTTCATTTAATGAGAAGATTTATCTTTGATGCCTATGTAGTGAGAGATGATCTGACATTGTTTAAACAGACAACATCAGAATGCAGGGGTTTAACACTGGCGTTTTCCTGAAATGCGCAAGGAATCCCATAACAAATACATTTAAAACACATAATCTAAATCCTTTTTAAAGGGCACCTCACATTAATCCCTCAGCTGGGGCTCCTCATTTTTATAGCATCATTTATCACTTTAATATAACATTAGTTTAGCGGCTAAAAGCCATGGCAGAAAACCCGCACCGAATGTTGGAACATTAATGACTTAAGCAGAAAGGAAACACTTGAAAGACCAGGCGGTGCTCCTGTTCTTTCCCCTAGGTTATAATCACAGATGCAGGAAGCAATCGCTGCTATATAAATAATACTGCAATGTGGTTAATGTTGGCAAGATCAGACTTATTTGTAACGCTAAAGGGTAAATAACAAAAGGTTTGACAAACTGACTCCAGGGGAAAATGTGTGTTTATATGGTGGGGTGGGGGGAGTGGTAAGGGAGAGAGGGAAGAGATCAAACAGTTTTCTGCTTCTGCTGCAGATTTTTCTAAGGAAAAAAGAGAGATGGAGATAAGATGTAGGGGGTGGAGGGTGGAAATACCAGGGCATCCTAGTAATGCAGATGCCATGAGGGACTCATTGCCTCCCACTGTACCTGAGGCTGTAGACACTGCAGGAGACAGACAGGGCTGTGGGTGTGGGGAGGGTGTGGGAGGGTTTGGGGAGGCATCACATTCTACTTAGCAGAGGAAAATCCTAGTGTTGAAATGAAAAGTCTCTGTATGGAGAACTCTTTTTTTTTATGTCTGACTAAAATGTAGCTAGCCCGTTTCCTAACTTGCATTATGTCATTTTGGAGAAAGACACTGACCTTTTTTGAATCACTTTTCCACATTTATGAAATGGGCCAGAGACAGGAATGCAGAGGCTCGGGCTGTCTTGATGAACACTTAGCAAAAATCTTTTATGGATTTATTTTGCTCTTAATAATATAGCTGATAATTTTTAAATGATGCCTTTGGTGCTGTGGCTGCATCGTATCAAAACTCTGTGGGCATATTTGCATGAGGAACCTTCTAGGAACTTCTCATCAGCTTCAGTGTCACACTAATCCCATAACTCTCTCCCTCATTCATCTCAAGAAGAATACTTCCTTAACATCCTTTTGGTTCAGAAGGGCAAAATTTGAGCAAGTTTCTCATCTTGTATTTTATTTAGCCTATGGTGGGCATTTCCCATCTGCCCTACCACTTCTTCTGTCTTTGGGGCCCATCTGGCTTTTGTTTTAATCTCTAACACAGCAGATGACATTCTCTGCTAGTGAATCCTATTTTCAGCTCTCTTGGGCAAGCTACAGAAGCTGAGCCATGCTCCCAAATTTACTGCCAGTTTTGAAACAATAAAAAGCCAGTAGTTTTTATTTCTTACTGACCTAAGCAGGGTCTAAAATGATGGACTCCAATTTTTTTGCAAAAAAAAATTGAAAACCTGTTTTAAAAGTAATTTATCTGCAAATTATTACTTCAGAATGGCCTTGCACAACTTGTGGGTCTCTAAGGAATTCTTGCTTGCTGAATTCAGATTTTCTTCACTGCAACCATCCTCAGTGTCTTGGGAGGTGCTTCAAACGTAGCCTTGCGCTGTGCTGTCTCAGTCTCCTATTCTGTATAGTAGAGGTTGGTGGTCTCTCCACCCTTCAGCCCGCCCCATCTTGAACTTGGAATTCTCAGTCCTGCACTTGTGAGTCTAAACTTTTTGTGCTGGTAGTTTCCAGAACACAAAGCAAATGCAACTTACATAAGGTAATTCTAAGGCCCTGGAACAAGGATCCTCACTCAAGGCAGCCAATCTGTCCTGACCTGCTACTTTTGCTTCAGAGTTTTGCTACTCAGCAGAGTACCATCATCATCCACAATACTTCAGAGATTGTTGGAAATGTAGAATCCTAGGCTGAACTCCTGACCTACTCAATCTCAATCTGCATTTTAAAAAGACTTCTAGGAGAAAGTTTGAGAAGTACTATTTTATAGTATTCTATTACTAGTTTTTTCCCTGGAATCCTCTGTGTAATTCCTGAGCTTCTCTCTTCCTAGATACCCATGGTCTTGTGGGTATGGACCTTTCCTTATTGTTTGCAGACTTTTCCTTTGTAGACATAGTTGCCTTTCTGCCTGTTTCCCGGGACCTCTGAGCACCTCTCTTTCAGTTTCCCTTTGCCTTTCCTAGGACACAGTACTTGCCCTTGCAAGCTGGACACTCCCAGAGTTAATCTCTTGCTCAAGACCTGGTTCTTCTTGCTGGACACATCTGGTTCTATGTAAACCTATCCTCATTAGCCCTATACAGAGGAGTCTAATCTTTTCATGCCTGTAGGTTCCAGAGAATGAAGACCAAATTAAACTCAGTGGTGATTAGAGAATATTGCAAGAAGTATAGACCTAGAGGAATGAGCATGGGATTTAACTTCATCTAGTATTGGTGTCGTAACTTGATAGTTGGACATTTGGATGCCTTTTGAACAAATATAATTTTATTCACATCTGGATGGTGTTGTGAGACATGGATAATGATGTGATGGAATCACTTGGAAAAGCCAAACACTGAAACATCATTGGACTATTTGACTGACAAGTAGTAGTAGGACCAAATTGTTACAAGGCTGGGCCTTCTGGGAAACTGGCAGTGCCAAAGTACTTCTTCAAACCCTGATTCTTGCAATCAAGTCAGAAAGATTTCAGACATAGCACTCAGAATAACAAGCATGAGCTTATTAGAAGGCATAAGAAAGGGTAAAAGGGACATTCTCATGAGAGAGAGTGGGTCCTCTCAGGTCCCCACTGTCCTGCACCTCAGTTTTACTGGGGGTCCCAGGGAAGTTTCCAGAGAGTCCCGCCCAGGTCCACCTCTTGATTTTTGACGGACAGAAGGATTATATCAGACACTCAAGTCTCCATTGCCATGAGCAGCCCAGGTCACTTTCGCCAATGCTGATCCATTCTAAATGAAACCTGTGTTTACAGGTTTTATGGTTAGGGAGAGTTATACTTACCTCCCTGAATTCCAGGATTTGGTTTGTATAAGGATCACAAAATTCTTCCCCTTCAGAGTAACTTGTGCTCCTTTAATTGGAATTTTCTAGGCCTATATTTCGCCTGCAGATAACAGGTAGTTTGCTGAGGATTGTAACATATTCTGTGCACTTAAGCCAGGCAGGGCTCCAGGTAAATTGCTTTTCAAAAAGGGGTCAGCCAGCACAGTGAGCCCCATTTAGAGAATTACTCCCTTAAGCTCATGTTCCCACCACTTGCATCTGTCTGTACCATTTCAAAATGACTTATTAATATCGCATTCTTCTTATAGATGTATTTTAGAAAATATTTAGAGATAATGATAAATAATGAACAAAAAATTCAGGAAATTAATGCATCCTGATTTAATGGGATTATGATTGATTTTTTTATTTTGAATTTTCTATGGCTTGCTTTTATATGTTTTGAATAACTTTTAAAAACTTTTTTAAGAAAATGGAGTAAGGAGGGGGAAGAGCTTAGCAGATACTCCTCAGGGTGACATTCAAAAAGTTCTGTGATGTGATCGCAACCCCCTTGCCATCTCCCACCTGGTTCCTTTTTTCACTAACACATCACTCCATCCCCATCACAACCTTCACATTCTTCCTGAAACACACTGAGTGGCCTTTTCTCTCCACCTAGAATGCCTGTTTTTACTTCAATCTACTTGTGTGAAAAATATCTATTTTTTTTGTTCATGTGCCCAAAAGCCTCACTATCTTTATTATTCTTAATTAAATATATCCAGATTTGCCTCTGCCCAAAGAATTGGCATGGAATTGGATCTTTGTCATTGTTTTTGAGGAGTTGGGGGTCTTTCCCATGTTTTTGTGTCATGCAGAAATTTGGAAGGCTTATGGAATCTAGAACCTTGGAAAATCGTTTCCAGACCATAGTTATTCATGGCTGTTCCTATCAGGAATGAAACTGTAGGAAATGCCAATTTTTATATACCATTTCTTCATTTTTAAAGGTTAGCAAATAATTTGAAATCTAAAAGCCTTCAATTTTTATAAATTTCTTGCAACTCAAAGAATACGACAGAATTGGAAGTTGAATAAATTATGCTACCCCACATATTGAAACGCTATGAAGACGTTAAAGCTTAGCTCAGCTATCTTCCATGACTTTCCTAGAGCCAAGAACTGTTTTAATGAAATTAATTGCTATCTCCTCTATATCCAATTGCATTTCACATTCCTCCCTCCCTCTCTTTTTCCTTCCTTCCTGCCTGCCTTCCTCCTTCTAAACTGATTTAATTCTACCCTTTAAGGCAGATAATTTTATTGTCCCATGTCTATTTAATACAGGCTAACTGATGCCCATGCGACCCTCCCAAAATTACCCCACTAACAAGTAGTGTATTGGGGATTCAAACAGGCAGGAATAGAAATTCAAAGACTGAGCACTTAACCTCTATACCATGAATTTATAATCTAGCAAAGACACATTAGATAATTTCCCAAAATATTACTTTTAAAAAATATCTTAGGGATATAAACAGGGCTGCCATGCATTGGATTAGTTTATAGGCTTATACATCCCCCTGCCATACTATAAATCCTTTGAAGTGAAGAATCACATGTGATTGGTTTATTACTCTTCCATACACCTGGCACAGTAACTATTCCATGGCAAATGTCAATAAATATGTATTGAAGTTATTACCTATATCCTGATATAACAAATTCCATATACTCTGCTTTAAATAAATTCAACTACTACCCTTCTCTTCCCAACCTCCTGATCCAGGCTGACTCGGAAACACATGCTCTAGCACCAGGGAGATTTAACATTGTTTTTAAACGTTTTGTGTAATGGAAATAACACAAAATGGGTCGGGGGACATAGATTGGGATTCTTATTCTGTGAGTTTATTTTATATAAGTCCTTTGTTCTCTCAGATCTTTTTCTTTCACAAAACAAGACATGGACTAAATAATCTCCAGGTGCCTTTCAATAGATTAAAAAAATACCTCTGAAGACAAACTCAGTGGGATTCAAATCCAACACTTCTAATTCTCCAGCTGTATGAACTTAATCGAATTTCTCAATCTCTAAGACAAAGTGTGTACCACAGCACAAGGCAAATAGTATCCTCCCAATAATTATTAGATTTTTTTTGTTACACAATCTTTGATTATTACTAACCTTTTAAGTTGAGTTTTTCAAATGCAAATGTATATAGTAGCACATTTGAAGTTATGGGCTGATAATATTTACTTATAGTTTCCATACACCCACTTCAGATTGTCTGTGGTTATGTATGAATGCAAAAGACACTCATGAACATTTGGAAGCTGAAAAACTGAATCATGCAAGGAATTGTTTTGGAGCTAATATCTTCCATGATTTATTTTTCACTCATTTGACTTGCTTTTCCTTTCAACATGAATTGACCAGATTTATGGCTTAGTGTAGGCACAGCCCTTGTCTGATCTTTAGGCACTGTTAAGAGAAAGCAAGATAAGGAAAGCAAATCTTCTGTATGTATGAATCTTTCTGAAAATTCATTAGGGTTCCACTTTCACCAAGAGAAATCAGCAGAGACAGGCAATCCCCATAACTTCTTGTTGAGATAATAGCAAACTTTCTCTCCTTTGGGGAGAGCTGTAAAATTTTAGGAACTTGTCTTGAAGTATAAATCTACAGAAGACTCAACTTTCATTTATCTCTCTTTACTACAGAGTAAATGCTAACTTCAATGCTGTACAGATCTTTGCGGATTTTTATTCTGTATCTATAAATTTGTTATTCTTAACAGAATCTGTTATTTGAAAGCTTAATGAATCTTCTCTCTATGTTTTTATCCACTAGCAAAAGCATGAAACCCAATTAGGCACAAAATGGATTTCTGTGTCACCTCACTGAAAATTTCCCTCCAAATGGATACTGAACACACTTCTAGAAGTTAGAATAGTCCCAAAACTTCCTAAGGATACTTAGAGATCAATTTCACTCTCAATTGTATTGCTATTTCTTAACCCTCTCTTTTAATTCCAAAACGTACACAATACACAAAATAAGAAAAGAAGGGATGGAATTTGGAAACAAAAATTTATATGCAATGTTATGAGTGACTCATTGTTCCTCAATGCTTTCTTAGAATTGGTTATTAGACCTATCTTTGAAAATCTTCCTACCTTGCCTAATGAAGTCAACCTGATTAAGGTGAAACTAATGTGTGTCTTCTTCAAAATATAATATTCTCTAAGATGTTATTTGAGAGATTCACTTTCCTCTAATAAATACTTTGGTGAAATTATCATAAATTTAATTCCACCGACAGAATCTTCTGGGTCCAATTAGGAGATAGAAAACTCACAGGGGAATTTGAATATAAAGAATGTTAACTATGATAAAAATGTAACTGCAGATGTAAGGAAATGCTATGGTACACACTAGGATGGATCGAGTACCCAAGAAAAGGTAAACTTGGGAGGTGTTTAGGTCTCATTGGAAAAAGTGTGACCCAGATGAATAGAGCTGGTCTAGAGCTGCAGGGTAAACAATAAGCCACCCTGTGGAATGTAAATGACCTGTGTGCCATGACCACCTGCCCTGTAGGAGTGTGGTAGGAGTCTGACAGAGAGGAGAATAAGCTTGCAGCTTGCAGATGAAACCACCCTGGACATAGCCCCCTGGGTTAAACAGAGAGTATAGGCAGGTGGTGGCTACTTTTAAATCTTAAAGGGTCTTTGGAGGTCATTGAATCACCATGTTTAACAGCTGTGGAAAGTGGTTCTTGAGCAAAATTGACTTGTCCAAATTTGTACAAAGATTCAGTGGCTAAAAGAAAACTGAGGTCTGAATATAACAGCTGGCAGGTTAGGATTAAAAATCAAAACCAAATCCCCAAGCTAACAAATAAAATCACTCTCCAGTTTGGTTTTAACTTTATTTCCATAGTTGGCGAATGTGGTAATCAGAGCAAGGAGGGGTGGGAAGATTTGTGTGCAAGCTGTCTGTTTTAGATTGTGTCAAGAGCTCTCCACCCCATGACCTTTGTGCAGCACCTACCTGGGAAGGTGCAAAGGCTTCCTTTAAAGGGGATCCTTTCATCATTCGCACGTCCTGTTGTTCTTTATGAAACAACCATTTGGAGTCTTTTCTCTAACGCACTGTTCCCTAATTGTTTTAAATACTTTCTAGTTCCTAAATCCTTTCACTTTTTGAGCCCCAGCATTGCTCTGCCTTTCTCAGAGGAGAATGCTCAGTGCAAAATGCTGGTTGCTAAGCAGTGCCTATTTTTACTTCACTTGAGCAGAATAGGGACCCACCAGATGAGATTGTATCCCTGAGACTAGCTTCAAAGCAGCTATTGCAGATTTTATATTTATCAGTGTTTCTCTACCAACTCCATAGTTAGGCATCTGGAGGGAGGGTATAAAAATGAGGCCTAGGACCTACCCAAAGTATGTATTGATAAAATAGGAAAAACTTATAAATACGTGCATTGATCAAATATTTTATGTACACCTACTATACTTATTTATTTTTAATTATTATTGTTTTTGTTGTTATTTGCAGTAGTGGGGATTGAATCCAGGGGCACTTTATCACTGAGCTACATTAACAGCTGCTTTTAATTTTTATTTTTGAGACAGGGTCTTACTAAATTGCTGAGGTTGGCCTTGAACTTGTGATCCTCCTGCGTCAGCCTCCTGATTCACTAGGATTACAGGTATGCACCACTCAGCCCAGTGACCTACTATATTTAAAAGACTGCCTTAGGTAATTGGAATAAATTATTCCACTAAACAGACTTGGCCTCTGATTTCATAGAACTTATACATTAGATGGAAAAACAGACAAATAAATAAAAGCACCATGGTAATCATCATGAGAAATATATTTGTTGTTGACACAGAAAAACAAAGAGGGAGGAAGTTTATTTTAAATAGAGTCCAAACCAGACAGCTTCCTAAGGCTTGGGTGCAGAGAGGAAGAGGGTGCGTATCATGTGAGGTATATTCCAGACAGAAGGAATTAGTCCTGCACACGCCCTGGAGGAGGTAGGGTAGGATGGGACCATGAGAAGTTGGGGAGGGGCAGGGAAGGAACGCTGTCCCCCAGGAGAAGAGAAAAGGACAACAAATGCAATGGCTTTTAGTGAGTAAGAGATGAAGTTGGAGTTATAGACAAAAGTTTGGATCTGTCTACAGTAAGTGAATGGAAGTGCTTTGGAGGGCTTTAGGCAGTGATTTCATCCAGTTTATACTTTTTAAAGATCCTATTCATTTTTAGGAGAGAATGCATAGTAGGGAGGGCAAGGATGAAACAGAGTCCAGTTAGTAGGCTGGTGGATATTTGCTGAGAGGAAAAACAGTGAAGATAACAAAAAGACAAATCTGAGATATATTTGGAGGTAGAAGAAAATAAACTTGAAGACGAGCTTCTCATCTACTACCACGAGCCCCCGCCCTTGCTCATCTTTCTATGTTTAGTTAATGATTGCTTATTGTTCCCTGGAGTCTTTGCCTCATATCCTTCATTCCAACACTCAGAAATTCCATTCAGACACACGCAGAACTGACAACATCTCACCGCCTATGCTGCTACATCCTTCACCTGAGCCACCTTTGTCTCTCACCTGAACTGTTGCTGAGACGACTGGTCCTCTGCTCTGTCTTTCCTCCTGCAGTCTATGATCCACCCAACACTCAAAAGAGATGCCATTAAACAATAGATCTGCTCATGTTAATCTTCTGCTTAACAGCCACCATAAGCTTCCTATCCCACTTTCAGTATGAAAATAAAAAAAAAAAAAAAAAGCTTTACAATGACGAAAAGACCCCACACGATCAGGCCAACCTCTGAATTCCTCACTGCACGTTTGGCTCCTCTTCCCCTTGTTCATTCTATTACAGTCCCTCTGAGTCTGCTATTCCTCAAATATGGTGAGTTTATTTCATACCTCAGGACATTAGCACTTGCTATATCATCCTGGATCTGTGTTTCTAATTAGCTACATGATTTTCTGCCTTACCTCCTTTGAGTCTTTATTCAAATATCAGCCTCTTAAGTACAACTTCTCTGACCGTGGTATATTAAATTATGCTACCTCCAAACTCTCTTTTTTCTGATTTATTCTCCTTAACAGAACTTACTTTGACATACTATATATATTACAATTTATTTTTCATAAATTAGTGAATGCTATTAAGTTGAGACATTCTTTAAATAATAGCATTATATCTTAAGAAAAAATCAGGAGACAGTATAGTTTCTGCATATCTGGCACCAGCTCCTCCCATTCTCAACAACTTACTTTACCATGGTACATTTGTCACAGTTAATGAACCAATATTGATATATTATTGCTAAAAAAAAATCTCTGATTTATTCCATTTTCTTGAGTCTTTTTTCCAGTTCCCTTTTTCTATTCCAAGATTCCATCTAGATTACTATATCACATTAAGTTGTCATGTCTCCCTTAGTTTCTCTTGGTTATAGTAATATTTTTTAAGGCCTTCCCTACTTTTGACTATTTTTGACAGTTTGGAGAAGCATTGATCACATATGTTGTAAGATGCCCTTTATTAGAAATTTTCTGATATTTTTCTCATGATCAGACTGAGATTATAGGTTTTGGAGAAGAAATTCAGAGGTAAAATACCACTTTATTAATCATATAAAATGCAGATACTATCAGCATGAATTACGACTAGTGATATTGACCTCAATGGGCTGGCTGCTGTGGTGTTTGTCAGATTTCTCTGTCATCTTGCTCCTTTTTCTCTCTCTGCACTGTATTTTTTTTTGGAAGGAAGTCACTGGAATCAGCTTATACTTACTTGGAAACGAACTATTGAAGGAAGAGGATCGATGCAAAGTATTTAGAATTCTTGTGCATGGGAGATTTGTTTCTTCTCAGCAATTGATTAATTTTTGATCATTTTATCAGTATGAACTCATGATCATTTATTTTATTCTTTGAATAACAATCCAATGCTACTTTATTTGGTTGCTTTAATTGTTCTAACTTTGATCATTGGGAACTTTTTAAGTTTCCCTATAGCCATTTGACATATCCTTATAATTTTTTTAGCACCATCTTCCTGGTGTTAAGAGATGATCTATACTTATCTTGTATATTTCCTGACCCATTCTAGGTTCAGCCATTGTTTCAAGGAATATCAATGAATTTTTGTTAGTTCAATTATTTTTCACCCCTGCCACTCAGAACAGTACCTGTCCCAGAGGAGTCACTCAGTAAATGACTGTTGAAGGAATAAATTAATGAATTGGAAACAGGAGCCATGGGTAGGGCAGTTAGGATCAGAATCTCCTCCCTATACCTGACTCTTCTCTCATCAAGACAAGTGGGATCTAGTACTTTGGAAAATACAACATTCCATGAGCAGTATTTCAGGATGTAAATTTGCTTCATTTTTAAGTGTTGTTATTTTCTAAGGAAGCAATCATCCTGCACATTATGTGTGGAAACCTTCAATTTATTTACTTTAAAATTACAAGAAATGCTTCCTCAGTTAGAATTAATCATTTTCCACTCAACATTCCCCACCTTCTCATATCCTAATTAAATACCTAGTTTTATTTGTTCTTCATTGTCTCTTACTCGACTGTGAACAGTTTGACAAAAACCGTGTCTTATTTTGCACATTGCCCATAGCATCAAGGAGCTGAAATGCGAGAAGTGGTGAGCATAAATGGGCTGCATGCACAAGAGTGAACGTGAGAATAAGATTAACTGTCATTGTTTGAAAGGATAGTAATTCAAGTTACAAAGCAAGTATAATAAAAAAAAAACTAGGTTTTTTTTTTTTTTTTTAACTATGGGACTATTGTCTGGAAAAAAAAAAGGCTTCAATTTTGAAGACTTAATGGACAGAAGCAATTCAAAAAAAATGAATCCTGTTTTAGTCTGCTCTTTTGCTGTTGGACTAACAGGACTGAGCAGAGCAACTGTAGAGGAGTAAAGGTTCATTTGAGGGCTCACAGGTTCAGAGGTCTCAGTCCATAGACAGCAGGCTCCATTCCTTGGGGCTCAAGGTGAGACAGGACATCATGGTGGAAGAGTGTGGCAAAGGGAAGCAGCTCGTGATGATCAAGAATCAGAGAGAGAGAGAAAAACGCCACTAGACATATACAAATATATACTCAAAGCCACGCCCCAATTCCTACCTCCTCCAGTTACACCCTACCACTTAATTTACCCCTCAGTTAATCAGGGGATTAATTCACTGATTGGGTTAAGGCTCTTACAACCCAATCATTTCTCCTCTGAATCTTCTTGCCTTGTCTCACATGTGAGCTTTTGGGGGACACCTCACATCCAAACCATAACAAATCCATTTGTTGACTATGCTAATTAGCTCTCTTTTTTCCTCTTTCTTTTCTATTATTTAAATTCTAGTGAGCAAGAAACTCTCTTTCTTGCTTTCTTCATTTCCTCATTTTAAAAATAGAGAAACTGTGGCCCAAAAAGCGAGGTGATTTGTTTCCACCATCACACGGGAGGGAGTCTGGATCACAGTCCCCTGTCACAACAGCCTAGTTGCTGTGCCAAGAAGAGGTTCACGTTAACACACTCACATACAAAGGATACTCTGTGGTCACCCATAATACTAGAAACAGCATGTTTGTTGAATGAAATGAAGGAGAGTTAGCTGAACTAATTCAAAGGTGGAATAATTTTAAAACATTTAATATTCCTTTAAGTGAGCGAGGGACTCTAAACTTAAAATCCACAGAAAAAAAAGCTTATTTCCAAATATTTAACGATCAACATGAGGTCAGAACAGAAAAGGGAAAGGAGAGCAACATACATCAAGTGTCTGTGGTGTTAAAGTTGCCCTTACTTGTTGCTTAGTTTATGTTTTCAAATCTTTAACTAAGTCATTCTGGTCGGAGAAGTTAAACAAAACACCCCAGACACATAACGGTTTAGGGTAAGAGCAGAAAATTACACACAGGCTCTGTGATTTGTAGGACCAAATATGATATATTTTATACCATAATGTCTCAAAACTCTTTAGAATTGAATTATTCTGATTATAGATTTAAATCATTGTGTTGATTTAATTCATTATTTGTAGTGTACACCATTTAATTCAATTTAATTCAAACAATAGTTACAACATGTTTATTGTATTTTGGGTGGTATATGCTGTGTGCCAGACAGAAATAAAGAGATGGATCCATCAGATTTCCCTTTAAAGGAATATATGAAAACTTCTTAAATGGATGGACAAAGTGCTATATAAAGTAGTCTATGTTCATATTAGTGTGTTTAGCACAAATGTATAGTGAGAGTACTGCTTGGTGTGTGTGTGCACATGGGTATACATGCATATAAAATCAGCACCCTAAATTTATAGTTGCCCTATATGCATTTCATGTGTATGTAAATAGAATGTATATAAATGCTATTGTTTAATTTTAGTAGCTTCCTTATATTCCCCCCCTGTGGTGGTAGAGCTTAAAATGTTTGTATGCTAACTTATATATAACTCAAAATAAACTATATCCATTTTATATATATATATATATATATATATATATATATATATATATTTTCTATTAGAATAATAGTACTAATGATCTGATCATGAATCAGAATTTTGGAAGCACCATGAAAAAAGAACAATAAAAAATTTAAAAATTGGTAAAGGCCTGACTGGCAAAAAAAAGAAAAAAAAAGAAATCAGAGAAGAGACTTTTTCACAAGGACTTGGGATTTTCTAACACATTCATTTTTTATTTCAGACTTGGCACATTGTATAAGCATGCCTTATTTGTCAAATTCCAAATTTATAACTTTCCCTTCCTATTCTCTAGTCTCAAATTAATTTTCTCTGTCATACCTCAAAGAAATTCAGGAAAAAAAATGCTATTACACTGCTCCATTTGTCCTGACATACATAAACGGTGAGTTTATAATAGTCGTTTTATCCAGCTAATCTCTTCAGAACATTTGTTCTTTAGTCATCACGAAATTCCCATCAAAGAGCAGGTGACTTGCAGTTTGACCTTTCCAAACTTGCAGTAATGGGCTGCATGTTCTGCTGTCAGATGGCCTGTCTCCTCCATTGTCCTTTGGAAGAGATGATCCCAAGTAAGAAGTCACGCGCTTGAGTCCAGACAATTGGACAAACACCTTTTTTCTATCTTCTTTGAAAATTTACAAGGATGTCAATACTGTCTTTAGTAGGAAGAAAATGAGCAGAATTAACCCCTTTCTCCCCAAAGCCAAGAAGAGGGTGGAAGAGGCAAAAAGAGACCTTGATTTGTTTCTTATGGTGATTAATTCAGGGAAAACCAACATAGGATACAGAGTGATAGTGTGGGATGTTAAATTTTAACAGAATTGTTTAAAGCCAGGGAATATACATGGAAGAGACAATTTGCCAGATAGAACCAATCAGAATGATAAAAAAAAAAAAAAAAAAAAAACTCTAACTCCTTCACCTCTATGGCTCTCATCTCATCTTTCTTCTGTAATATCTATTTGTGTGTTCTTACCTCCTATAAGATTCCAAAAATTTATTGAGGGCAGAGAGTGCATCTAGTTCTGAGTATTCTTCTCTACAATGTCTTGCACAGTACTTTGTACATAGTAGATGCCTGGCAAATGATGATTGATTTGCTGCAGGCATCAGAAGAGAGGTGGAGCTAATATTAAGGGCACATGGATTATAACACCCTGCATGGTGTTGTCAATCATTTCCAAAGAATCACTTTTGCTTCCTGTTCCTTAAAGAAAGACATGCATATGGAAGGGAAAAGATAGCTGCATGACTCAATGTTGCCTAACACATAAGAGCATCTTAGGAGAGAAGATATTGGCTTGTGTTTCAGTGGGGCTGGCCTGATGCAATCACATCACATAACAATCATGCTCATGTCAGATAGCTGTTGTCAAGGGTCCTCGGAAGGATGCTGGCCATTTCCCTTTGAGATGCCGACTTTATTTAATTGGTTTGCAGACAAGGCAATTTCACCCATTCATTTTATGTACTGAGGCCCTTTTTACAAGCTCACCTCTGAGTTGCCTGTCTTCAAGGGAAAGAGCTTCAAAAGGTAATGCTTGTGGAATGTGAAAGGCATTGGTGGAGGAAACAAGATGAAATAATGATGACTACAGTAATTTTAATAAAATTGTCTTTTTGTGTCTTTCTCAAGGGGAAGCCAACTTGTCTAATTAAACCTTGGTGCAATACTGGGTGGAAGCTCAGATCTAAACATTTTGAAGCATCGTGATGAAGTTACTGACTTGCTTTGTATTACAGGGATATAACCTACAAGAAGGGTAGGACTGCAAGAATTCTGCAAAGGCTTATGACAGATATGCCAAAGCAGCATTGTAGAGGGCACCTAGTGAGACAGACCTGGAATCAGTCCCCTTTGCTGGCTTTTACTGCATATGTGTCCCTTGGAAAGTCACATCATTCATCTTGAGCCTCATCTTACAATGGGAATAATAATTCCTGCTTCTTAGCTTTCTTTTTTTTTTTTTTGGTACTGAGGATTGAACTCAGGGATCAACCACTGAGTCACATCTCCAGCCCTTTTTTTGTGTGTTTTAGGTAGAAATAGGGTCTCACTGAGTTGCTTAGCACCTTGCGGTGGCTGAGGCTGGCTTTGAACTCTCAATTCTCCTGTCTCAGCCTCCTAAAGTGCTGGGATTACAGGTGTGCGCCACCACGCCCGGCTAGCTTTCTTACATCATTGTATAGAGGATCAATTTTATAGATGATAATGCTTTGTAAAGCATATCATAGTGCATAAACATAAGGGATTATAATTATTAGAATCATTTCTGGGACATACCTTTCTTCTTAGATATTTATGTAGAAGCCAACTCCATAGCTTCTGTGCATTTGGTACCTGGGTCTTCTCATAATAAATTAGGGAAGCATTTTAAGACCATATATTTCCTGCTGCAATGTTGATGGATCAAATAGTATTTACTGAGTGACAGTGTTAATCAATAAATATATGTCAGTGACCTATGACATGTAAGGAACTGTGTTTGGTTTTGTGGAGAATAATAATTAGTTTAAATTATTTCCCTTAAAGTTCCTGTGATTCCTTAGGGACAGAAGACAAGTTAGAAATTAAGTTGAGAAGGTAGGGCAGTCATTTCCATTTTCTGCCCATAGATGATGTGCAAGACCTTATTTCTTTACATTTATTATCCCACTGGAGCCCCACAATAACTTATATTTTGAGATTGAAGTTTTTAAATACCCTTTTCTTCATTTATAAATACTAAGACATAAAGAATTCAGATAACTTACTCAAAAGTTCACAGTCAGCAAGTGAGAGAGCTGGAAATTCCACCAGCTTTCTAGCCTGAACACCAGCACACGAGCAAATGTCAGGAAACAGTGGCTAAGCATAGCGGGGCTAAGGACAACATCCTTTTCCCTCTTGTTTCCTGTGACTCCTTGACCATATTTCCCACAAATTCACATCTTTGAAAAACGTACATTCTTCTCCTTCCCCACCTTTATCCTGTAGTCTGCTTCACAACCGAACTCTTAAGTGTTAATTATTTGAATATGGCTGTCTCCTATTACTTCATGTATCCTCGTAGAATATTTGATATCACAAAGCAGATATATTATTATTACAGTCAGAAAAATTGTTCAGTAAAATCTCAGAGAACATTGCACACAGGTTAAAATCAGATTTAAATATCAGTTATCATAAACTACTTGTAAAAAATTGAGTATATATTTATTGAATGAATAAGCTTTCAAAGCTAACATCAATGTCCTCTAAAAATTACTTAGTATAAAGAGTATCTACCACACATTTTTCTGTTAATGTCCATTACTAAATTGCAGATATATTCCAATAGAAAGTTGTTTTGACAGCATTAATTATGAACACATATTCACAAAGGAATATTACTAACCTCTTAAAATCATACATGTTCAAAGAAAAAATTGTTTAGTAAGACATTTATAACTGTAATATTAAAAGTGAGTCAGGCATGGTGGTGCATGCCTCTAATCCAAGGGGCTCAGGAGGCTCAGGCAGGAGGATTGCAAGTTCAAAGCCAGCCTCAGCAAAAACCTAGGCACTAAGCAACTCAATGAGACCCTGTCTCTAAGTAAAATACAAAATAGGGCTGGGGATGTGGCCCAGTGGTCGAGTGCTCCTGAGTTCAATTTCCAGTAGCCAATAAAAAAGAATCATAAACTAGAAATGCTAAAACAAAAATTATAAATAATACTCTTAGTTTCTTTTTATTCTTGAGCTTTTCTGTAGCTCATGGTCTAACTTCTATTTTTATACACTAACCTAAATGCTGCATTTTGATTTTTCTTTTCAAATATGTAAAGAATTATTTGTTCACTGTTTTATGGAAGGAAGAATATTTATTTTTAGTTATTTTCTACAAAAGCAAAATACTGAAGCCCCTTTTTGGAGATACAGTGACAATTTTATTTTTCTTACAAATAACATTATTGTAGAATACTATAAATAAAGCATCACAGATTTTTTGCATACAGTCCAATGTCTTAATACTTCTTTTCATGTTTTAGTTGACTATGTGGCTATAAATATAAGAATTTTGAAGATTGTGTTTTAAGATTTAAATATAAGAATGTTTATGTGTAATTATAATTTCTAATGGCTGTATATAATCTGTCACAGGATGTCCAACATTGATTAAGTTGGGCTGGGGTATTAATTCAGTGGTAGAATGCTAGATCTATGAGATCATAGGTTCCATTCCCAGCAACACACGCACAAAGAAATTGTCTGAATTTATTTCCCTAATTTCTAACACAAACAAACTATCATTATTAAAAATTGTAGTGAAATACATATGACACAAAGTTGACTCTCTGAACCATTTTTAAGTGTTCAGTGAATTTGTGTACATTCACATTCTTATCCAGGCAATCCAAAACTTTTAATCTCGCCAAAGTGGGGTTCCATTAAACAATAACTCCCAATTTGCCTCTCTCCCAGTCTTTGGCAACCACCTTTATACTTTATGTTTCTACAAATGTCACTACTCTAGGTACCTCTTGTGTAAGAGGAATTACACAATATTGTCACTTTGTGACTGGTTTATTTCACTTAAGCAAATGTTTCCAAGGTTAATGCATCTCACAGCATGTATCAAATTCTCCTTCCTTTTTAGGGTTGAGTAATATTCCATGTATATGTGCATACTACATCATTCTGTTTATCCATTTATCTTATGACAGGCTCTTGGTTGCTTCTGCTTTGGGTTATTGAGAATAGGGCTGCTATGAACATGAATGAAACAGAACCGTTCAATTCTTTTGAGTATTTACCCAGAATTGAACTTGCTAGATTATACAGTAATTCTATGTTTACTTTTAAAAGGAATCAACATACTCTTTTACATAGAATTTGCACCATTTTCTATAGTACTGAGAGTAAACAGAATCACAATTTCTCCATGTTTATCAACAACAAATCTTATTTTCATGATTTTTTTCTTTTTTGATATTAGACAACTTAATGGTTGTGAGGTAGTATCTCATCATGGTTTTGATTTGCATTTTCCTGATGATCATTATATTGAGTATATTTTCACATGTTTATTATCTGTCGGCACCTCTCCTTGAAATGTCTATTCAAATCCTTTGTTCATTATTTAATCAGGTTATTTGTGTTTTTGTTGTTGAGTTGTGGGAGTTCTTTCTATATTCTAGTTATATTTATATAGTTATAGTTACATTCTGGTTCCCATTGTTTTTTGCAATGAATATCTATGCCATTTTCTTCTTTAGGTAAATTTCTTCTTTAGGTAAATTTGTTTCTTTAGGTAAATTTCCAGGACTGAAATTTCTGGCCTGAAGAACATAATATTTTTAAGATCTTGAATTAGTTGCCAAATTGGTTTTTCAAAGAATTTTGTCTATTAACTTTAGCATAATGGAAATGTAACATTTCACTTCTTTGATTATTAGCAAAATTGTAAAGAACACCACTTCATGTGTTTGTTCTGGGCCTGACTACCTTCCCTTATTTATTCATAGTTTGTTCAGATGGTTGCCTATGTAAGTATTGGAATTTGGATGTTTGTCTCATTACTTTTCAAATATCCTGCAATAATATCTCCACACACATTTTAAATTTTAGTTTTCATTGTTAAAATGGTATACGTAAGTGCATAATTGTTAATTCAATATTTCTTAGGACTGAATTGTGGTACTGGATTCTTCTTTTTACTATATTTTCTTTTTTTTTTTTAAGAGCAAGGTCAAACTGTGTAATTTTTCCTCAAGGTAACTTGCAATTGACATGTTGGAGTTATGGAATTTACACAATCTGCTGCTCTCCTGAGTGGTCACCAAAATGTCAGCCTATGCTATTACGTGGCCAGCTGAACATATTGGTGGAGGGAAATGCATCTTTCGGAAACACAGCACCGATAAATAAAATGGCCTTCAGGGGCAATGAAAGTGTCTTGGTGTCAGCAGCAGCAATCAAAGCCACATTGGAAGCACCAGGCCAAGAAAAGAAAGTGAAGGGTCTTAGTTAGAGGAGGAAAGGCTGGGAAATGCTGTCCCATGAATTTTACAAGAACAGTAAAATTAAGGTCTCTGACCACAGACAGTCTTTACAGGGACCAGGATGAGTGGTGATATTAAATCTTGGCCAAATTCCAGTGTGGGTAATTGCATTCAGCCAATTTCAAATTCCCTCCACAATTTCTAATGCCACTCCTCTCCGTGCTTCCTGATGCCAACCTACTGCCTGCTGGTGCTCTGCATTGGTAAGTCATAGCTGAACTCTACCCTGGAGGAGGCCTTGAAGCTACCAGAGGAAAATTTATTATAAAATCATTCCTGTTTTTCGCTTTCAAAGAATCCCACTTATAAGTAGTTGGGCTGTTATGGGAAAGTGTGGGGTCTATTAAGTGTGAAGTGTTCGACTTTGTTATTCTTTTGGGACTCTATAGACCAGATGTGAGTAGTTGGGGGCAATAAAAGGATGTTCAAACTTCAGACGACCTGAATTCCAGTCCTGTTCCTCCAATTCTGATACCCTGTGTGACCTTGAGTGATTCTTATTTGTCAGCTTTCAAGGACTTCCCATGGCTTCAGAAAGCAATGCCTTAACATTGCCAGGCCCGCTTAATCAGCTTTTCCTATCAAGTGGACCATCTTCTGGGGATAGTCTGATGAGAAAAATAGACCATTTTCTGTCTCTTTGCTGTGCAAGTTCATGTCACTTTGGCTCTGCCTCTGCCACTTCTACAATGTGCCCTCTGCCTCTGTTACTAAAAAATTCTCAATATGGATCTCAAATATCATTTCTATAACACCATCCCTGATTTCCCAACTGGATGTCATCTTGGATGACTCTAGTCCACAGTATGCATGGGAGGGTGTGTGGTTGCCATACATAGCTTTCATGCTAGAAATTTCCCTAAGATTACTTCACATTTCCAGTGGAACACAATACAGGATTTTATAATTACTAATTGCTTTAATCTTTATTTTCTTGTGATCAATATCTGAATACCAAATGTCTCAATATCAAAGCAAGTCTTCAATAAGCAAAGAATATTATCTTCCAATAATGTTAACAAGTATGTACAAACATCATCTATCTCTTATTGTGTTTTTCCTACCTGGGTACTTTAGTGATATTAAAGAGCTACATATGTATAAATTTTACCAAATGTATTTTAACTATCTCTTTTGATAAAAGTTATGGGGTTATTCTGTCTGATAAATACATTTCCAATGTATAGTTTTTAATATGATTTCTTGTGAAGATGAATTAAATAACTTTGTGAAATTTTCAAAATTTATATTTGAATTAACATATGACATTAGAGAAGTTGCCCTGGAATATATCAAATTTCAGTTTTACAAGTCACTTCTGAAATGAGGTGACTCATCTCACACAATACTCATAAGTCTCAGGCCAGTGTAAGGTCTGGACATCTCTCATGGTTAAATGCAGAACACACCATACAAAACACAATAAAATATAAAAACCAAAGGTTATTTGAATGCCTATCAAGGGCTGATGACCACCATTTTAGGGCAATATTGCAAGTTAATGACCATTTTAAAGGAAAGGAACCAGAAACTCAGAAAGCAAAATTGACTGTGTCAAGAATAGGCAGAGAATGAGTGATGATGTCTAGACTACTCTTCACATCTCTACATCTTTTCAAGGGTTCTGTTATCTGGGCTATCTGCCTGCTTTAATATTTACAGGTTATAATTGTATATATGCAATAAGGTAGTATGTTAATTATAGAATAATTTCAAAATGTGGGAGTCTCACTAATACCTCTCTTTTTGCTGCTTGGGATTCAGAGGCAGCTAGATTTACTCTAGATCTAATAGTTCCAAGATATGTTTCTGATGCTGAAACCATAGTTTGCAATGAAACTACATTCTCCACTTCTCCTGGAAGGTGGGGATCTCTGTAAACTGCAGTTCTTTTTTTTTTTGGTTGCAAGGATTGAACTCAGGGGTACTTGACCACTGAGCTACATCCTCAGCCCTATTTTTGTATTTTATTCAGAGACAGGGTCTCACTGAGTTACATTGCTGAGGCTAGCTTTGACTCACTATTCTCTTGTTTCAGCCTCCCAATGCAGTTCTTAATGGAGGACTCTAGCAGCTCACAGCCAATTTCTTTCTGGGTTCTTATCTCACAAAGTCAAAGAATGAAATACATGGGCAAGGACAAGAGACCATAAGTGTAGGATTTGAGTGAGAAGGAAAGAAGTAGAGCTCCCAGTAGCCAAGAGGGAACGTGACAACAGGTTTTTCACTTAAATGTACTAGTCCAGAGGCTTATATAGATTCAGGTACAATCACTGATGAAAATCCATGCTAAACATGTATTGGAAAAATACAAAGGATGTTTGGTGAAAATATATGTTAAACAGATTTGGGAAAGTACCAAAGCTATTGGATCAACCTGTGAACTAACAGGCTATACCCTTTTAGCACTTGAGTTTGAACTTTCCTCTCACTGCCATTCAAGTCTGTCCCAATTCCATTTTCCTAACCCTTTTGGACAAAGGAGTTGTCTGGGATGTTTGGAATGCTTCTATAGATTAACCTCATGGACTGGTCTTTACATTTGAAAAAAAATTCTATTGGGGTCCATTACTAGGACTACCTGACCATTTTACTATATACTCTATCTTATTCAGTGCTGCTACTTTAATAAAGATAATTTCTGACTTCAGGGAGCACATGAATGCTCCCCAAAGAGCAGGTATCATTCACCAACCAGCTCAGTTTTCAGGCAAGTTTTGACTCAATTGCTCATGTCTTCCCAAGAATAGCATATGCACGAATGAAACATACAAGAGGAAGTATTTTGTACCAATAGAAATGAAGGTGCTACCAAAATTAAGTAAAATTTCACATCATTATATATTAAATAAAATCCATAGCTGTGGCACTGATAGGAGACTGACAGATATGAGGGTGGGAACATGCAGATAAAGGAATAATTCTATAAAATGGGCTCACTTTGCTGACCCTCTACATGCTTTCTTTTCCAAGAAGCAATTACCTGCAGCCCTGTGTGGCCTAAGTGGACAGGTTATGTTACAATCCTTGGCAAACTACCTCTTATCCATAGGAGAAATACAGGCCAGAAATAATGCCAATAACAGGAACAAAAGTTAGCCCAAAAAGGGAGACTTCTGTGACCTTTACATTGACCAGGTCCTGGAACTCAGGGAGACAAGGATGATTTCTCCAGCCATAAAATCTGTAATAATAGGTTTCAATTAGAACCACTCAGCATGGACCAAAGTGATCCAGAGTGATCATGGCATTGGGTACTTGAAAGTCTCCTCATCCTGATGTCAATCAAAAGTCAAGAGGTGTACCTGGATGGGAGTCTCTGGAAACTTCCCTGGGGCCTCAATGAAAGTGGAGTGTGGGAAAGGTATGCTGTAACATATCTGTTACTCTGAGCACTAGTACCATTAACAATGTGGGGGCCTTCTGAGAAACGGAAGCAGTGCCAAGGCCCCCCTTCAAACCCTGATTCTTGTGATCAAGTCAGAAAGATTTTAGACATGTCACTCAGATCAACATGGATGAGTTTATTAAAGGGATAGGAAGAGGGAAGGCGACATTCTCAAGGGAGAGAGAGTGGGTCATCCCAGAGAGGAGAGAGCTGTCAGAACTTTCCTGCCCTCCTGTTTTATAGGGGTCCAAAGGAACTTTAAGAGAGTCCTGCCCAGATCCACCTCTTGATTTTTGACTTATGGCAGGATGACATCAGACTTTCAAATTCCCACTTCTTTGACCACTTTAGGTCACTGTGGCCAATGTTGACCCATTTGATTCTAATTGGAATAATTTTTTTACAGATTTTATGATGGGGGGAATCATTCTCATCTCCCTTAATTCCAGGATTTGGTCTGTGAAAGGGTCACAAAAGTTCCTCCTTCGGAGTAACTAGTGTTCCTCTTATGGGCATTATTTCCAGCCTGCATTTCCCCTGCAGATAACAGGTAGTTTTCTGAAGATTATAACATATCCTGTCCACTTAGGCCATGCAGGTATACAGGTAAATGGCTTCTTGGGAAAGAAAGCACATGGGTTCAGCAGGGCAGGCCTATTTTATAGAATTATTCCCTTAACCTCATATTGCCACCACTCAGGTCTGTCTGTCCCCTATCACTATGATTGTCTTGATCTGGATCCTAGTTACATAGTTGTGTTTACTTCATTACAATTCATCATTCTGTAAATACATGATCAGTGCAATTTTATATATGCATGTTGCACTTCAAAATGTTTATTTAAAACACTAAAAATAGTAACAACAAAGTATTGCTATAGTTTGTCACATAGACCAAGGCAGAGAGTGGGGAATAATTACAAGTTCTGGAGTCAAACTTTAAAACCCAACTTTATACCTTCTTAACAGTGTGATGTTAGGCAGTCTTGTTTATCTCTAGGAGCCTTGAATATTTTGTTTGACTGATCCAAACATAGTTGTCCACCTCTTTCTACCAGTACCACTCAGATGTTCTCCAGCTAGAATCAAAGGATTCAAGCTGCTTCACGGTTCCCATCCCTTGGTGATGAGTTCTGGGCTTACATGAAATATCATGTCATCTTTCCAAAAGCACATACCACATCATGCTGCAGTTGTCTTATTTATATACCAAATAGTCAATGAATGGACGAATGAGTAAATGCTCTTCCCTTGCCCTGTTGTGTCTCACTCCTCCTTTGTCCTGGTAAATTTTAATTCTTATTTCTCTTTCACTCCCTTTTAGTGACACTCTCTGTTTGTTTTCTTGACCCTTTCCAAATAGAAGTCATTTTTCCTCCTCAATAGGCCAAGAATACTTTACTTGGACTTTCTTATGGATATTAGTAAAGATAGGGAAAATGTGGTTTTAGAATCTATTAAACCTGGGGTTCGGGATGGGCTTTAATGTTAGCTAGCTGTGTGACCTTAGGCAATTCAGATTCTCGGACTCTATTTTTTCGGAACTAAAAGTGGGGAAAATTACTTCTACCTTTAAGGCTATTGTAAAGTTTAGAAATAACACACATTCCAAGGGCATACGACATACTCAGTGCCAATTGCGCCACAAAAAGGAGGTATTATTTCACCCTTGTATTCTACCATTTTGTAAACATTGTATCTTTCATGTCTTCTCTCCTCTGCCAGTCCGTAGGGGGAAAACCATTTCTATCTTAACTCAGCACTGTTCACCATTCCTGTACAGAGCAAATGTTCAACACATGTTTGAATAAATGAATGAATAAAAGATAAAACAAATTGCTCAATGCTAGTGGCAGAGAAAGAATACTATACAAAATGCCTGAATCTCATATGACTACTTGAAAATTCTTCTCCAGAGATGAATAATACAAATGCCTCTCTGCTAGAGGATCATTCAGTCTCCCTGTTGCTGCACAGAAGAAAATAGATCCGAATGGCATAGTCCGTTCATATTGCTATAGGAACAGGCAAATATTAGCATGATTTTAACTGGCACTAACTGGTTGCTATTCATCAGATGGTGATCAATTTGGATTGGTTTCGCCTTAAAGAATATTGCAGTGGTTTGGCTTATGGGATAATATAGGTGATGGTGTCTACCAAAGAGCATGCTTTCAATTTAGATTAGATTTTGGGGTCCAGAAGCTGGTAAATGTGTTAACTAGCTACAAGGTCAAGTTAGAGCTATAAAAGGTAAGTTTTCCTTTTTTGTATGCAAAGTTCTTGTCTTTAAATTTCCTACTGTAGTAAAGTGTCAACATTGCATAATAACCATCCTCCAAGACTATTAAAATCCTGACCTTTGCTTTAAAGTTTTTGTTTGGAAGGAAAAAAGCAAGGAGAGAAAATTAGGTCTTTGCTAATAGTCTCCAGGAGCTTCAGGCCACAGGCCAGAAAGACTCAGGCTGTCTTTTGGAAAACATGCTTTTGCCTGTCATCCTGTCACTGACTTGCCCCTCTGGCGACACTGGGGAGGAGTATCACCACAAAGACAACATTCTAAAGTAGAAGTAACACAGAGAAGGGGATTCTGATCCTCTGACTGTGGGTAGCTGGTGGGAGAATCTCCTGACCTCTAAGAACTGCGGCATTCTGCACCTATGAGCTCCCTCCAAATCCTGGCACCAAGAGAATTGTCCACACTCTAGCATGGCTTCTGGAAGCGTAAGGCAGTGTTCCAAGAATGAGCCTTACCTGGTTAAAATCCCCATCTGAGAAGGACAAAGACTCAGGAGATTGAGCTGGCTGTTCATTCCAGCCAATACCTGAGCAGAGGTTCTGACTCACTTTCTTGGAGCATGTACTGAACAGGTCTTCCTGTTTTGAATGTGTATTTTTTACCACTGAGTGTAATCTCTCAAGGCTCCAAGGACCATTCCTTTCAAATGCCATGACCTGAAGATAGGGCCTCTTTTCCTAGTCTGTGGGAGGATAGAACCCTAACTTCCATGACAGCCAGCTAGCAGACACACTGACCTCATCACATTGACCAACCTTTTGGGTTTTCACTTCTGTGATTCTACTGAACTCCTGCACTCCTTAATTCTCCCTTCAAAATGCCCAAATTACCTCTGCACAAATAGGAATGAACCTCAGGTCTTTCCTCTACTGTCAATTGTTATGAATAAAATCTGTTTTCACCATTTTAAATAATGTCTGGCTGGGTTTTTCTTTGAGTGCTCCGTGTGAAGCAGTACCATTTCCTGGGGCTCACCTCTATCCCTGTGCAGATAAAGGAAGTTCTGGAGGGATCTAGAAGTTCTCCTTTCCCTTCTCTTCTTCTAGGACAAACAAAACCCAGTCTGTGAGACTGAGATAGAGAAATGAAGAAAGCGCCCACCAGGAAGTCACATTTCCTCTTCTAAACTTGAGTTTTGATAGTTAGATATCCGTGCTATGAGAATATACTTCTGACAAAACAGGTGTTAGTAATCTCCACCTTAACTGGCTTTGTTTAGTCTGCTTGATTTTTTTTTCATAGGTAGCTGATCAAAGCTAAGGGAAAGGGCTTAATCAGGAACAGAGACATCAAGGAGCAAGAAGCCCAGGAGGAGTGGGGAAAGATATTCACTAAGTACCACCAAAGCAACTTGGTATAGCTGGGAACAAGTGTGAGTGCTGGAGGGTTGAAGAAAAACAACAACAACAACAACAAAACAAAGAGGCATAAAAGGTGGGGACATAAAAATATGAAAGATGAAGTAATTACATTTTCCTTTTTCACATTTTGTTTCTCTTGGCTCAGTTTTTCCATTTACCTTCCATTCAAAAACACAAAGCAAAATGTACATTACCCTGAACCCAGCCCCCAAAAGCTATTTGTTGTTTTATTTCTCTTTTAACTTTTCTGTCTTCCAAAAATTCAAATCAAAGAAGGAGAGCAGTGCATTCATTACTTAATATTTTGGGGTCTTAGTATAACTGTGAAAGACTTAGACAAAATTCATATCTCATCTAACATTTATTAAACGAGTACTTTGTGCAAAGTACTGTCCACGGGGAAAGGAGACATCATACTACTCTTCTGAAGCTTGCACTCCTGTTTAAAGGCATTCAGTAAACAAGTAAATTAAAATGTAACATTATTAAGATGGAATATAAAGGGTATTATTTAATGTGGTTTTCCAAAAAGGCTTCATTGAGAAGGTGACTTCACTGAGAAGGTGATGGTTGAGAAGTGATGTGAATGAAGAAGTGAATGAAATGAAAGTGAACCACAAAGAAATAACTTTCCAAGAAAAGGGAACAGCAACTGCAAAAGCCCAGGATGAGAAGGTGTTAGTGTGTTTGGACGGCAGCAAGGATCATGCAATAAGAAAGAGGTTTACAGGAATAAGTAGTGCTGGGTCATGAAAGGCCCTTTATGCCACCATAAGGACTCTAGAAATTTACTTAATCATGATAAGAAATCACTGAATATTTGAAAGCAGAGTATGATGTGCTACTTTTTGTAAAAATAATAAGGAATATTTACGTATCCTTTATAGGTACCATAGTTTTATAGGTGTTCCGAGTGTTTTACTTACATAAGATCATTAAATTTTAAAACAACACTACGGTGAAGATACTATTTCCATTTTACAGAGGATGAAACTAAAGCAAAACAAAGTTAAATGACTTGATAGTATTATGTTAATATGTTACAGATTTGAAGTTAAACTCAGGCAGGCTACCTTCAGAGTTTTGCTGTTAATCACCAGCCTGTATTTGATCATTTTTAAGGATCTCTGAAGTATGAAAAATAGATTCTTTGGACAAGAGTTTAAGCAGATAGAACAGTGAGAAGAGAGATGACAGTGAATTGGTTCATGGTGGTTGTGATGGAGGAGAGGAAGAGTGTGCTCAGATTTAAGATGTAGTTCAAGTACATTGGAAGTGGAAAATTGGTGGATGGATTGCACACAAGCAATGAAAGAAAGAGCAGAATGAGTGATAACTCCAAAGTTTTGACCTTGCCGCTGGTTAAAAGATGGTGTTTCTTGCAAATCTGTGGAAATGCAAAGGAGATTGTTTGGTGAGGGATAGAAATAAAGAGCTTGATTTTGGCCCAATATGGTAGCACACACCTGTAATCAGAGGCTTGGGAGGTTGAGGCAGGAGGATGACAAGTTCAAAGCAACTTAACGAGGACTTAAACAACTTAGCAAGACACTTGTTTCTTAATAAATAAAATATAAAACAGGGCTGGGGATGTGGCTCAGTGGTTAAGTGACCCTGGGTTCAATCCCCATCATCAACCAACCAACCAACTAAAAACCTTGATTTTGAACATGTAAACTTCAGGATATTCACAAAACACCAAGAAAGGAAATGAGGCTGGACCCAGTGATGCAAACCTGTATACTATACTCTTGAGGCTGAGGCAAATTCAAGGACAGCCTGGGCAACTTAGAGAAAATCTGTCTCAAAATAGACAATCAAAAGGACTGAGGATATAGCTCTGTGGTAAAGCACCCCTAGGTTCAATCCCAGTAACACATACACACACACACACACACACACGTACACACACACAAGAGGGAAAACAAAGGAGGCAATATGATACATACAGTCTGTGGCTTGAACTGTACATTTAAATTTGCAGGTCATTACCCTATATATATTTTACAAAGTTATATATCTGCATAAGATCCTGAGAGAGAGATATCATGAAGAAGTAGAGAATCCTGTAATAGAGTATGGTAAGGAGCAGCAGAAGAAATAGACAAAAAAACAAGGATTCCAGAAAAAACTAAAGAGAAGCAGCAATGGATCCACTGCGTAGAAGCTAATAGGTCAAGTAAAACAATGACTGAAAATTGACCAGTGATTTGTTGAAGTGGAAGTCATTAGAAACCTTGATTATGGAGTATTAGGGACAAAAGTCTGATTGATGGGGTTCAAAGCTCCTTATAAAGATACCTAAATGCCAAAACAGTGAGAGTGATAGCAAAGGGAATAAAAAAATAATAACGCTTTTCCCAAATACTTCAATCAATTGCAAAAAAAAGTTTTATGGAGTGTCTCCTACACACCCAGCACTGTTAGGCACCAAATAGTAATGAATTTTCAGTGTCATTCATTTATTCATTCAGGAAACAATTATTTTTTGAATGCCTGTTATGTGACAGATACTTTAAAACATTTTAAATTGTTTTAGTAGTATTTTAATATTACAACAAATTTAAAAGATAAAACTATTACTATATTTCCATAATCCTAATGCATCCACAGTTTTTCACATTGCTTTCAACTGCTCTCCATATGTCTTCATAACTTTTACTCAATGTTATTCATTATGTTTTAAGCCTTTTTCTTTGTAGATATATTCCTGTCATATGAAAATTTTGACAGCAAATTGGTTAACTAATCATTTCAATTCCCAATCACTTATACAGTCTTCAAATTACAATACACTGTCATTATTTATCTATAGGTCTTTTATTTTCAGTAAGCTCTAAGTAGACTCTCAAAGTCTAGGACTACTTCTAGTTTGATTCTGAACTCGCATCATCTATCTGCCTGTCTTCTAAGTAGCACCAAGGCTATATAGAGGTGTCTAAGAGCATGAATGCTGACCACTTGGGGTGTCATTTTGACTTCTCCACTTGTAGGCTTGTAGTACTGGCCAATTTATTTAACTTCTCTCTGTTTCATCTATAAGGTGGAGATAATAATAGTAGCCTACATGTTGTGAAGTTTAAGTGAGAATGTGGAAAGTCCTCATGATTGGGCCTACTACTTGGCAGACTATGTACGTGTGCTACATGAGACACAAAAATTGGTGCCTGAGATATGCTTAATGAATGAATAATAAATCAATGAAGAATTTGTTTTTGCTTCACACAGGTAACTTTTTGAATGTTTCTGGATTATTTCCTCTCTGGATTAGCAATAATGTGGTGAGCACATACTATGTGCCAGGTATCCAAAGATAAATAATAATTTCTTGGTATGAATTTACCTAAGTGATATCAAGAAGTTACATAACATGAATATTTCTATAGTTCTGATTACATTATCAGTTCACCGGGGGGGAGTTAAGTTCCACCAGGGCAGGGTCGGAACCTGAGCCTTTAGCAAGACTGAAATCAACTAGCCCCTCTTTCATCTGCACTCACCTAGGCCCTTTTCTTCTTCTCCTTAATTGCTTTCTCTGGATTTCAGTTTCCTTAATAAATAAATTAGTATGTTACAATTAGATAGTTCGAGGAGTAGGAGGAGTAGGAGAAAGTCAAGGATGTGAGGAGTGAGGCACTTGGGAAGAAACAAATCAGTTTGGTAGATTTCCTTGGTCAGAGAATGGGGGCAGAGTTTGAAGGGCAAGCCAGTCAGGATGAAATCCTATTGGACTACCAAAGAAGGTTCTTAAACAAGGGAGTTGACTTAATAAAAGCCATTATAAAGCTTCTCAGGATGATTGTACTAATGTTACCAGAGTTTTAGGGAAAAGGCTCTGGCTTTGGGGGTTCTAATGGACTAGGTTTAGCCACCTGTCCCAAGATGCCAAAGAGACATGCAGTGTGAAGGCAGGAAAGAGCTTTAATTAGTGTAGCCACACTGAGAAGCCACACTTAGGTCAGGTGACCTAAGACCTGTCTTAAAGAGGATGACAAAGAACTTGGAGGTTTTGTAGAAATGGGAAGGAAGGCAAGAGTCAGGGGGTTTGCATAACTGATAAAGCAGAGAATTTTGGTCAGGTGGTGATCTCACTGATCCTTATCTCAAGACTTGTTCTCCAAAGCTCTGGGGAAGTTTTATTGGATGAGGGGGCAATTCTATTCCCATCACAAGAAGATTCCTTCTGCTTAGGGGATAGTCTCAGTCCCTATCATGACCATGGGGTAATTGCTCCTGCTTAGGGGGGCTATTTCATCATGAGGGATTCTTAGGGGGATCTCATCATGGGGCAATTGGCCTACAAGGCTTGCTGTTGCTTGGATATAGTTTTTGTGTCTCTAGTCATAGATATGTTTATCAATCAGATCTGTTAGAATCCAAGGTAACTGCAAGAGGGAAAGATTCAGGAGACCTCAGGAGAGAAAGCAAAGATGCAAAATGGAGTCAAAGAGGGAAAGAGTTGTTAGGTTGGTGCTGGGTCCACCTTTACAACTGCCATCCAGAGTGTGTGCGTGTGTGTGGTGGGGTGTGCAGCTGAAGTCTCTTGCTGAAACCTGGAGAAATGAGAATGAATGAAATCTTTCTATCGGGATTGTTTCGTTTTTATAACCTATTAATTATTTCATTCATTCAGCACACATGCACTGAGAACCTAGTTTGTTCCAGGCATGTGCTAGACACTGATTATTCACCAGTGGACAATCCAGATGCAATCTTGCTGTCATGACCGGTTGCTTCTTCACATGACTGTCAGTTCTTGTAAGAGATCTGGACTGCCGAGATGGCTTTTCTGTTTCTTCCTGTTGCGCTCTGTGCTTGGCACGTGGTGGGCGCTCAAAAAAGACTGTCATGGCCTTGCTCCACGACAGCTAGATACGTAGAGACGGAAAAAAGTCAGGGTTGCATCGACCTCAACTGTGAGACCATAATTTGCAAGAAGCACTTAGGTGTATAGTGTATGTGCGTGCGCCGTGGCGGGGTGGGGGGCGGCAATCGTCCCCGAGCGCCTGGCAGCGTGCCAAGCTGAGCTGCAGGGAGAGGGCTCGCCTTTCCTGGCGCGCTCAGACCAGTCCAGGCAGTGGCTGGGCGCCTCGCATCCGCCGGCAGGCGGGCCCCGCGCAGCTCCTCCTCGCAGCGGGCGGGACTGGCCCGCTGTGCCGCCCAGAAGCCGCAGGCTCGGGAAGCCCAGAACGCTGGTGGATCGCCAGCCACGGCGGCGGGTGGAGCCTGATCCACGATAGCGCGGCCAATCGCGCGGCGCCGGGGGAGGAGCCCCGAAGGGGGAAAAAGAAAGTGCGGCGGAAAGTAAGAGGCTCATTGGGGAAGACTGCCGGGACCTAGGTTCCCTGGGCTTCGCTTTGGCACCGAGCACGGAGAGAATCAGTGCAGGGCGACCCTCTACCCATCCTGCCGCTTTCGCTGAGCCCGCTCAGCTTCCCAGGAAAGGTGAGTCTCGCGCTGCAGTGAGGACTGGGAGGAATCATCCTGCCGCAGAAACTGAGGGTAGATGGATTCTTAGAGATCGTCTCGTTCAATCCTCCTGTTTTACAGAAGGGAAAACTGAGACACAGGGCGAGATAGTGGCCAAGGGGGATCACTCAGTGCGGTGGCGGGGATTCGAACCTAGCTGTTCAGAGCCCTATCTTCGCTTGTGTAGGGATTAAGTAACGCTGTCGTGGGATGGCCGTGCGTTTCTGTGCCCATTCTCAGCCCTTTGCGGGATCTAGTCTGGTCTCCTTGCGCCTTGATTGCTCCAGCGCGCTAATGTAAGCGATGAGGATAGGAGGCTGTGTGTCCCAGCATGCCCATTGAGTGTCACGTCGCTCTCAACCCCGAGCTATGACAGCTTGGGTAAAGGCTGCCAGCAGCCTCACTCTCCTTTCCTGACCTCCTTTCTCGAAAAGGTGCTCCTGCTGAGGGTGTCCCACAGGCTCCAGGCGGAGTTGGGGGAGAGGGAAGGGACACCTGGGTGCTGGTGACCTCCTATGGTACTCCCAGTTCTCTCCCCAGCCCTGGGAAGGAGCAAGAGCTGTTGGCCCTGTGGGGAAGGAGATGTCCCTCCTTAAGGAACTGACTTCAAGGAACCATATCGTCCCTCCCTTTCCAGCTCGAAGTACTGGAAAGGAATCAGGAGTCTGAGTTAGAGAAAATTGAAAACACAAAAAACAAACTTCTGCTGTTTCCTTAAAGAGCCGGTCCCCAACCTGTCTTTCCTACACCCACTGGTTGTGAAATTGCAAACCAGGACACCAGGGGAAGCATTTTCCTGCTCTGCTGTCAGATTCCAGGGTTAGTTACCAGCTAAAAGGAGGATTTACCTGGTTTCCAGCTCTGCCATGTGTTAGCTGTCTGAACGTGGGTAAATTAGTCCATCTTTCTAATACTATTTTTTTTTCCCACTCACAAAAATGGAGATTAGTTGCTATGAGCCCTTAGGGTAGTTGCGAGGATGAAATGGGGCAGGCAATTCAAGTTACATTTATTTATTTATTTTTTTAGCACAGTGGCTGACCTGGCACCTGGTCAGCTTGAAACTGATAACTATTATAAATATTCTTGAATAATAATCCTGGAGACATTGAGTTTTGAGAACTGCTTTCTTATTACCTTGAAGGGACTTTTTTTTTTTTTTTAATATGGAAATGTGATGTTTTCTTCCTTGGAGTTTGAACAGTTATTTTAAAGTACATCTTTCACATGTGACTTGGATCATGGATGCTTGATACGGAATATAAAATTGATATTTCATAGTGATGTGAATTTTCTACTAGTTTTTAGGTCAAGGCTCAGGCCTGAGAACTGACCTGATCTGAGGCATCCTTCATTGAAAACGCTGGGCTTTAATTTAATGAGGGGTAAAGGACAAGAGGGGAAGTTGGAAGTCACAGCTGTAATAGACTGTTCTAAGCCTCCTATTCCTGCTCTCTTAGATCAATCAAGCAATTTTATATTATTCAGCTAATATTTGTGCAGGGATGCTGCTAAATTCATTCTCTTCTGGACACTAACTTGGTTTATTTAAACATAAACACACACAGGCCTACACTGATCCTCCTGTATTATTGCTATTTTAAAATTAAATAGCTTCCTTCATACACCTGTGCCCTGCTCATGACAGTTGATTTTATTTGATTCATACAATTATTTATTCATACAATTATTCATAAAATGACTTTAGTATTTGTAGTTGTTGCCCTTCACAGTCCATATTTCTATGCAGTTTTGGTGAGTACCTGAGAATGGGTGTGGTACATCTTGAGAGAAGGGAAGAGTCTAGTGGTGCCCACTCGGGTACCTCCCACACTAACCATTTGCAGAGGATGGGATCTCTTGCTTCCGTCAGCTTGTTCCGTGTGCATGCATTGTGATGAGCTGGCTGGGATACATCTGAACGTGTGCCCTAGAGACCAGGGACTTGTGGGGAAAAGGAAAATGTTCAAAATAAGGTCAGAACAAGGGAATGGAAAGGAGATTGAAAACAAATTTCTTCTGGTTCTGGTTCTTTGAGGAAAGGATACCCAGTTATACACCTACTCCTTATACATATTATTATTTGTTATGAATAAAACCATATATATATAGAACTTTAATATTTCCAAAATGCATTCCACATATATTATCTTCCTTGTTATTTGCAATAGCCCCAGAGAAGGACATGGCAGGCATATTAATAGTGTAAGGTGCTCATGTTTTGTGATAAAACTTTCTTGATTTTAAATTCCAGCTCTGGTATCTAAGTAGCTGGGTGACACTAGCAACTTATTTCACTATTTAGGGCTCCTAGTTTACCCAATTCTAAAGTGGGATAAAATTGCTTGCTCTAAGAATTTATATGAAGATTAAATTCAGTAAAATAATGTCAAATACATGCAATGAATAGGTGCTCATTAAAAGACACCTGTTCTTAGTAGTCTCCATTTACTGAAACCTGGAATGAGACTCAGAAATGAAAGGCTGCCATGGGTTCCTGGTTGGAAATTTCAGCCTTAGGCATATAGTTCACACCTTTCAGCTTCTAGTTTTCCTGTAACACTCTGCCACCTCTCCAGTGAAATCTTGAGTAGTTTACTTTAGTTGTTAGGTTGCCTTATCTGGCTGGTGATTTCAGGGTATCCTTTTTGAAACAGAGTAGATATATCCTTGCTAAGAGAACAATCCTTCAACATGACTTTGTAGAATTTAGTGGAGCCGACTCTCAAGAGAGAGAGTTTAAAGTGATGATCTCTAAGGCAACTTTCTTATTCTCCTTTGTTTGATGTGATAACCCTTCAACTCTTAGGAGGAAGGGTTACTATGAATACATAAAGTTCAGAATTATGTCCTATTTTTCTTCCTGTTCTGAGTGGTTTCTTCCCTCTGCCATCCTATTGCAGTTCAAAGACTGCTGTGAAGATTGAGGAACAAATGCCATGTGTGGTCATAGCATCATTCAGCTCTTTTACAAATTCCATGGATAAAAAGTGGAATAGAGAGAAAAATATGCAAAGGTAGCATTGGGAAAAAAAAAAAACAACCAAAAACCAAAAAATCATCCCTTGTTGTTAATACCAATCATTTGTTTGGAGTCTCAGTCCTCCTTGTGGAAACTGATGGCTGCCTACTTCAGTTGGAAGATGAGCAGATCTGTTCCTGGTCTAGGCAGTGGGGTCATTTATCTATAGGAACTCCTCACAGGTCATCAGGTTTGTCTCTTTTGTAGCAAGCAGACAGCTTGCAAATGCAGTTCTGGGAGAAATGTTTTGTTCCTTGCTTTTTACATCTTGGAGCATATATTTATTTGCTTTTACCAAAAAGTAGGTACATCTTACCTGGTATAGTTAGGAAAGCGGAATGTGACTGGAGGAAATTGGAGGAGGAGACGGGTAAAAAGAGGTTATCTCCAGTGTACACACAGTTTCATTTGTTATTCAACTTCATCAGGCTTTTGATGGGGACACAGATGTAGGTTCTGGTGAGTCACTGTTGCCTTGCCTGTGAAATATTAAAGAGAGCCACCTACTGTGCTCTTTGCCCATTTTGGAAATTGCTCTGTGGAGGGGGGGGGGACCACCAAAGAATAAGAAGGTTACAAAACATTTGGTGTCTGACATTTGGGGGATATATTCAGGTTAACATCTCACTTGCTCATTTTTATAAAACTTGGAGTGCATTGTTTATGCTGATGGAATAGTTAGGATACTTTTCTAATCTCCTTTTATTTTAACTTTCTCAGCTGCAATGCTGGAGTTCTTGACTCTGGCAGGTACCTGAGGCACTCTTCTAAAGGGATGATTCTCAGGCTCTGCAGATAGGAAGTAGGGATGCTGGTGCCTCCTAAGAGTCTTAAGTCTCTGTCTTTGCCAAAAGTCAGCATGTTTACCATAGGAAGAATTTAATAAACACTAATTCTTTCTTCTGCCAAAAATTTCCTTCAATTTACTAGTCTGTTAAATTATGGTCATCAAAATTTAATAGCTACCCTCTATTGAACCCAATCATGGTTTGTGCTGAATAGTTTACATACATCATCTTATTTAATCCTTGCAATAATTCTGTTTTTATTTTTATTGTTTTAGGAAACTGATACTCATAGAAGTTAAGTAGTATGATGTATGTCACAGAGCACAACAAAAGTAATGATGCTGAGGATCATCAGTGCATTTCACTTTAGAACTAGGAAGAAACTTAAATTGTCCTTCCTCTGGATTAGAACAGAGGACCTGGGCTAAGACCTCTGGCCCATCCCATCCTCATCCTGCCATTCTAGTCCTGATATTACTTTGCCTGTGACTGAGGAATCTCTCTATTCCAGGGCCTAAAATGTGAGAGAGCTGAACTAGATGATCTCTAAGGTTATTCTGCTGCTGTGCATTGTGTAGTTTTCTTTAAGATTCCTTTCAACTGAAATTCTGCAATCACATCACTCTGCAAAAGTCAAGGAAAAGGGGGGAAATGGGACTAAAGAGGCAATACTCTTGTTTTTTGTCTGGGAGGTATATTTTCAAGCCAAACAAACCAAGGAAAGGGAAATCAGCATTCATTGGTGCATGTACTCTTGTCATTTCATTTAAACACAAAGATAACTCTCACATATATATTATTGTCTGTCTTTTCCTGATGAAAGAACTGAGGCTCAGAGCAACTTACAGACTTGCTCAGGTTTATCCAATTAGTAAAGATTAGAACCTGTTTATGCTTCAGTGCAAAACCCTTTGGTTCACTGTACTGTCTTTTCTGGTCACTACATCTGAAGACTTGTATAACTCTAATCATAAATGCCCCCTCCCTGCATCCTTAAGCCATATCTACTCAGGCTGTCTCTTTTTTTCTTCTCTTTCCTTCCAGACATGCTGCTGAAATTCTTTCTTGATTCTTCTTAGTTTATGGAACTGCCTTAAATGTTTATAATGTCTTCTATCTCTATTTTGATTTTTTTTTTTGGTGTGTGTGTGTGTGTGTGTTAGTAGTTTGTTCATGTCCTTGATCGGCACCTAAGTAGCTGAGGACATGTTTTATCCTGTCCTGTGCCTAGCACGGTGCCTTGCACATAAAAAGTACAACACTGAATTGATAATGAATTCATACTAGGCCAGATAGGCCTCTGTCAGATAGGCCCAGAATTAGTTTTCTGATTTTTTTCCTCTATTTTATCCTAGCACTGATGTTCTTAAAGGTTGCCTCTATAGACAAATAAAATAATTTTAATTTCCTTTAATTTTCAGTTCACAAAATTAGACACATGATAAGGAGTTATAGAATCTAAGATTGGACATTGCTGCCTCAATGATGGGAAAACACATTTTATAACCGAATAATGAAGGATGTTTTGTAGCAAACACAGTGAAGGATGACACTGAAGTGCATGCTTGCATACATTGACAGCAAGGCCAATGTCCAGTGTCATAAATAAATTACCTGGAGAAAGTAGGAAGTTTCCATAGAAGTGAGCAGCTGCAAAAGGCTTCAATCTCAAGACTTCTAAAAGTAGCGAAGAATTCATTTTACTTGATATAATTGGCATCAGGTGAACGTAAGGATGGATAACCTTTGAGTTCTAGTTTATGCCCAGTAGGTGCTTGCGGCTTCCACCTGTCTGGCACATAAGTATTTATGATTACATTGGCTTTCTCCTTTACCACTTAATTCTAAAGACAAAAGAAAAGAGAACTAGTTGTTTTATAAATTCTGATATCTGAATTTTTTTTTAATGGATAGAATAGTTTCTTAAACTAGTATGGTTAGAAGTCACAGTCACTTAAAATTGTGGCTCTGTGACATAGTTAGCTTTGACATCCTACTAACCTCCTTGGGCTTGACTTTGGAAACATTATTTGGTCTGTCTCTGCCTTATTTTTAGCACCTTTAAGATGAGGATAATAAAATTCATTTCATCAGGCTTTTGGTAGATGTCAGTCTAAATCATAACATTTGTTAAAAGCCTGGTACATGAGGATTTTAAACTTTATTATGATTAACAGCAATTATAATAATTCCATTGCATGTCCAAATGGACACTGGCTTAGAAAATAAAAGGCCTAATTCAAATAACAGTTTTTATTTATATAGAAATTGAAGCCTTCCAAATCTCAAAATGCTTGCTATTATATCCACATGCACACTTTAACAAATATTACTTAATACTTTGTTACTCAGAGAGACTAAATATTTGCTAAGGTCATGTGTGCAATAGTAGAACTGAGCCTTAGACCCTGTCTTTCTGACACCAAGTCAGCATGGTCCAAGACCATGCGTTTTCCCTCCACCATTCAGTCCACCAGCCCTGGTTCTGTTTAGTTGCTTTTTTCTCTTGGCCTTTCTTCACCTGTGAAATGAGGATGTGGACAGGATTCTTTCTCAGATAGTTGCTATGAATACGTGACTGCTGAGCTCCGCCTTAGGAGATACCATGCAAAGCTGAGAGTAGAACTTCACTCCTTCCACAGAGAAAAGGCATCCACACGTCATGGCATGTAGAACATGACATTGTAAGTCACAGACACCTGGCAGTATCATTGGCTTCACTGAGAATCACAGCTGAGCACTGCACCAAGAGTCAGATGCATAAAGCCATCTATCTGCCTTAGGGATGTGATTCTGTCACATTTCTCTAAACTGCAGACCTCCCACCCATTCTGGAATGCAGGTTTGGTAATGGGAAGAGAAAATAGACAGCTGGATTAGGAAAATGTACATTTATTGTTTGGGAAATGAAAGTGGAAATTTTGAAAAAATAAAACAAGCTCTATGTCACTATTAATCATAAAGGGATAAAATCTTTGGCTTTCATTTAGATTTTAGCATTATGAGTACAAATTTTATGCTTTATTCTTCTAAGTTTTTAGTGCCATGGAAGAAACTTGGCTTTCATTGAAATATAATTCTTTCACTTTATAGAAATGATAGAGACTTGAGAATCATAGCACATAGTAAATAGTACTTTTCTAGAAGATTTGATCTCAGTTTTCCAATTACAGAGATGATGAGGACAGGGGAATGAATGATGGTGACAGTAGGTAGTGAAAAGTTGCCTGGCTTTGAATTTGGGATTGGATTTGAATCCTAGATACTGCTTGCTTAGGCTCTCCAGTCTTAGTCCCCTCAACTGTAAAAGGATAATAAGCATGTCCTATTTATCTCCCAGATGGAGAGATAGATGGAGATGCCTCATAATATCTAATTACTTTATATAGTCTATTGTTTATTTTTTATTTGACACCCACTAGAATACAAAATCTACAAGTCAGAGATATTTACTGGTGTATCTTGGGTGCCTAGAATACTGCCTAGCAAATAGCAGATATCCAATCATGGGTCAATGATGAATGAGTAAATGTATGGGTGGATATGATTAATGATCCTCAAGAAGTAGAAATAAATACATGGAACTGAATAAAGAAATAATTTATATTTATAATATTGAAATAAAATTTGATATGCATACTTATGCACACATTTATATGTAACCTTATATGCATACATATACAAGTGTGTATATAGGTATATGTGTATATATGTGAAATGTTTAATTTTGTATATTTAGAATGTTGGTAATATATGTACATGTATACATATATGTATTTTATATATATATGAAATCTATCTGTTTTGGAGTTATCTGAAACTGCCTTAGGAAACAGAAGTGTTGAAATGATTGTTGTTTAAATGCTATAGTTGTTGTTTAGAGAGTTTGGGAGAAAGGAAATATATATATATGTATATAGGAAATAAATATATATGTAATATACAAAGGAATGTAGTATATATTACATAATATATAAGAATATGTAATATGTGTAGATATAATATATGCTATATATAATATAATATAATATATAGAGGAATATGTAATATATGTACAGGAAATATATATATAGGTAATATGCATATTATATATATCCTTTTTTTATATAATATGGATAGACAGGTAAAGGAAAGTAAAACAAGTGATTTTATGATTAAGAAATGGGAGGCTGTGATTGAAACAACATTGAAGAGATATAGATGAGGGACAGTTTTAGGTAGGGTGTTCATGAAAGGCCATTTCTGAGAAGGTGACATTGGGATGAAGAGAAAAGCCTGCAAAAGAGCCAAGGTGAACCTGAGGTCATGGCTGAGGTGACTGGGTTTGGATAAGAGGAAGAGAAGACTGGTGGTAATAAGGGCCTGTGACAATCAGACTGGCCTTGCTGGGGCTCAATCAGACTGGCCTTGCTGGCCAAGGTAAGGAGTCTGGATTTTGCATAATGTGCCACAGGCTGTCCCTGAGAGCACAAAAGCAGGATGGTGACCAGATTTAACACATTTGGATCCTTGAACAGAGTGAAGGAAAATGGAGGAGCTTGTTTATAAGAAGAGGAGATGGACTGCTCTGGTCTCATATAGGCTGCTATGAACAGATGATAAAGACATCTTGGTTCCATTGATGTGTCATTCATAGCCTCTTGTTCCCCTTAGACTGTCTCAAAGGGGGAAAAATAAGGAAACTAGGAAAAACTGGATTCCTTTAGTTTTTCTCAAATGAGACTGTTCTTATTTCTAAATGCAATGAGTAGTGAAGGAAATGTATTCACTGTTGCTCAATTCAATTCAGCTGGAAATTTCACAGTTCTTGTGTAGGTGTTTTATGTAATCAGTCCCCCAAAACATTGGACCTAGAGTTATTTTCTTATAAAACTTCAGCTACCAGTTTCTGAAACCTGAAGAGTAAGCAAATTTAATTCCATATAAGATCAATTTCTTCTTTCTGGCTCTACATGTTTAAATGGTATCTAACCCTTCAAGAAGTTGCTTGCAGGCCATCTCTCCATGAACTGTTTATTGGTCTATGCATAGGTAGTCAGTCTCATATGTGGCTCTTCATAATAGGAGTTAAGAATAGCTTGACAACATGTGACAGGCACCATTTCAAGTGCTTTATACACATTAGTTTTGAGGTCTCAGAACAATACTATAAGATAGGTACAGTTATAACCAACATATTTTAGAAGAGGAAACTGAGGCCCAAAGTCAGGAGTTGGTCAGTAGCAGAGCTTGTATTTAAACTTGAGCAAGCTTAATCATTATGCCATTCTGCACTTTGTAAGAAGTGACCCTGCATATTTATTCACCTCTATTTGTCCCACTTACTTCATGATGCTTTATATGGAGGAATAGTTCAATAAGTGTATTTAATCAGTGAATGAACATGTGACCTTTACTCCCAGATGGTATCATTTCATAAGCATTTAGTGGTAAAATCATGGGTGTTCTACTGTGACAACCTGGGCAGGCAAATGTTTCCCTCTACCTTTGGGATATGTTCAAATTACTTAACATCTCAACCTGCTTCTTCATCTGTGTTCTTGGCACAAAGATAGGGCAGTTGTGAGGATTAAATAAAATATGCATATAAAGTACTTAGCACAGTGCCTGGAACATAATTAGTGCTCAGTCCATTTGAGTCCTTTTTATTACTTTTTTGAACCAAAATAACCTCCCCAAACATGCTTACAGTTATATACACAGGCAGTTTTTCTAGTTGTGCTTATTTTATTAACTTCTTTTTAAAAATCAAAGCCAAATATCCAGTCATAATCAGTGATGTTAATTTTGTTTCAGGGCCCATTCTGGCCCATTGCCCAAAGCAAAGCATGCACTGTGGATGCTAAAAGGCCCTCTTATAGGGAGAACAGCCAGTCCTGGGGAACTGCATGAGAGCAAAAGGTGTTGTGTGACTGCCTTGTCTCTTCCCTTTAAACATCTGATATACCTGTGGGCAGCACTTACAACCCTGCCCATCCTTCTCCCCAGCTCATCTGCCTGGCTGGAAAGTTATTTTGTATTCAAGCATTGGCCCCTGAGCATCCTGGGTGACAAGGGAAATGCAGGAGAATACCAACATTTTGCCCCAGATAACACTCAATAAGGCTAATTCACAGAGCTGGCTGTAAGTTTAGGACCAAATATTGATCCAGGGCTTCTTGTGGCCCGGAGCTGTGCTGAATGTGTTATTTTCATTATCTCATTTGATCATTATTGCATCCCTATGCAAATTTTAAATTTCAGTTGTAAACCTACTTTACAACTAAAAAAAAAAAAATGTGCCAGAGTTGTTGCCTCAATGAGTGCATTGGGGGCTGTGATGAAAAAAATCAAACATTTTTTCTGTTTTGCCACATTTTTCTTCAAAAACAAATTGTGCAGGATTGCAACACCTTTGGAATCTCCAGGGACCTCCCATGCAGTGAAGAGATGTTTGGCAGAGAAATGAGACAAAGGTTGTATGAGGGAGGCAAGAAACTTCACTCCGTTTGACAGTGTGTTTTGCTCTGGAAGAAGCTAGTAACAATGAACTGAATCCTGTATGCATTTGTTTACTTCTTTGTAAGAAATCACTGTAGTGCTTATTTAATTGTCTTAGCTCATTTTCTGCTGTTATAGCAAAATACTTGAGACTGGGTAACTGATGAAGAGGTTTATATCTAGCAGTTCTGAAGGCTGGGAAGTCCAGATCATCATCTAGAAAGGGCGACTTGCAGCATTTTCCCAAGGCAGATGGTGGAAAGCCAAGAAAGCACACATGTTCTCAAAAGGAGCTGAATTGACCTTTTTATCAGGAGCCCACTCCCTGGATAACTAATCCACTCCCACTGTAAGGGCATTAATCCATTCAAGGGCAGGGTACCCATGACCTCATCACCTCCCAGAGGTCCCACTCCTCAACCCTGTTGTGCAGGCATGCACACACATGTGTGCATGAGAGAGAGAGAGAGAGAGAGAGAGAGGAAAGAGAGGTTGAGAGAGAGAGAGAGATGAAGAGAGAGAGAATGGTGCCTGATTCATAGTTGGAACTCATACATATTATATTTTAAGAATAAGTGCATGAGGAAATAAATATTCCTTGGGTTTTTTTTCCCCCTCTGAGAATAGGAGGTGCTATGGGATAATTAAAAATGGTGAAATTACAGTGTATGCCTTTCGTTTAAAGTTTTACTTTCAAAATTATTTCAGAAGGAGATTATTTTAAATTATGTAGCATTACTTAATCTTGGTTATTCAGGACAGTTTGTTGGAGTGGACTGTAATTTCTTTAGAATTTATTGAGGTGAGATCATTTACCCATATACTAAATGGCTGCAGACTGGTATACTTATAAATTTATTCAATCTGATTTTCATAAATTTTCCATTCTTCTCTCTCTTACTGTCTGCTAGTTCTTGCTTTCGGTTCACCTTTTTCTAACGGTTTTCTCCCCACTCCCTGTACAAGGAACAGTTTCTACTTTACTGTAGACTAGGAATCCAGGCAACAAATTTGCTAGAACTATGTGTGATAAGAATAAAAGGTGTTGAAAGTAGACTACAGAGATTCTTCTCTGAGTGGGGGGAACAGAAAGGTGTAGTAGCTCTAAAACCTGTCTTTGTATAAATCAGGTCATATATAGTAGCACTGGTTTCAGCTACCTGTGTCAGTAAAAAGGGACCAGTGACAGGGAAAATTCCTTTGCTCTTTTGGAGAGTAGCATTTTCTGAGAACCTTACATAGGCAAGGCACTAGTAAGTTATAGAGATTAAAAAATAATTACACAAACCCAGCCTCTGCAGAGTAAGTTTATAGATTGTTACGAATGATAAGATATGTACAGGGATTTGTAATACAATGTATTTAATATTTGAAATAGTATAAGAGAGTATGTAATGCAAGTTTAAAAAATATAATAAAGCATTTGGTGTTTCAAGAAAGAGACAACTGTGTAGCTCAGGAAAGGTTTTATGAACAAGTTCCATTTGAAGGGAACTGAAGTGATGACAGGATTGGACATAAAGAAATTGGTGAGGCTGGGCACAGTGGCACACACCTATAATTCCAGAGGCTAAGGCAGGAGGATTGTGAGTTCAAGGCCAGTCTCAGCAAAAACAAGGTGCTAAGCAACTCAGTGAGACCCCATCTCTAAATAAAATACAAAATAGAGGTGGGCATATGCCTTAGTGGTCAAGTGTCCCTGAGTTCAATCCCCAGTGCCCCCCCCAAAACAAACAAACAAATTGGAGAAAAGGAGTGGTATGTGAATGAGGGTCTAACCAAGGGAGCAGAAACGAATGGATGAATGGTATGGATGATGTGGAATTTGGGATTTATCAGAGAGAGCTACAATTTTGGGAGAAGAGGAGCAATTAAAGGCCCAGAAGGAGAGAGTTTGGAGTTCAGAAGAAAGTCACTAACCAGAGTCCCTAAGAAAGAGCTGGTGAAGAGGTCTTTGGAAGGCTGTTTTCTCTGTGGTTGGCAGATAGGAAGAAAGAAAAGCTGGATATGAAGTGGAAGAGATCAATCTAGAACCCATGAGGACAAATTACAGACCTCTACTGTACCTCACTCTATGATGTGGGTGGTCTGCAGAGGGGTCTGGTGCACAAGACTATGGAGCATCTCAACTGCCTGGCCTCAGACTTGTAGAGTTTGGAGGGGGAGATTTGGCAGGGTTGGAAGAACAGTAGATGTGGCTGCTACCATCTAGGAGGAAAGCCATCAATCAGCAATGGTGTGCATTAACTGCAGGAGTAACTTGGTCCTGGATGGGGCCTATGAAGGCCAGCCCTAACTCAAAACCAGAAACAGTAAGAATTCTGGGAAATGTAATACCAGTTTAATTACATTGACATTGTTAAAGTTCTCCACAAAGGCTAGATGTGGTGGCTTACACCTGTAATCCCAGCAGCTAGGGAGGCTAAGGTACAAAGATCTCAAATTCAAAGCCAGCCTCAGCAACCTAGTGAGGCCCTAAGCAATGCAGTGAGACCCTGTCTCCTTGAGGAGGACCCAGTTTGACTGAGAGATGGCCTGTGAGCACAGGGATCACTAAAGACCAGACTGGGATATAGCTCATTGGCAGAGCACTTTTCTAGCATTTGCAAGGCTATGTGTTCTGTCCTAAGCACCACTAAAGAAAAAAATGTGAGCTTCATCTTTAAGTACCTTAAAAATCCTTTTGAGAAATTTTTGCTTAATCCTGTAAGGCAAGGAAAACCACTAAATATTCTTGAGCAAAGGAGAGGCATTATCAGATCTGTTTAGGACAGATCTGGCATTGGTGAGAAAATGTTGCAGATTAGAGTGGAAATAGATGGTGCAACTCATGGGGATTTTATTATAATAACCCAGGGGAATATTTTGCATTCCCAGAGGTTTATTCTGTCCTTTCCAAGGCTGGTGATCCAGAGTCATCATAAGAGGTTGTTCAAGACCATTCTGGGAATTCAAATGCCAGTGTACATTGGAAGCCAAGACTGGAATGCCTTTGTGATGTGGCTGGATAATTCTTTAAAATTCTCTAATGATTTTGCTTCTAGTGTGTGAAGAACAAGGGGAAATATATAAGCAATTGAAACAGTGACTTTAATGAAGTTGGCTCATGCAGCCACATCAGTGTCATTTGAGGGAAGGCGAGGTCCTATGAAGATAATGATACTTACTTTGGGCTTTACTGAGTGGTAGTCAGGGTATTTCCTTGTGCTTCTCCAAGTGCCCAACAATTTATGAACTGCTTTCTTGTCACTGGATTTGATAACAACTGTGTAAGTTCAGTTTGTTCTAAATTATTATAAGGAAGAAAACTGAAGCTCAGAGGTTGAGATAACCATCCAGTGGCCACTTAGTCCTGGATGATCAAGAGAGCTTGCTGAAGTTCTGTCTATTCAGTGGGCACCTTTCCATCACTCACCTTCCATTTCACTGTGCACCACTGCCTCATTATCTTCTTGGAACACATCTTTGGTCATGCTGTGTCCCTGTTCTAAATATGTCCGTGGGTTTTGGACTTCCTTACGTGTAAGGTCTCTTTCCACCTAGGCAACAGGTGTCTTATGATCTGGGTGTTACAGTTGTAGCTATTTTGATTCTTCACCCCTGCCTTTGATCAAACTCAATGTAATGAGCAAAGTGTCCTTTATAAAAACATACCTGAGTACCTTAACATCTCTAGGAAGTGCACGCATTCTGAATTAGTCTGTTGCCTGTCTTGCCTGTCTTGCCTGTCAGCACTTCCCAGCACACCCTCCTGCATATTTGAAAACCTTATCTTTTGCCCTCCTGCCTGTCAGGACACAGTTGAGCTCCTTCACTTGTCTTGACTATTTTTAAAACACCCGCTCACATCTACTGCTGTATTACTTGAGATTTCAATAGCTGACGGCGAGTGACTAGAAGACCTATAACCACCATTCGTTGCACACAGGTAGTGTTTTGTCCTCTAAGAGGGACCCCTAAGGCAAACAAAAATGAGGTGACTACTGCAGGATCTCACTTTGGGGACTTCAGGATTTTTGTTGCTAATGATGTAGAGCTGTAGTGTGGGGACTGGCAGGAGGCATAGAAAAATGGAGCTTTTGTGGATGTTAAATGGAGTATATGTGATGGTTCTCAGGGAATACTAGATCACTGGGGTTAAAAGGACTAAAGTTCTGGCTTTGCCAATAGGCCCTTGAGGAATATGCCAGCCTCCTCATAGCTGGCCTGCTGACTTCTCATCCAGTAAGCTCTTTCTCTCGTCTTGCTTCTCACATGAGAAATGGACCTTCCTGTTGCTACCTACCAGATACTTGGATGTTCTACTTGTTTTTGCTACAAGGAAAAATATATAATGAAATGTTTGAGATATCAAAGGTTAGACTTCTAATAATAAGATGAAAATAATAATAGCTAACCACTTTGTTTATGCTGTGCCAGGTGTTGTATAAAATTATTTTACACAACCCTCTTACCTAATCCATGAGGTTTACTGACCCTCTTTGCCAATAGGGACACTGAGATTCAGCATGGTTAAGTAGCATGTACAGATATGGAGAAGGATTTGGGCCCAGGTCTGTGACTCTAAAGCCCACAATGAAACATGATGCTTTGGTCAGGTGGGCTGAGGCTTGCCCTGTGTCTCATGGCTTCTGTCTAATTTGCTTACATGTATAGCTGAGCATCTTGTAACAGGTGTTTAGTTACTACTCTGATTTGCTTGACAATTCTCTAGAAACCCATGTTGGACTAACTCAGCATCACTGGCTGTTTGAGTTTTTAGACTCTCATTGCTTCCTTTTCTCCTTTTCCAAATTCCTCTTAAGTTCAAACACCTTAGGAGATACCTTAATCAGTTGATGACAGTTGTTCCTTTTTTAATGGTATTTTCATTTCCTCAATATATTTTTCTCACTTTGAGGGTTAGAGGTGAGTAGGGAAACAAGCTCTTTTCAATGGTCCTAGGATCTACGTGGAAATTCTGCTTTCAAATACCGGCGCCACTGGACTAAATGCCCAAAGGTATCTGAGGAAGATGAGGCCACTTGCCCAACTTGGCTCTAGAGATCTCAGCCAGGACAAAGTAGATCAAAATTTTAGAGGACCAGAATCCATCTCAATATCCCGACACATTTATTACGGTTGGGACCATATGAAAACTGGACTGGAAATGAACTCACCCCCACTAGAGATATTTAAAAAGAGCCTAGACATCCACTTGGCAAGGATGTTACAGGGAGACTTGAATATTGGAAAAAGGAGTTTGAATTAAACTGACATTTAAGCATCTTTCCGGCCTTGACATTCTGTCTTGAATTCACTTAGAAACTTTATATTGGGAATAAAGGTTTTCCCTTGTTATAATTAACACCAAGTAGTGATGTCGCCTCCTCACAGGCCCCCCTGCGCTTCCCCCTTCTGAACAACTGCTCAATTTAAGAAGGGGACTTAGGCTGAGGAAGGATGTGGTTCCTTCCCTCTTGGCAGCACTCCTGTGTCAGAATGGAGGACTTGTGTCTGGGCCTGGCATGGTTCCCTCATCGGTCCCTCTTACCAGCCCAGTCCTGTCTGTGACCAGAGCCCGGGGGAGGTGCACATCCGTGTAGAAAAACCTCCCACGGACTGCCAGCTCTGGATTTTTTTTTTTTTTTTTTCATTCCTAATGAATGCAGTCTTGCCCGGAGCAAACCTCTTGAAGGAAAGATGACACACCCTGAAACAAGTTCGAAGCAGACCAGACAAGCCTTCCCTAGAAAAGATTCTGTTTGCAGTTGGAAGCATGTGGGAAAGATTCTTTAAAAATGGTTTCTTCTTGCTATTTCAAAGGGCAGCAGCTTGTGGGCCAGAATGTCAGGAGTACATACTCCTCTCCTCTCCCCACTGGACCCTGTCCTTTTCTATCTTCTTTATTTTTCTTTTACATTACATGTTTATTATTAATCTGAAAGCTCTGCTGCTTAAAAGTGATAGTCTTTTGATTTAATGTCAGGATTGAGACAGTTCATTAGTTCCTGAAGGAAGGAATGTTGCAAGGGTAGGAAGTAGTCAGCAGCTGATTGACAGCTTGAATGTGACACTATTAAAAGAAAGGAAGACTGGCAGTGGGTTCTACTGGTCAGGGATGCAACTAAAGGTGGACAGTGCTTTTCAATTAAATAAGGTGACCTTTCCCTTCAGGACATACACAGACTTAAAAAAAAACTTATGTTCAATCTGGTTCGACTTTTTAAATGAAATATTATAGTGCAGTATGTTATGCTCAAATCTATCATAGTTTGGATATCTCAAACTATGAAGTTTTATTCCTTGTAGGGAAACTTCAGAAAGTGCTAGATATCTTCAGTCAAGTCAGTTCAACTGTCCCTAGGAAACAGATGTTGACAACTTCATAGCTGCAAGAAATCCTTAGGGATCTGATCAGACATTGCCTGTAGGACGCTTGGCCAAGATTTCCCACATACACCATAAATCTTCACCAAAGTCATGGGAAGAACAGCAGCTTCAGGTTTAGCAGCCTGCTTATTGCTCCTGGACCCAAGTAGCTGTCTTGATATGGGACCATTCCCTGTTTAGCCATGACTCTTTCCCTGGATATAAATGATGTGAGATTTTTTTAGGGACAGTGATATTTCTTAGTGATCTTCCAGGGCTAGGAGGCAGCATGGCTTCATCAGAGAGAGGCTTAAACTGGGAATCAAAAGACATCTTTTTTTAAAAAAATATTTTTTAGTTATACATGGACACAGTGTCTTTATTTTGTTTGTTTATTTTTTTATATGGTGCTAAGGATCGAACCCAGTGCCTCACATATGTGAGGCAAGCACTCTGCCACTGAGCCACAACTTCAGCCCCCAAAGACATCTTTTTTTACATTTCCAATAACAAGTTATTGACTCATGAAAGTCACCTCTCCTTCCTGGGCTTCAGTTTCCTAAATAGTGTTCTGAGTAACATTATTGACTTATAAATTCCTTTCTGATTTTCTAGAGGTTATCTTGATAAGAAGGTAGATAAAATGTGAGAGAATGAAAAGAAAACACTAGCAAATTCAGGGTGTTGCACAGGAAAAAGAGTCCACTGTTTAAACACTTCTCAGGAAGTCTTTGATGCAACAAAGATCCCTGTGAATATAGGAAACTATCTTTTTTGCATACTCCAGGGTATATGAATACCTGCTATTTTTCTCATTTCTGTTTGCTGGGAGCTGACTAGAAACATGAATTTTATCACAATATTTCTTAATATAAAACTCCTACTTTCTGAAAAAAACCACAGTGATGGGTAAATTCTAGGGCATAGACTATTATGGAAAGTTAAGGATTCAGTCCCTGATTAGCAATTTTGCAATCCTGGAGTGGCCAGAAGTACAGAGGCATAAAAAAATTATATAATCTGTGTTATAGCTCTGATTGTTTCCAGTAAGTACTGACCTTAGATTTCTCTTGTTATCTTTGTGCTTATGTTTTTCTGTCAGTTCAGTGCAGTGGTTGATGCAAAGTCTTCCTCAGTTCTCCTATGATCAAGGATCTCTTTGTCACTCTTTTGATAGGCTGTCTTTCTAAAATATATTCTATACTTCACTGCTGTCTTATACCAAGTATCCTGAGAAATTATACTTTAATTAATAATTCAGGGCCATGATTTTAAACATCTATTATTTCTCACTGCACATAATGATGTCCCTAGGACCTACCGAAATATTTAGGACTGACACTAAATAGCTCCAGACCCCACATTGCTGGCTTTCTTTGTTTTTAATTTTTTAATTCTTTTAACGCCTTGGCTTTTTCCCTCCCATCAACATCCCTGCTGCTAAAAAAAATGTTTGCCTTCCCTCCAAATTTGCTACTTCTCTACTTTGGTATAAGGACTCAGATAACCAAGTTGTTAGAATGAGTACATGAAGATCTGTATCCTAAGTGAAGGTGATCATTTCGGTTTTAAGTTGATGTGTCCTAGTTGTCAGTTGGAGCTCTGGTTTGCCTGGCTGTTGGTTTGGGGTATTTATTTGATAATCGACACTGTCTAGTGTTCATTCAGCTGTTGAGGTTGATTTTAGGGATCTCACCTTCCTCTTGTTTAGATGTTAATCTTCTTGAGCAATAGACTCATTTCAGGTTTTTACTGTGATCTTTTGGGACCCTATTGATTTTTGAGTCTAAACAAAAATGACTGTAAGTCTAAGTGTGGTATAAAAAGGAAACATTTTTGAAAATAATCAAAATGTATCAGTAAGGAAATGGCTAGATTTTCTATAGCTGGATAATACAATCATATTTAGGCACTAAAATGAATGAAGTATAATTACAGGAACTGATCTGGAAAAATGTGAATGCTTAAGTAAGAGAAGCAAGTTATAGATACATACATGATTCACTTTTTGTAAATGAAGAGAAAAAATGAAAGAACATAGATACAAAAAAATGGCAAAATCTGTTTCTGGTAGCTACATGTGATTATGTTGGGAGTGGGATTGGATGAATGCTAAAAGGAGAGAACAGGACATAATGTTTTCACCTTCTACCTAGTATGATTTAAAAAATAAAGAGGAATAATTCCCCCTAACTTTTTAATGAAAGTTTTAAAAGTTGAAAATATGGCAGTGAACATGTATGTCCCCACCACCAAGATTCCACTGCTAACATTATGTAATCCTTGCTTCATCATGTGTTTCAGCATGGATGTGTCTATGCATGATCTTCAGGTGTGTGCCTGGGTGTTTTCAGATGTGTTTACTTAAGGAATGAACCTGGAGCCTTTTGCTAAATGAGACTCATCACCTATCCCAAATAATGTCAGATGTAGAGATTTGTCTAACTCACACAGACACAGAAACAAGTATGATAGAGGGTATATTAGCAGTCTTTAATTTAGATACCTCTTCTCTTCTTCATTGATACTGTTGGCAAGGGAGGCAGGAAACTTGCCTGTTAGAGTTTGGCATTTAGTGGAGTTTCCTGGTCACGTGGGGAGTCCTCTGTCTCCTGCCACATCGCATAGCCTCTACTCTGTGTCTTTACATGGAGTTGCCTGTGCACTCTTATAGCTTCATTTGTTTTACTTCTTCAGGATATAACTTTATGAAACACTTCTGGAAACATTCAAGTTTTGAGATAAATGCGAATTCTTTGGGGTGCCACTGAGCCACTGCTTGATTTTAGGGTGTGGAGTCATGAACCTTGCAAGGAACTTTGGATAGGCCATATTTTGTTTTGGTCCTAAATAGTATCATTTAAAGAAAGATTATTCATTTGAGGATAGGTTGTGATTAGCAGAGAGGATAATCACTATTGAGTGGAAAATAATGATAACAGTAATAAATATCAAAAAGTGAAATATGAATAACTTTAGGCCAGATCAAAAATTCTAGGCTCCTTAATTTGCATAATTCATTTTAACTGCTGGAATTTGCCTTTCTTGTTCGTGATCAGATGTTCCTTCCACCTACACAAAAGAACAGAATCAAACTCACATAAAATCTGTATCATTTTCCTCTGGCATATCACTCTTAGCCATTTTCCCATAATTCTTTGCCTACTCCTCTGCAGATTATACTCATCAGATTTCTCACTTTCCTTTAAATTCCCCATTCACTTTTCTGCATTCAGAATTTTGCTCAAGCTATTTGCTTCTTTTGGAAATCCTTCTATTCCCTTCCCTCCTTTTTCCTTCACACCCTATTCTCTCTTGTCCTCACCTGACACACAGATGCGGACGCTGGTACCTTTCCCTCTCTCCCTATTTAGAGGTGGGTTCTTTATGATATCTTCCAAAGCTGTCAGCTAGAAGGAGTCACTTCTAACTTATCATGTCAGGGTGCATTATTTACACTGTTATTTCTCACTGTGTGTTCCGTAGATCTGCAGCTGTGGCAGCTTCCAAGGGTTGACTGGAAATGCAGACACTTAAGTCTTGACCTGGAGTTAGAGAATGTGAGTCCTCATTATACCCTGATACTTGGAGCATCTTTATGTGCTTCCCTGTTTGAGAAATACTTTCTTAGAACAGGTTTCCAACTTTGCCTTTCACGAGATTGCTTTTGTGTCAGTGGATTCTAAGAGACCATGTCTTGTGATCAGAAACTCTATCTCCAGCTTTTGTCTGCAAGGCAGGTTGGAGAGCTTTACACACAGAAGGGGCCCTAAATGTGTGCTGTTGAAAGAAAGCCTGTGCTTTCAATGAGGGCACAGAGGGGCTCACCTATTATCTCAGTTTCTTCCTCTTCTTTGAGAAAAGCCACACTGATAGAATATGAGGAATGTGAGCCCTCAGAAGCTCAGGTGAGTTCACCGGCTAAGAATTGTGTTTAAAACAAGGAAAACAGCTCAAATTAAGACTTTATTAGCAGAGTTGTATCTGCATAACTCATGATTGTGATTTTGTTCTAGGAATTGGAAGCCAGCTCACAAGGTCAGTGCAAGACCCAGAATTAGATTTTGGTGCTTCTGATCTCAGGAAAGTAGCATTACTTGAGTTGATTGTATTTGCTTTTTAAAGGCTTGACAAAGCAGAGGCCTCATGATTTCAAAGGATTTTTTTCTGCCTCCCATTCCAGTGTGTCTTCAGATTCATTCTCCCACTGTCCTCATCTTACTTTTCCTGGCATTACCATTTCTTATTGCCAGTCACTTCTGCCTCTTGTTTTGGTTTTTACTTACTGCTTTTGCAGTTTTCTCGGTTATTCCACTAGTATGGAACAGTCAACTTTTCTGTACTGTTTTATTCTGGTGTTGACCTTACTCACTCACCAACTGTTGAGTGTAATTAATACACTAAATCTAAATAATATAATAAACAAATGTATGAAATAAAATAATATAGTAATGATAGAGATTCAAGAAATGTGAAAAAATGAAATAAATATGAATATATGATTATGAACAAAATTAAATTAAAATTAAAAATAGCAGAACCGATGAGTATTTGACTTATAAAAGAATAAACCCGGGGCTGGGGTTGTGGCTCAGTAGTAGAGTGCCTGCCTTGCATGCGTGAGGCACTGGGTTCGATCCTCAGCACCACATACAAAATACATAAATAAATAAAATAAAGGTTTGGAAAAAATTAAAAAAAAAAAAAAAGAATAAACCCAGCGAAGCCTTGCCATCTTTTTGTGCTATTGCAAACAAATCTTGAACATGCAATGCCTGCTACATCCATTTCTTTAATACCATAAGATCACAAAATTGAATACCTCTTTCTACTTTTATTCATGAAGTTTTTGGAAGATATATTTTAGATCTGTTCTCTGCCTGTGGCATTGGAATGGATGCAAAAAATGAATTAAAAAAACACAAAACTTATTTTGCCTTCAAATCTTCAAGGTGTGCATGATGAAATGAAAGAGATAAGATGTGTACATATAACCAAAAAACAAGGTGGTAGAGTGAATACTTACAAACATATGTTTAGAGACCTGGGAGGTAGTCAATATGAAGATGTGGCGGGCAGGTTATTGGGTCATTAAGAATTATTGGAGGAATTCTGATTGCCATTACTCACATTCGTCCTCTTCCCCACCCCTCAGTGGTTTTGTTTTCTTTTGTTTTGTTTTTGGTATTGGGACTGACCTCAAGTGGTACTGGACCACTGAGCCACATCCCCAGCCCTATTTTTGTGTTTTATGTAAAGACAGGGTCTCACTGAGTTGCTTAGCTCCTCGCCATTGCTGAGGCTGGCTTTGAACTCACAATTCTCCTGTCTCAGCCTCCCTAAGTGCTGGGATTACTGGCGTGTGCCACTGTGCTCAGCCCCTCAGTGTTCTTTCCTCTCTGCTTTCCTCCCTTCTTTACAATAAGGGGTCACTTATTACCTTTTCTTTTCTTTTTCTTTTGTGGGTGAATAGCTGTATGATGTCCATTCTGAAATCCATAGCTTCAAAGACACACGATTCTTTTTTTTTAATTCATCTTACAAATCCTTTTTATGAACCTTTGTATAGAGACGATTTTTTCCTGTCCTGTCTGTACAATTAGCCATGTGTTTGTTTTTATAAATACCAATACCCATATTTAAAATGTCTTTCCTTTCTTCTCCTCTCCCTAGAAGTTCATTTGTGTCTTTCTTCTGATTTTTCTACTTATAATAATGGGAATTAGTCTTTCTCATGTATATCAGTGTTTTAGTTTTATCTCTCTAGTATTTATTGTAGTGAAAGTTGTAAAAATTACAGTCTCAGAGGTGTTGGGGAAATAAAATTAACAACAAAAATTTTCTTTGATAAATTCTATTTACAATGTAAAAAAAAGAAAAGAGCTTTATTATTGAATGAGCTTTTAATCAGAATGTGATGTATACTGTAGTTAATCCACTGTGAGATTGCAAAGATAGCAATTTCAATCCTTTACGTACCTGTTTTCAAGATGAACAATAACTTGTCCTCAAGTAAGAAGGCTTGACAGCACCATTTGTCATGCACAGTCTACCTTAACTTTACCTGGTAATTGGGGTGACCAGTAATGTCAGTTGTTAGGTAATTGGCTTTATCCAGAGGAAAAACAAAATTCTTTTATCTTTATGTCAGGAGGTAATTTTGGAATTTGGAGCAGATACCTACCAAGGTTAGCCTCCTCTTTCTCCCATAGAAACTAGGAGATAGGGGCAAAATCTCCATTGATGCTTACTTTTCAAAGAGATGGCACCCAGGTCTTTGAAAAAGGCATTCCTAGGTCAGGAAGGAACAAAAGTCCTATCTAGTTTTCAAAAGGATTTATATATATTTCAAAGAGAGGATAAAGTCCTTAACAATTACAAGTGTTCTAAAGTAAATGTTCTGAGAAAAAGAGGGGGGATTGCAGAATAAGGGGTAAGAATCTCTTTAATCATTTACAGCTAGGAGAATTAAACCTCTTATTTTTAGTTTGTATTTGTCCTTACAGAGGGTAGATTATATTTCACTATTTTTAACTACTGCAGTTCAGAATGATAGTCTTATTTTTCTGAGTTTGAAGTCAACTAGAGATTCAGCTGAAGTTTATCTTCGACCTTGTGTAACATATTAAACACCTCCATGATGGAATTCAATTTTAAAATTCATTTTAATTCTTGTAATAAAAATAGATACAATTTACTCTTTGAACCAATTTTAAGTGCACGGTTTCGTGGCATTTCGTGGCATTTACATTGTTGTACAACTGTCTGTTCCATCCATGTCCAGATCTTTTCATCTTCTCCAACTGGATCTGTACACTTTATACAGTGATTTCCCACTCTCTACTCCCCCCAGCCCCTGGCAACCACAGGCATTAGCGTTTTAACCTTAAAAACTGTCCATGAAATTTAATTTCAATATCCTGCCTATGGGCAGTACGTGAAAAGTTGTGTTTCCCCAGGACTTGAAAGACAAAGGTGTTTTCATGAGAAACTGGGAAAAAACAATGTTAAAGTCTTTGCATGTGGTTCCCTCATTTGTGCAAGTGATGCTACACTAATTACAAACAATCTCAGTCAGTGCACTTCCTCAGAATCATCTCATTTGTGCCACTCCATTACTTTCAAAGTAATAAAAAAGGCTTTTCTAATGAAATATTTTTTTGCTTATAATTCAGGCATTTTACTAATGTAGACTTGGCATTTTCAATGACCTTTGCTCCAGCGAATTTTTATATTTCTTAATTGATCTTTTAGATTATTTTGTGAAACACAGCAAACTAAATATTGAACACGTCCTTCATATGTTTTCTTAATAGTCTGCCATGGGCATTGGGGAGAATGACGTAGAAGAATCAGGGCAGACATTCTGTTGCAGTTAGAGAAACTTATTTAAAACCAAGCTTTGCTATTTGACTGCTGTGCTATCTTGAGGTAGACACTTCACCTTTCTGGCCTAATTTCACCATCCATAAACAGGACAATTATATTCCTTTCTGAATACATTACGTGAATATCAAATAAAATACGATACAAACAGAAGCACTTTGCGTTCTTTCAAAGCACCTGTTCACTAAGGTTCTCAGCACATAGGAGGAATGTGGAAGGTATTTGTTGAGTGAATGAACAGATTCTGTTCTCAAAGTTGAATCTTCTGGGGTTCTTTGCCACTCATACTCCTGACTTGACTTACCATCTCCCCAGTCCTTGTGTTCTTTTTGTCCCAAGTCATACTCTCCTTTCCCAAGTTATGCTTCAGGTTTAAATACTCAAGAATTCGGAATTTGAGGAATGATCTGAAGGAGCTTAAGTACTTTCTGTTATAGCTTTCCATCAGCTTCTTCTTTTTTTTTTCTAAATGTAGCTTCCTCTCCAAAACTTTGGGGTGGGTGAGGTGGGGGATGGATTTAGAAATGGCAGTTGTAAACAGTCATCCACCGGAACAAACACAGTTCAGAGGAAGGATACTTCCTCTTGTTTTTGCTCAGTGTCAGCATGCTCAGGGGATTTCATCCAGGTCAAAAGATAATGAGCTGCAATAACGTTGAATCAGACCATGTGAATCCAATGAAGCAGTATGCAGTGTCTAATCCCCGGAGTTCCCTGTATGGACACTCGGGTGGTAGCTCACTGGGAGACTCCTGTTCAGTGTCACCATGCAATGATAAATGCAAATGCATAAATTATGAAGCATAACTAACTCACAATGACAAAGACAGGTGTTAGTCTCAGGGTATTCTGTTGAATGTAAATTGATCGATTTTATGAGAAAACACCTCCTTCAAGATGATCTGGGGAAAGTAATGAGTGTTCAATGACCAAAGGTGTGGAAAACAAATGGAAGAGTTACTGTATTTTTCTGGACTGAGAATCAGCTTGTAGAATCACTCTATTTGGAAGATTGCAATCATTCAATCAATAGTTCAGAGTATGGCCTGTGTGCCTGTTTCATGCTAGCCCCTGGGAGACAAAAATGAATCAGAGGTTAACCTTGTTTGCAAGAGTCAAGACATACATACTTAATTGTAGTTCAAGATAAGCAATTACATTGTTGGGACCGTAAGGGAAGCATAGTGAAAGTTGTAAGGGGAAGGGAGAAATTACATCTGACATGGGGAAGCAGGGAGGTTTCATGAAACAAGTGATTTAGGTCTTGAAGGACAGGCAGCATTTGTACAGGTGGGAAGGGAATGAAGGACATTGCAGGCAGAAGGAACGATTAGAGGGGAACGAAGGCACAGGGGTGATTTATGACACCATCTGTGTGTGAACCTGTGGCAGCAGTCCGGGTTATACTAGAAGGAGTGGTGCAGAAAAGGACTAGAAAGAGGCGTTTGCTGCCAGATCCTGGAGGATCCAGAATGTCATATGAAGGACACGAGGGAAATAGCATTAGGATGTGCTGTGTGGGAAGATTGCTTTGGTCCTTGTCATCAGTCAGCCTTTACAGGTGTCCCCTTGACACTTAAAGCTTACCAAACACCTCCATAGCTTTCTTATTTGCGGTGTGGTAAACATCTCTTGCTTTGGATTTAGAGGATAGCATTTCAGTCTGTTTTTCAGACTGAAATGGTGGATGGAAAGAATATTTACATGTAAAAACGATTGGGTTTTAGGTCAGCCTAATGAATACACATTTAATTACATACATTTAATCACCTTTCTCTTTTTTAGAAATAGCAGATTAAAAATTAAAATTAAAAAATAATAGTGCCTTTTATTTTTCTAGCAGATATAAAGTCATGTAGATGAAGGAGTCATTGGCCAGATCCCCTTGCATGCTGACTCCTTTTGTAACTGGAGGAATAAAGGCTACCCTCTGTTTTTTGACTCTCTATGGTGTCAGATTTGGCATTAGTCTTTAAGCATCCAAAATGCTAGAAGAAGTGTAATCACCTTCAATTAGCTATGCTGGGGGAGCACAGCATTATAGTGAAATCCACCAGCGTGTCTTATGTCTCATTTTAGCTAGTCATTATGCCACTGTTCATCCATTGGCTGGTCATAGGAATGCATTAGCAAATTAGAAAATTGATTTGAATTTCCCACTTCTTTCCCCCCGGTTAAGAATTCATGACCCTTACTATAAAACCACCTCAACTAGGAAGACTACACCCAACAAGAGAAACTTTACAGGAATTTCTCAAAGCTTGGGGTATTGCGGGAATATCTTCCATAGTCCAAAACTCTCTTCTTATGAAAGAACTTCTGTCAGCATTTCAAAACTGTGCCAAGGATCCTAATGTGTGGAGATAATATGAAAGAATTCCTAAACGTGGTTAGGTTTGAGGATGACTGTAAATTATTCATAAGTAATTTAGTTTTATAGTGTGCTTTGGCATTCTAAAAGGACCTGAGAAGTCCCATAGAAAATGTTAACTTTTTAACTTAATAATCACCTAATTGTTATAACCTGGTGTTTTTTTTTTTTTAATGAGGATGAAACACCAAAGCATAACTTCTCAACATCATTCTGTAGAAGCCCAAGTTGGGTAATATGGATCAATAAGCAGCATTTGGTGGATCCAAGCTAATCTGAGAATAAAATTTTGAATGTATCAAGAGGTTCAAATTTGGTAGGTATATTTATTAGGGCTATGTATCAAATCCATCCTCTTCCTACCAGGATTTACATGAAATTTTTTTCTTTTTCTTTTTTATAGCCTGGCAACCCTTTAAAACCTTTCTGTGTCAACAGAGTTTCTCCATATGATATTATTTTCATGAATCCGAAGAAATACCAAAGGGGACTGAAATAATAAGACATTAATTTCAGCTGCAGAATGCCAATGTTGCTGACCCTGTGGGATTATTGCAGAGTGAGATTAATTATGCAGATCTGCCACCCTAGGCTTTGGAGTTGAAGTACCCTGTTGTAATTCACTGCAGGATCATTCATGTAGCTAGCATATTGATATGATTATTATTCCACTAAGGTTTTATCCGCCCCTGGACAATTACAGAACCACTTACCAGCATCTCTCATTGACTTCTTATTTAAAATTCCCAGGGCCACGGCAGGCATTCAGGTCCTTTTGTTGGAGACAGCTACAGATCAATGGCATGAAGCAACATGGGATTTTCCTCAGGACATGATGAATGCTGAGCTTGTTTGCTAAACAGAAGCTAGACATTCAGCTTCCAGTAGCAAATAGTGTTTCCGAGCCTTGTTGTCGTTAACAACCAACAACAGCAAGAACAGAAATGGAACATACAGTCAAAAGAAAGATCCAGAGATTTGGTGTCAAGGTGTTTGAGTTTAAACACAGGCTTCCCCATTTATTACCTGTGGAACTTTGGGGAAATCACCACTTTTGTAAATTTGATATTAAATACCAAACTCCTGCAGTCTTCAGAGGTTTAAATGAGTATATGTGCGAATAAAACTTTGTGAATGGAAAAGTGTTGTAAAAATATTTTCTGTGCTAATGGGAATGGGTTCTGTTCTTGAGTTGCTAGTGTCATTATAATCTAACTTACTTTTCATGGCCCTATTGCATGGATAATGTCCTGTTCATCCTGTAGTCACCAGTACCGCTTCTCAGTACAGAGTGTGGTAACCATGCGTTGATGTGATTAGAAGCACCAAGGGATTCATGTCCTTGAAATGATGGATAGAATAAAATTTCTGTTCCTCCTCCGTGGTTTTAGGGACTTCATACCTACAGGATGATGGTTATCTAATTAGCATTTTTCAATATGTTTTTCTTTCTGTTCTAGGACCAGTGTAAAAAGTATGGCTTGCTTGTGTTTTTTTTTTTTTTAAACGTATCTTTTGACTCAGCATCTCCAGTTCTTTTTTTTTTTTTAATATTTTTTAGTTTTTAGATGGACACAATTTCTTTATTTTATTTTTATGTGGTGCTGAGGATCGAACCCAGTGCCTCACGCATGCAAGGCAAGCACTCTACCACTGAGCCACAATCCCAGCCTTTGCTTGTGTTTTAATTTTGCTTTGAATGTCTTTCTTCCTTATGCATGGGGGCATTTCAGAGTACTATCTCTTTTCAGAGTCCAGCTGTAATTGCAGCTCCATGGAGTCTTCCCACCCCTCACCCATTGGTGGAAACCCCTTCTCTTACTCCACTACCTTGAGCCTTCCATACCCTACTAAAATGCAGGTGATTCCTTCTGCACAGTTGCTTGGACCCATACAGTTACTTAATAATATGAGCAAACACAGCTAACATGCTGGGCACAGTTTAAAAATAGTAGCAAATACTCTTTCAGGTATTTTGAATATATTAACACATACAATCTGTTCAATGAAAGTATGAAGTAAAAATTATTATTCTCCCCATTTTGCAGTTGGAGAAAATGATAAGGGGCAGACATGTGAGTGGAGAAAACATGAAGTTGAGGGAATAATTCCATAAAATGGGTCCATTGTGCTGACCCTCATATACTTTCTTTTCTAAGAAGCAGTTTACTTGCAGCCCTGCCTGGCTCAAGTGGACAGGCTATGTCATATTCCTCAGCAAACTACCTGTTATCTGCAGGAGAAATGCAGTCGCCAAATAATGCAAATATGTGGAATGCAAGTTACCCTCAAGGGGTGACTTTTGTGATACTTACACAGAGCAGGTCCCAGAATTCAGGAAGATAAGGATAATTCTTCCTAACCATAAAATGTGTAAGAACAGCTTCAAGTTAGAACCAGTCAGCATGGGCCAAAGTGATCTCAAGTGGTTATGGCAGTGTGGACTTGAAAGTCTGATATCATCCTTCTGTCAATCAAAAGTCAAGAGGTGGATCTGAGTGGGACTCTAGAAACTTCCCTGGGATCCCCCCAATAAAACTGGATGACAAAGAGGCACAGTATCTCTCTCCTCTCTGAGAGGACCCATTCTCTCCCTTTTCCCGTTTCCCATCCGTTCTAATAAACTCCTGCCTGATACTCTCATACTTTCTGACATGATTGGAAGAATCAGGGTGGGTAGCCTTCATGCTGCCTCAGTTTCCCAAAAGGTCCCCAACCTGTAACAAAAGTAAGGCACAAAGAGATTCAGTAACTTACTCAATAGTCTATAGGAATTATGTGGCAGAGTCAGCAATTGCACATTTAACTAAAAGAATAGAATTTGGAGCTCCCAGGGTATAATAAGCCATATCCAAGTTGGAGATCCCTACTAGGTTGTGAGTTCCTGGATTCCTGGGTAGGTTAGAACTGTGTAATCCTGTAGCATTTAGCATAGGGACTCCATGTTGTAGCACTCAGTTGTGATTAATCAGCTTGGACTGGAAAAAATGCCCCCGAAAAGCTTACAGTGCAGCTGCAAAATGCCTCCCTCCTTGTTATCTGTCCATATTTTTTTTAGTACATGTTCTGCCCTCCTGCTCAATTTGCCTGTCAAAGCATTTTAAAACCTCGTATTAAGCACTGCTTGAACACCTCTCTGAGAGGGAGGCCAACATTTTTTTGTAAGGAGCTGTATGGTGAAGATAAGGCATACTTGTTGAAATTAGAGTCACTTGAGTCTTCAGTGGTTTATGGATTGGTAGGTAATAACACTATAAAATTCCAGCTCATTTTCATTCTTATGTAAGATGGATTGCAGGGTCTTACTTTATTTGCAATAGAGTCACCAAATGCCAAATGCATATGAAAAGAACTGTGGCTGGAGCCTCCCATCCCTTCCCTCCATCCAGTGTAACTGGTGGACTGAGGTCACAGCCCAGACTATGGGATCGGTGGGTGCACATTGCCATCTGTCAGGATGATCCTGGTGCCCAAAAATTGGTGAAAGAAGCCATAGAATTTTCTCAACAGGGACACAGACTCACACAGACCTCCTCAGTGTTAGTTCAAAAGGGGGTTTTCTTTTAACACTTTAGATACAGAGGCATGGGATTTTCTTTAGGACTTGCTTTTTCTATTATTATTATTATTATTATTTGCTTATGTAAATTCCCAGAAGGCTTGTGATATAACCTTTGCACCAGGGACAAGATTGGGGATGGGGATGAGTAGGATGCCAAACAGGCTGCTTTCTCCAGTGGATTGAGAATATGTGGATGTGGAGGCTGTACTGTATTTTCTTTGTCAGCCTGGAATATGCTGAATCCCTCAAGAAGATTCTACTTTAATAGTTGACTTTAATTCTTCCTAATAAAACTAGTTATGGAAACCAAAGCACAGGACAATAAAGTGCACAGTTCAAGTCCCACAGTCAGTTAATGGCACAGTCAGGACTAAGGTCCTGGGCTCATTGCACCTCTTCTCTTGTAATTGAACATGAGGAGCCCCTGAGAACTGACAGGCCTTGGGCTTCCAGCCCCTGAACTGGGGGAAGGTTCAGCTGTAGTCTGATGAATGAACTCTAGCTAGGCACTCATTTTTCTGACAGAATCAGGGGGATTCTACAAGGGTGTGCTCTCTGAAGGGACAGCTGACTTTGGCTTTCAAGATCCATTTATGTTTGATTTCTGAAGACAGGATCTTGGTGACAGTCTCAGAACTCTTGGTGACATCTGCTTAGACCAGTGCCTAGGGGTGGTTGCTTCCTGAGGGTGCCCTTAGCCACCTGTGAATAGGTACGTGTGAACAGGTATGTAAAACTGCCTATTTGTATCACACTTCACCACTTATGAAGCCTTTTCATAAATATCCAGTGTGAACCCAAAGCATCCTTTGGGGTAATCATTTGTTATCCCTACTTCATTGATGATACCAGTGTAGAGAGGGATTGCATAAATAATCCAAGACCACAGCTAAACAGGATGACCAATGTAAACAGGATCAGAGGCTGATCATGTTGTAGGGCAATGTTCCTCTTACCACCCAGAAATTATCCTATATTTATACATGTTTACTGAGAAACAGCACTGGACCCTATACTATGCATATAAACTTGGATAGGGCTGGTGGTAAGACAGAACCTAAACAAAACCGACTATGGCAGAACATTCTCAGGGCTTTAGGAGAGGAACAGATACCTGCTCACAGTTTTTAGAGAAAGAGTAGTTATTTTTGGAGAGGTAAGATGAGAGAGAACCAGGAAAAGCTGCAGAAGGGAGGTGGGGCTTGCAGGAGATTCTGGGAAAGGTAGATTCATTTTTTTCAGTAATAGGCAGTTTAGTCTCAGGTGCAAAACCAGCAGCATCTTATAGATTGAGGATTTATCTCAGATATATAACTTGGCCTCTCCCTTTCCAGTTTAGAACTTTCCAGTGGGACCCTAGTAGCTATATAACACAAGAAAAGAATTCATGGTCTAATAACTTTGGTCAATGTTTTGTTAAATTAAGTTAACCACAATATTTACTTGATAGCTTACCTTGAGCCTTTAAAATGCCAGTGTTTGTCGTGAATCTTCGAGGGATAGAGTACCTTCAAACTCATGGGTTTTTTTTTTTTTGTTTTCTTTTGTTTTGGGTGGGGGATGTTTTAGTCAGCTTTTTTGCTGCTGTGATTGAAAGACCCTACCAGAACAACTGTAGAGGAGGAGAAGTTTATTCAAGGGCTCATGGTTTCAGAGGTCTCAGTCCATATATAGCTAGTTCCATTCCCCATGGGCCATAGGTGAGGTCAAACATCATGGCAGAAGAGTGTGGCAGAGGGAACCAGCCTACGTGATGATCAGAAAGCAGACAGAGAGACTCCATTGACCAAACACAATTATATATTCCATAGCCACGCCCCAATTCTCACCTCCTCCAGCCACGCCCTACCACTTCAGTTACCACTTAGTTAATCCCCATCAGGGATTAATTCACTTATTGGGTTAACAATCTTACAACCCAATTATTTCTCCTCTGAACCTTCTTCCATTATCTCACACGTGAGCTTTTGGGTACACTTCACATCCAAACCATAACAGGTTTGGATGACCTATTATGGTTTGACCATGAGCATTGGCAGAATGCTCACTACTGGATACAACAGTTTTAAACATGCATTTTAGTGGAATTATATTGAACTTGGTCATTTACTTTCCTGTTTTTTTGTCCCTTCTCTTTATTTTATGTGTATCTTTGCTCCCAAGCTGTGAGATTCCTGACCCTAAAACAGGATATTTATTTCTGTGTACTGCACAGGTCCTATTCCAGTGTATGGAATAGGGGCTCAGTAAATTACTGCTTGATGTGAGCAAAGTTTGATACTATAGACTTAGAAGCCAGATTATATGGCCTTGATGGATAAATCTGTGAAAACCTGACTACCAGATTTTTTCTTATGTCCTTCTTGTGCCCACGAAGGTACTGTTCTCTTGTGAACCTCACAGATAGGACCGTGATTTTCTGACCTTCCCTTTGAATTAGAGATATTATTAGTGGCCATGTCGCTACATGAAATTCAAGGAGTTGACCAAGAAATTTAATTCAGTTGACCAAGAAGCTTTTCTGTGCTGGGAAATTAATTAATTTACTAACCTGGAGGTGACTGGATCTTGGTCCATGAGGTGATACGACTCTAAATTACAAAATATTTCCTTTTTGACTTTAGATCTCTGTCCCATTTGCTCCTTTCAAATTTAAGCAAAACAAAAAGAAATCAAACTTATTTGATAATAACCAGATTTTAACACTTTGTATTAATATAGCATTTATACTCACAGAGCCTTTTTCTACATGTTGGGAGCATCATTGGATCTTCTGTAATCACCCTGTGAGATAGGAAGTCCAGAGGTTTTTACTGTACTTTTAAAAATGAGGATTTGAGGCCCAGAAAGTCAAGCTCATCATATACCCTATCACAATAATTTTGGCTTTTCTGGAAGTTATAGAGCCTTAGCTTAACTTTTTGACTTGCTCCTTTGAAATGTTTTGGGAACATAGTACTAAACCTGGAGTCAGTATAGCAAGAGGAGGACATGGCAGAGATGACTATTGCCACTGTGGTTCATTGTACATGTGGACCAAGTTGCTTGAACTCATCTCTGAAAATAATATTAATGGTAACTCATGTTGTCTATTAATGCACAGTTTCAAGTGTTTCACATCTATTATCTCTCTTGATAAAAACTGGTAATAACCAGTATTTATTGATAGTATTTATGATCCTAACTATGCTAAATTCACCGGAATTATCAAGACTATTCCTCGCAACAAATGGTGAGGTAGTAGTAATCCCTATCATTCCCCAGCCTCAGGTGTCCCTAAACAGGGAATCATTAATCATCAACTTTTCTACCCACTCCTGAACTCATTTAGAAGTACCCATGAACTCGGAGCATGTCAGTGTTAAATTGGTCACAGGGAGTGAACAGGTTATATCTCTTCCTAAGTGGTCACTGCATTTGCCTCACCTCTCTTCTCAGGATGTCCAAGATCATGCAGTCTAACATAGAACTCCAACTCCATGCTGTTTATAAATTGCTCTTTCACCTCCCTCTCTTCAAATGCAGTTCTAGTTCTCCCCATGAGACACGGGACTTTATGATATTTCTTCCCTCACCCCTGAGAGCATGTTGCTATTCAAAATACCAAAGAACAAAAGGAAATCAATCTGCTCACATTCTATTCCAAGCTTCCAAAGATGGCAGGTGGTATATTATGTTATATCTGTCCTCTCAGAGTTCTGAGCGCTTTGAAGCTACGGGGGAAGGCAATACCTAAGAGGAGTGTGCTTATATTTTGTGGTGTGAACTTTGGCTCTGCTGTTCTGTCGGTGAAGGTTAGCAGCACTGGCTTGGTAAGCCAAAAGTTGAGGCAGTTAACTGATCTCTCCCTGTGTGTCTATTGTTGGACTTTTCTGGAACATTCAGTGCTTAATGACAACACTGTTATTTTGAAAGTGAGGGTTGAAAACAGAAACCATATTTAGGTTAAGACTGCCTTCATTTATTTAAACTGCCTAAAAAGCCTCCAAAATCGTTTGTTCAGTTTTTTAAGAAGAAAAATCATTCACTTAAAGATATATTTTTAATCAGCATACAATAAAAGTGACCTTTTCTAGAGTAGAGTTGTGTGAATTTTCTCTTGTGTGTTGAATCATGTAACCACTGCCCCAGTCAGGATTCAGAACTGCTCTGTGTCCCTCAACAGTTCCTGTGTATTCTTTCTTTGTAGTCAGCCTCATCTGCCATCCTGACCACCTTGGTCTGCCTTTTTGAGAGTGTCATTTAAATGGAATCATACAGTAGGTAACCTAGGTTGATTTGCCTTTGAGGCTCAACTAAAGTGTTTATCAACAACAATACATAAAGCTCATGTTGCTGAATAATATTCTGTTTTATTGGATACACCAAAATTTGTTGATCCATTCACCTGGTGAATGACATTTGAGTAGTTTGAGGCAATTAATAATAGAGCTGCAAAAATATTCGTGTAGAGCTTTTTGTGAACATAGCTTTTATTTCTCTTGGGGAAAGTACTTAGGAGTGAGATTGCTGTGCTGTATGGCAAGATGATGTTTAACATCATACAAAAACTGCCACTATTTTCCAGAAAGTCTGAACTATTACATATTCCACCAGTATGGGATTTCCAGTTGCTATGCATTCTATTCAGCTCTTGGTATTTTCAATAATTTTAAAAACTTATTCTGAAAAGTGTGTAATGGTATCCCATTGTGGTTTTAATTTACATTTCCCTAATGGTTATTGATTTGGAGCATCTTCTCACATGTTTATCTTCTGCATATCCTTTTTCATAATGTATCTCTTCATGACTTAACATTTTAAAATTGGGCTGTTTGTAATTTGTTTCCTCCAAATTTTTATTCTTTTAAAAATTATTTCCTATATTGTAGGGCCTTTGTTCTTCCATACAAGTATTATAATTAGCTCATCTGTATCTAAAAATATCTTGATAAGATTTCAATTGGAATTAACTAAATCTGTAGTCAGTTTGGGGAAAATTGACAACTTCTCAATGTTGAGTCTTTCAATTCATGAATATGGTATATCTCTTGTATTATTTTCTGTTGCTACTGTAATGAATTGCTAGAGAAATTACTTTAAAAGCACCCATGTATTATTGCAGTTACTGTGTGTCAAAAGGCCAAGCAGAGTGTGACTTAGCTGGCTCTCTACTTAGGGTTTTACAAGGCTAAAAATCTAGGTGTTAGCACGTTTGTGTTCCATTCTGGATGTTCTATAGATGAGTTATGGAACATTTCAATTTCTTGAATAGTTGTAAGACTATTCAGGTTGTCTTTCTTTTTTTTAAAGTTTTGGTAGTTTATAGGTTTTGACATATTGGATCATATCATCTAAGTTGTGGAATTTATGTGCCTAGAGTTTATAGAATAGCTTTATTATGATTTTAATGCCTCTGTGATCAGTAGTCACATTGCCCCTTTCATTTCTATTATTACTGATGTGTATCTTCTAGAGGTATATCAATTTTATTGTTACTTTTAAAGAACCCATGTTTTCTACTTTTTTCCTATTTTAATATTTTTTGTTCTTTACTCGTTATGTTTTCCTGCATTTTGCTTTGGTTTATTTTTCCCTTCTTTGTCTAGGAAGATTAGATCATCTACTTGAGATATTTCTTCTTTTTAATTCTTTAACTCAATAAATTATCCTCTAGGCACACATTTGGTACATTGTATTTTCATTTTTGTTCAAATTCAAAATATTATCTAATTTTCTTTGAAACTTTTTTTCCAATGTATGAATTATTTAGAAGTATATTTTTAAATTTTGAAGTGTTTGGAGACTTTTGTTTTTGTTTTGGATGTCTTGTTTAATTCTATGGACAGAGAATATATTCTCAATTACTTTCAATTTGTTATGGTTTGATTTATGGTGCATGATATGACCCATCTTGGTCAATGTCCTCTATATACTTTAAAAGAACATGCTGTTATTTGCTTTTTAGAGTCCCCAAAATGTTGTGCTACACATTATGCACATATTATAGCTGCATTCGCTGAGAAAGACAAATTGAATATGCTTCCTTCATTTTACCCAGAATCAGAGACTTCAGGTCCCTTAGCTAAAACTTGTTTACTGATAAATATTAGATTCTGAAGTAGTGTTCACAAAGATGTTCTTATGATTAAAGATTATAAACTAGATAAGAGTTTGACAATTAAAAACAATCCTGATTTCTTAATAAATGTTATTTCCTTTTCTGTAAAATAGTATAATTAATAGCTTGTTGTGTCCTTCAAAGGTATGATCGTCACATTTTGAAGATTGCACCAACCCAAAACCTACTCAAACTTTATCAATAAATTAGAGAAGGGAAAAGGAAAATATATGGATGAATCAGGAGGACTCTGGCAAGTGATTTGGTAGCAGGTTGACCTTACATGGGGATGGTCATCTATGTTCCATGCCTTAGTGTTAATGGCCAGGTTTTCAGTGGACAAATCGTAGCCAAGGGCATCTGTCAACCATGGAAGAAATGAAGCAAGTGATAGCAGTTTCATGGTTGTAGGACGTTTATCTGGCTCAGTTAGTCCGTTTCATCACTGTGACTGAAAAACCTGACAGAAACAACTGGGAGATGGTGAGGTTTATTTTGGCTCACAGTTTCAGACATCACAGTTCATGGTCATCTGGATCCATTGTTCTGAGCCTGAGGTGAGGCAGAACATTATGTCAGAGAGCATGGTGGAAGGCAGTTGCTCAGCTTATGGCAGCCAGGAAACATAGAGGAAGGGGCTAGGGACAAGGAAATTCTTTCAGGGTGTATCCTGATGACCTGTTTTCTCCAGCTGGGTCTCACCTCTCAGTAGTTCCTTGAGCCCTCAGTGGATTATTCCATCAATGAGCTCAGAGCCCTCATGATCCAGTCACTCCCCAGAAGCCCACTTCTGGACATATGAGATATTGAGGGACATTCCAGATGCAAATCATAACATCAACTTAGAGCAAACTTTACAGGGTACAAAATGAAGTTTCCAGGAAGGGGAACGGACAACCACCAGGCAGAAGTTCCCAAACTGGAGCAGTCTGTATGAACATGGAGCTGTGCATGGAATTGGGAAGCTGGGAGACATACAACCCTACGGACTGGTGAAATGCCCATTGTGGAGAAGAAATACTGACAAATGGTGACCCAAAGCAATACCAGCCTTGGGACAGTAAACCTAGTTTCAGCTTATCACCTGCTGATCCCACCAGAGAATCCAGTAGTCAGGGTGATTTCTAGGTAAAGAGGTTCTGAAGTTTGTCAAGCTAGAGAATGCTGACCTTAGAAAATTCCATATATAAGGACAGATGTTAGAGTGCTGAGCACATTAACAATCCTCATTAACTTTTTTTGTTGATTGTGTAGAACTAAATACATATTTGCTACATGATCTAGGCATCTAAATTGATATATTAGAAAATAATGGCATTAAATATGAGGCAAGTAGTAATACATAAGGGGGGGAGTATAGAAATGTCCATATAGTAAATAAAATGATTAACACAGAAAAGCCTAGCTGGAAATTTATTATATGTAGGTTTCAGACATCTGAAGCAAGAGCAAGATCTGATGGGGCCCAACACAATAATCTAAAGTTCAGCTGTAATTCAGATACAGGGAGCCGTTGCATTATTAGGCAGGTTCCTTTGTTTTCTGACAGATTTCCCATCTTTGACCCAACATTACCTTACCCTAGGAAACAAGAACCAAAATTATATTACTGTTTACAATAATAAAATTCCAAGGTTGAATGCAAGATGATTTTAAATGAACCAGCGTTCTCCAAGGAGTTTCAGATCAGCCAACCGCCTCCTGCTAACCTTGGTACCTTAAGTCTGTCAAAACTAGCTTCATTTCAATGAAGCATTTCTTCATTTCCAACCTTCACATTTATTTTCATTGTGCTTTGTTTTGCTTCATCACAGATAAGGACTGATCCTAGATTTGTGTTTGCTCATGAGTTACCTTTGGATTAGCTTTACCTCGGTGACCTCTCTGCTGCCTCTGGTGTAGTCCAGTTACTCTTGGGAATATCAATTAGGGTCTTCAATCACACTAATTAGAATGTCTTCTAAGTATTGCTTTAGGAGTTCAGCAGCTTATAAACAAGCAAATTGGGAAAAATCTAGAGGTGTGCATGGGTTTTTAAAATAAGGAAAAGCAGTTCAGAAGGCCAGATTGTTTCAGTATAGCCAAGTAGTAGGGCTGAAATTACTGTGCCCTGAATCACCAATGAACTGTCTAGTTGCTCTTGCTGACAAGGATTAATGCAGAATTATTAATTACTTTTATTAATGACTTGGATGAGGACATAGGTAGCATGCTGATCAAGTTTGTAGATGACACAAAGTTAAGAGGATAGCAATTACTGTGACAACCTCAGGACCCAAGATGATTTCAAGATAGAATTTAGTGGCAGTCCATCCAATACATGCCTAACAGAGTGACTTCCATAAGACATAACTTGATGATTATATCACTCCTCTAATCAGAAGATGTTAATGGTTCTCCATTTGCTATTTGAGGCCCAAGTCCTCTCTACATGGCATTGCCATGTTCTGATCCTAAAGCTGTCTGCTTTCCAAAGAATTCTTCTATAGTTCTTTTTATAATACCTTGTACTTGAGCCAAACTGGGTTATTTATAGTCTATTTCCTATTTATGTCTCATATTTTCATTAACTTTGAAGATTATCTCCACCAAGAGCTTCTTTTCACCATAATTTCTCCCTCAATTCTAACCAGCCTAACCAGTTCTCGCTTAGTTGGAAAGAACCTCTTATGTTCAGTCTATGCCTGCTTTGGCTGCAGTAATCACTTTCCTTGCTAATCTTCAATAACACTTATCATATCCTCTCTATTTTTTTTTATCAATTTCTACTTTGTTTTACAGTTACTATTTGTACACAGTTTAGTCCCTGCTAGACTCTGCCTACTGCTATAACTTCTGTCTGATAAGTGTTTTCCTTTCTTAAGTGCCTGTGTGTTTTATACATAGTAATGACATTAAAGTGGTTTGAATGGAGTTTATGTACTGCAAAGAAGTGCTTTTAGAAAAGGCTCTACATCTTGCTTGCTAGAAGCCCCTGCAGTTAGTTTATAGCAAATTGTAAACAGAAAATGGTTCTTATATTTTCTTGTTTTTTTTGTTTTTTTTTTTGAAGTGTTGGAGCCTTGCGCATGTTAGGCTGGAGGTTTACAACTGAGTTACACCCCTAACCCTTGATGCATGTTTATTGAATAAATCAGTAACTGATGGGGAATATTAGATTTACTAGATTTACACAAACTAATGGTGTAAGGATTAGAAAGGGGTAGTTTGGGGAAGAAAGATACATTTAATCCCTGAGATAAAATAGGTGCTTGTGATATAATAAACTCTGTGATTTGCATATGATTAGGCTAGAGAAGGAAGCATGATATGACCCATAGATTTTTGTTGGTGTGTGATTCAGATAGGCGACATGGGTTAGAAGTTTGCATTGTCCTTTAGGATGACCACAGCCCGGATTGCTTGGCAGTACCAGTTTATACCTTTTCTTTCTATGTAACATTCTTAAAAGTGGCCGATTTTAGCTGGGTGCGGTGGCGCAAGCCTGTAATCCCAGCACTTAGGGAGGCTAAGACAGGAGAATTGCGAGTTCAAAGCCAGCCTCAGCAATGGCGAGGTGCTAGGCAACTCAGTGACACCCTGTCTCTACATAAAAAAACACAAAATAGGGCTGGGGATGTGGCTCAGTGGCCAAATGACCCCGAGTTCAATCTCCAGTACCAAAAAAAAAAAAAGTGGCCCATTTTATTGATGGTATATGGTCATGTTATTTATAGAATACCTCTTTGGCTGTATCGGGCTAGTGGGTCCCTTTGGTTGTGAAACTCGTAGTATAGACTTTTTTTTGGTACTGATGATTGAAGCCAGGGACACTGTACCACTGAACTATATCCCTACATTCCCAGACCTTTTTATCTTTTCCTTTGAGACAGGGTCTGAACTTGTGATCCTCCTGCCTCAGCCTCCTGTGTAACTGGGATTATAAGCTTGTGTACCATGCCCAGATACATCATAGGCTCTTTTGAGATAACAGCTGTCAGCCTGTTGTAGGTATAAATTCCCTTTCTGTCACTCTCCAGAAACATCATCTGGACAAGTTACCAAGACCTCCGTAAGCATCTTTGTGGGCTGTTTTCTTCAAAACAGAAAGTAGACGTCTTGAGTAGGGGGTTTCTGAGTCATCTCCAGGTTTCAGGATTTATAAACCTACAGATGATACAGTGGTCAGATATGTCTACAGTAGTAGGAAAAGAAATACTTCACAGAGTTGCTAAATCTCTAGGCCTTCTGCATTAAAGATCACACAACCAAATGCAAGGGCAGGGTTCCTGCTAGTTGGCAACTTCAGCTGGTTATCAGTAGGAAGGCTAAAGATCACAGAAATTGGACTCTTGCCTCATCATTTGTCTCTTCCAGTGAGAAGAGCAAGAGCAGCAGGGCATGGAGTTTATATATTTCCCCTTAATATAAATTCAGAGTGTGCTGGACGACAGACTAAGTCTGAATCCAGGACTTCTAGATTTTTCCATTCTTCACTAAGAAGGAAAAGTACCTGGATCATAAAATATTCCCCGCTGGAATAGACCAAAGGGCCTCAAAAAAGGCTAAGAAGATTAGATTTCTCTGCCAGAAATGTGACTCCTGGTCAAACATCCAGATGAATATATTTTTTTAATGTAGGCAGTTATAGTTCAATGATTAAGAGAGAATTCTGGAGCTTGGCAGCTGGTGTTTGATCACAGTGCCACCAATTTTTAGCCAAAGGATCTTGGTTATGTTACTCTGACTTGTCTGAGTTTCCTTA